>JAZKJV010009850.1:600000-1081494 GCA_037367405.1 Ottelia alismoides
TCTTGTGGACCGCCTCAGCGACAAGTTATCTTCGCACTATGTGAGGATATTTTCAGACCAGCGGAAAATCTCAGTCATCAAGCATCCTCCTTGTTCCTGTTGTCTTCTCGATAGCATTCATCCTCTCTCTTAGCATTTCCCATCGGACCTCCTCTTCCTCAATCACTAAGCATTTCTTAAAAGGTGACCTGGGCCAATCCTTATTCATCAACTGCTGCTGAATTGCTTGGATTGAAGCAAGGAGCTGGTTGTTGACGTCATTCTACATGGTATGTTACCCATCCCCCAGTTCTGGTTGCTCTGTTGGTTGGGGTTGCGGTCCCTTTGCTCTTGTTGTAGGAGCCATTTAGATTCTCCTTGTGACTATGGCTCTGGATCAGGTTCTTGATCTGCACGGTTGAAAAAACCATGATCAACCTTTGTTGGAGCACCGAATGCTGAGATGAGTCCGGGATTAGAGTCAATCCCAGATGGTTGTGAATGGAGCATAGGATATTAATTGAAATCGATCTCCATCAACAGGGGGTTGATTCCAGGACAGGAGTAATCCCAGATTATTTGAAGAGGGAGTGTTAGTTCGGTCTGCGAGTCCATTCCAAACAAAGGATTTATTGGAGAAAGGTAGGTGTTGAAAGAAGAAAGGATTGGGGAGTCCAAGGAAAAGTTCGCAAGGTCCGAACTAGTTTCTTGGAGATTGTCCCATATTATTGGAGATGTCGACGACAAGGAATCAATGTGGGTGTCGGTGGAGTCCTGACTAAACCATCTGTGAGTCGACATCTGAGAGGGTCAAAAGGAGATCGATGATGGAGGAAGGATACATAGAAGAACAAGAAATAAAATGAGTGTAAAACAGTAGATGACTCAAAGTAAGTGGGGGTCAAAGAGAAGTACACAAAAGACAAAATGGGACAAAATGGCACAAAGGCGTGATGTTTTTGATCTTGACCTTAGCAAAACTAATCAATCAAACCACAATACAATGGATTCACCAACTCGACCTGTGAAGCCACCGTGAAGGTTCAGCAATTATCTTTGTATGTTTTAAATTGATTTTCAGGTAATTATCTTCTAATGAGTCCTTAAGCGCTAATCCTATAGGAGTGAGAGTAATTCCAGAAAATTATCACGTACTTGTCCTCCTCCTTTGTAACATGTATCTTGTACTTTTTGAGGTCATTGTGTCCGAATCTGGAATCCCTACACATCCAAGGAAATAGAGTGAGGAAGATGATAGTGGCGAAACAAATACTTCAGGTCTCGTCCGCAACGGAATCACCCGTGAGCGGTCAAGAGCTTACTTGGATGCGGGACGATGAGATAGACTCCCCATGAAGGCATGGCCTATGCTCAAATACTTTGGAAGTGGTTGGTGTTCTACTCAAGAGAGAATCACCATCGATGACCAAATCCTACTCGCCCATGTACGATAGCAGCGTCGACACTTCAGAAATCCAGGCGTACAACAAGGCAGTATCAAGGATGGCTTTTTGGCTCTAAGGACACCTCCATCCCTTAGAAGTACCTGAAAACAATGAGGGCTTTACTCACCCAATGCAATGAATCTAATTAATCAATTTTATTTAGTTCAAGTATTTTTAGCAGTCCTTTTTTTAATTTTTTTGGTATAACTTGCTTTGAGTGGATTCAATATAAGAGCCTATTGGTTTTTCTTTTGCCTAGTTTGTCAAAATTAGAGGGAGAAGGTAGAAATGCAATGCAAGTCAGAAAACAATGATGAATGCTCATATAGAAGACTCACAGTGATTCCCAGCTCTCTCCATACGGGATGCAAGGAAGAAATTTTTAAACCTAGTCTATACGCAAATGCGATAATGAAATTACCTCGAACAGTAAGTGCTATTAGCGTGAAGAACCAAATGCCAAACCCTAGAATGATCACTCAAAAGTCTGGTCTTCGAGACAACCTCGGTGCCCTCCACAATGGTTTCTACAAGCAATGTATGGTGCCTCTCTCGGTACTCGATGATCAAACCAAGATCTAACAATTAGATTTGGGTTAAGTCCAATCAAAGTATAATCTATAAGCACATGAATTTCCTTACGTATGTGGACCTAGATACTGAGCAAGAACACCTAGATCTAAGGGCTCAATCACAGAAAACAAAGAAAAGAAAGGTAGAAAACTCAAAGCACGAGAAACAAAGAAAATAAAGGCGGTGAAAATCATGAAAATCAGTGAGCGCCCAAGTGAAAAAAACACTTGAAAATTGAGCCTAATATTTATTGTCCAAGTACCTATATTATTACAAATTAATTAATGTAGAAATAAAACACTCTCTCACAAATTAAAACAAAAATTCTATGCTAGGTCTCTCTCTCTCTCTCTTGCTCTCTCCACTTGGTCACTAGTTAGAATGACCAAGTCTTATCAATCCGGGTGCCTCTACCACCTAAGCGATCGCCTTTGTCTTGAAGTCCCTCGCAAGAAAAATAGAAGAGATTGGTGTTAGCACAATGTAATAATACCAAATGAAAGAGAAAAAATAAAGAAAAATAATGAACAAAAATGACCGAAAATTCTATCCTATATGTTTCTCCTTGACGAACGACGCCATTTAATAGAAATGAAGGTTGAGGGGTCTAAAATGAGCCTCACAAGGTGAGGACTCAATCGATGTGACGACCTCTCAACAATAACGTCTAATCAACAATCAACCCAGGCAATGTATAGAAGACAAATGCAAGCAGTGTGAATCAAAATTTATTATGCCCTACAATAGATTGTATCACCAACAACTACTGTAAGGGTCGAACACAGGAAACAACTGAGGATAGACAATCAAAATTAGTAAAGAAAGATAATAATTGATTTTGGCCTTTTTAGAGCATTTTGAGTGGTTATGGGTTTTTAATTATATATTTTTTATTTCTATTTCTATATTTTTCTAATTGTTTTTTTGTATTTTTTTCTTTTTATATTTTCTGATTTTTTATTTCCTTTTCTTTTTAATATAATAATAGGAGCTTATATATAATATACATATAATATAGGATAATATATTTATAAATACAACTAAAAATAAACAAAAATTACAAAGCTAAATATTTTAGGTTTTATAATTTTTTCTACTATTTTTGTGATTTCTGGATAATTTTGCTAATTTGTAGGTATTTTTAAAGTAAAAATAAAATAAATAGACCGAATTGATTTGGATATTAAAAATAACAAAAAATGTCAAAGTTCGTTCAAATCAATTTTAATACATAATATATAAAATAAAGAGAATTTAGAGACATAGATAAACATTTTTTGATTTTTTGGTGATTTTTTATATTTTTATAAAGGATTTTGGAGTTTTTAAAATTTTAGTCATTTTCTTTTTCTCCTTTTAGGGATTTTTGATCTAGAGGCTCAAAATACTGAAATACACTAAATATATATTTTTGGATTTTTTCAAAAAGTTTTATATTTTTATGGGGTTTTACCACAAACAAGGACTTTTTGTGCTATTTTTGATTTTTAATAAATAGGTCAAATGTCTAAAATACAATTATAAAAAAATGGCGTGAAAATATTTAGTAGCAGGCACTTAACCCTATTTTTTTCATAATTTTTGGAGCACTAATGGTATTTCTAAAAATTAAAGAACAAGCTCAAAAATAAATGAACTGTCAGGGCTGTATTTGCAATTAAAATTAAAGGCAAGGTTAATTATGCAAATATCCCAAAATTTTATAACTAAAATGGGAAGTTTATGGACTAAATGTAAATACAAAAATCCACAGGGGTCACCTACAAAATTGCCACATCACCTGGGATACAAGTGAGGTGATGTGGAATGGACCCAAATGCTATATGAAATAAATACATGGGTGCACTGCAATTTTTACCAAAAGTTTTAAACTACTGTAAAAACTTACAGGACTAAAATGTAAATCGATAAAAGCATGGGATAAAATATGCAAAATACCCCCACGTGCGTCTGATCAGATGGTGGAGAGCGCTTGACTTGGACACGTGGAGAGCTAAGGATGCATGACGATGCTTCGACCGCTGATGGTGGAGATTAGACCCCTATATGGGATCGGATAGTCAACGCTCTACAAATCTGACGAAGGCTCGAGCTTCTGGAGACGGAGCTCAATCCAACGGTTGTGGACCTCTCTGGAAGAATAAGGAAGAATATGGTCGTGGGCGAGCTTCGAGCGACGATGTTGGGCAATTCCGACCACCTGGAGCTGGTCCAAGGGGCACACAACATTCCTGGAGATGTCTTAAGTTGCTGAAGGGTTCAAGATGACTCGAGGCACTCCAGCTAGGGTTGTCAGAAAATTCTCAAGTTTGACATTCGCTCAGATTCGGCTCGCTAAAATCTCGATTCAGATTCGATTTGAAAATAAATGAACCGAACCTGAACACGAGTTTGGGATCGATTAAATAAACGAACCGAACCTCAAAAACATAGGTTCGCTCAGGTTCGGTTCGTTAAAAGTTAGATTATATACACACACATACATAAAAGTATATATACATACATATTGTATATATAATGGAAAAATACATTCTATATTTACATAAGGGCATTCACTTAATTTTCCAAACCCATCCAATCACCCTCCAAGTCCCTATTCCCTATGTCTGAAACCCCACAAAACCCTCCCATGCAACTGCGGTTTTTCCCTTTGAATATAAACATCTACACAACATTTATTCTTAAACGAACCTTTAACGAGCCAAACCGAACCTTTACGAATCTTCGAGCTGAACCGAGCCTGGGTTGGTTCGCTCAGGTTCAGCTCATTTACACCCCTAACTCCAGCAATGGCTGGCGGAGCTCAAGTTTTAGAGCAACAAAAATAGCCTCGAGGGCTCCTACAAGGGAGTAATTCTTCTTTATTTTCTGCAGGGGAATGTTAGCAGCAAAAAGGCAAAGCCCTGGGAAGCTTCAGGTGGCGGAGGCGAGGTGTAAAGGGCTCGAGCAATGATCTCTAACAAAAGGTGGAGAGGGAGATTTGGATCTCCTGGTCTGAGAGAGACCAGGATGAATGGAAGCGTATGGGGTGAAGAGCAGGCGATGGGGAAGATGATGTCGGTGAAAGTGGAGTCGGTGGGTAGCTGGTTGATTGGAAACAAGCGGTGGAGCTGCAATTCTAGCAAAGATGGAATTTTTGATTTTATGAAAAATAAAACAAAATCAATTAAAATAAATGTTATCCCTATACTACTGCTATGCTAAGGAATAGAAAGGATAAGGAAAGAAGAAGCTCGCCTTACTGGAACCACATGGAGTGGAGCTTCTGGCGGAAGAGGCGGTAGAGCTCCGGATCAGCTCGATTCGACGCCCAACTGCACCACTGAACGATCGGAGGGGATGCTACTGTCACCAACACTCGATCTAGGGCTCTGGTTAGGGCTTCGGTGGAAGAAGGACCAAAGACTGAAGGGAGGTGGGTGAGACACTATATACACGGCAACCTTTGACTGAGGGTGTTGTCCGAGGTAATGATCCATCGATCGAGGTTATGCTAGGGCATTAAAGTGCAAGGATCGTAGGTCAAAAGGTCAGAAGGAATAGGGCGGAATTGGTGCAATGATTGGGTTCCAAAAATGTGAGAATCAAGGTAAAAACAAATGACAGACGCCAGACCTACGAGACCTAGTGAGTTGACCCGAGTCAAGCAAGACTGAGACCCGATTGGTCCACGTAGGCCACTAAATGGCAAAATAGTAAATAAAATATTTGTTAATTCGAAATAAAATAATAGATGATTTTATTAGTTTTTGGTTAACATCAAAATACTTATTATTTTCTGTAGTATTTTTATTGTTATTTGTATTTTTTTTACAAGTTAATTTATTATAGGTTACTTTTTGGAGGTCCATTTATAGGTATTTTTACCTATATCATGGGTATTTATTCTTATTTTGTATTTTTGTATTTTATTATTTTATTTACATAATTTATATATCTATAACTTATTTAGATATATACAAATGTATTTTTATTGTATTTTTTAATGTTTTTTGTACACTTAAATAAATATGGGTACTAAATATATAGGTATAAGGACATTATATTCATCTATGTATTTTTATATACTATTTTATTTTATTATTTTCTTTATGGTTTTATTGTATTCTAACAATGTAAATATACTATAATAATATTTACAAAATAATAAAAAAATATAAGATAATGAAAAATTTAAAGAATTAATAAAATGAATATTGTATTCAGGTATATTGTACAGTAGAAGTCCAAAACCTAACTTATGCATCTTGACTCCAAATTAAGTAAAACCACTTCATTAAATAGCTTATTAAAAGTTACGTACAATGAAAGATGATTTTGGTGCATTTTGAGTTCATATGGAGAAGGTATGGATCTGAGAAATTTTGGTTTTGGAATTTTATTCTGAGTAAAAAATGTACATTATGTAATATTTTTGTGTGAAATAATAAATAATAAAATACATACCAAAATAGAATATTGAAAAATAAATAATTGCATTTTTATTGTGTATTTGACCCTTATCTCCTCCTACTTAATTCCTTATCGACTCAATCATCATGATGCCCAGGTCTCGGGATTTAGGGTCATAAAATACTTTTGCATTTTATTTCTTATTTCTTTTCTTTTCTTTATTTTTTTATTTTGACTTTAAACAATGTATTTTATTTAATATTTATACAATAAATAATGAATGTTAATTTATGCAAATAATGCTACATATATGCATTTAGCTAGGGTTTAAAGGCTGAAATGAAAGAATAAAGGTGATGAAATAGAGATTCATCAATTATTCTTAGCATGTGATTGCCTCCTTGAGACTGACCTAGCTAAGAATCATCAACCTAATAAAAAATAGGAATTACATTTTTTGATATTGAACTTTTTGTGAACTAGAACAAAACATCAACTAGGACTTAGAGAAAAGCCCGTAATATGGGGGATGGTGACTTCGCTAGTATATGATAGTGCTTTCTCTCAACAACACCATTCTACTAGGTGGTATATGCATATGAGGTCTGGTTAATAATGCTTAGGTTAACATAAAAAGAAGACAATGAGTTAGGAAATAATTCAAAGGAATTTCCATATAAAAATAGTTTTAAAAAATGAAAGCTGAATTTTAATTTCACAGTTGACTGATAAGATTATATCACCTACTTCAAATTTACTCTATAGGAAAAAGGATTGTGTCATATGACTACAATCATCAACCTTAACAAAAATAAGTGTCCATATAGATCAAGGTTACACAATCATGGCCCTAGATACCTAAATGACAGCTTAAAAGCATAACAACTACTCTTCAGTCATTCATTGGGAAAGGAGACACGATGATGCTTTCGAAGCTAATAGTTCTCCTTGAAAAGAAGAATATAATACAAGTTTGGAAATAACTCTATATAGTTTCTCGATATGATAATTAGACAAATCGGAGATATCACATGTAAAAAATGAAGTCTTCCATGACATAAAAGTGCTGCCAACATACGAGGGCTATTCAAGCTTACAGAAACCATCCCAATTGCCCCTATCAATTTGTATATTCTATACCACAAGAGATAATATCAAAAATAACATAGTAATTGATTTGCTATATATTTGACTAAAAATAAAAAATTAAGATAATGTAAAATATCCTTAAATCTCATAAAGAGTAAGACTAAAATCTCCATATCTAATGATAGGTAAATGGCTTTTCATTAGGATAATCGATCTTCCTAGGTCCACATGATTAATGGCTATAAACTAACTTCAATATCTAAAAAGGGATTTCTTAAATCCGTGAACATATATATAGAAACATCTGAAGAATTATTGGTGCACATAAAGTGTAACGTCCCAGATTTAAGTCTCCGGTCCGTTATCAAGGAAAACAGACCCTGACAACTTGTTGGGTTCGGGTCCAATTGGACCCTTTAACAACCACCCAAAATGCTTAAGTCCAAGTTGTCAAGTAGTAATCTCCATCACTTATAAACCACACCCACACTTCATGAGTTTTAGATGTGGCACTATGTTTGGGGTTATGGTGATACAACCTCCCTCACTTATATTCGCAACGTCCTCGTTGCGACGTGACCCATCTACTTATTTCCAGTGACAGTGGCGGCTGCAGGCTCCCGGCTTAGGTCCCTTCGGGTAGCCCTTTCCACTATCAGAGGGAACCCACTCTGATACTGATAACAGGGGTAATCCATGAGGGTCACCATGAAAAATATAAAAGTGTTGTCGCTGAGGCGACCACTCATAGAAGACCGGTGTTAATCAGCAATTAACCCACAATCCAAAGAATACAACAATCAAGCTCGAAACAAATGTGAATTAATCTTTATTTACTTTACCATAAAATGTATAATGACAAGTATGTAGAGGTCGAACCACAGAGAGCAACACAAAATGCAATAGCCTACATGTCAATCACAGTCATCCTTGTGTGGGTTTTTATTATTATTATTATTAAAATATAATAATTAAGTATATTATATATATAGATATAATATAAATATATTAATTATATGTACCCATAGAGGGTAAGTATATAGCTGATAATACATGTAATATATATATATATGTATATATAAATATAATAAAATAAATAAATAAATATATATATATATATATATTTTTCTTTTTTTATGTTAAGATTAATGAGAATACATATAACTAATCACTTATATATAATATATTTTTTTTTCTTTTTTTTAGGACATATAGATATATATACACAAAGGGGGGTATTAGAATATTCACAAAAATACTCAAAAATAGTCAAAAATTCAGGAAAAGGGTCTTTTTGGAATTTTCATGGCTTTTTAATGTTTTTATGGTTTTTGGGTATTTTTGCAAACATTTTTAGTATTTTTAAATAGCTAAATAATAGCAAACAGTGGACTAGGTACTGGCTGTAACAAAAATAGAGATTAAAAATAGCTAACAGCCTCAAAAAGTTTCCACACTAATTTTCTAATAACGATAATAAAATATGGCATACATAGGGCCTGAGTTTATATTTTTCTGATTTTTCTTTGATTTTTTATATTTTTTTGAAGTTTTTGGGTATTTTTGAATTTTTAAGGTTTTCTTTTTGACATTTTTAGGGATTTTTGGACTGACACTAATATAAGTCAAAATACACCATAGGTAATTTTTTTTTTTGGAATTTTTCGAGGCATTTTCATATTTTTTTTGGGATTTTATAAGTTAGACAAGGAATAAAAGACATGTTTTTGATTTTTAATAAATGCAAAAATGCAACAAAATGCAAAACTAAAAATATGGCGTTCAAGCATGACCAAACAGGAGCTTAAGTCTATTTTTGCAAGATTTTTCGATTTAATATGAAGCATAAAATAAATAGACAAAGCCTTCAAAAATTAAATGGCCTGGCAGGGGTATTTTTGCAAATAAAATAGTTGGCAGGGGCATACATGCAAAAATTACAACAAAAATACGCTTTAACTTTTATTTTCAGGACCATTTAATAAATACAAGAATCCGGCAGGGTTTAGATGCAAATTTTCACGCGCCTCACGTGGTTGCTGCACGTGAGGTGCGGAGGGACTAAAGTGTAAATATGAAAACATCAGTGGGTCCAACTGCAATTTTTACAACTTATTTACAACTAAAACTTTTATTTTTGGGATTAAATACTAAATACAAAAAGTAAGGGGCTTGGTATGAAATTTACCCCTAAACAAAGCTTTTCATCCTGCGGCGCTGGAGGCGCCACTTATCCACGTGGCGGCCATCGGACGGCGGACATCGGTTCGGCGATGAAGGGCCAGGATTAGAACCTCCTGGCTGATCTGACGGTGGATGTACATCTTCATCGAACGGTCGGCGTTCAATCTGGGCCGCCCCTCTCGATCCAACGGTGCGGAAGGCACCTGGAAGAACTGGGAAGAAGCTCGCCCCCGGCGAGCTTCGATCGGGTAGCTCGGGCTCCTTCGGGCACCTCCCGCGCATCTGAAGCTCTCTGATCGTAGCTAGGAGGCTTCCGCATCGTCTGACGGTGGTCTCATGGCTCCTGGGGGTCCGAGTCGATGGAGCGAGGTCGGAGAAGAATGGGGCCCCCAGGAACCTCTTCCTAGTTCAATGCGAGCCCATTTGGGCTCGATTCTTCGAAGTTCCTGCACAGGAAGAACCGCGGGCGAGAGAGCTTGCTACTCGACCCGGGGTTTTGAAGCTGCAACGCAGAAATGAGGTGGGCGGAGGGGCTCCGGCGAACGGCGGAGGAGGAGCCCCGATTCGCCAGGACCTAGGGTCCTGGGTTGAACAAATGCGTGCGACAGATGGAGGAAGCGTTGGGCTTCGAAATGGGGTGAACAGGGCGGTCGGATACGGTCAGATCCACAGTGGAGAAGTCGCCGGAGCGGAGCTCCGACGAACTTCGATTTTTGATTTTTATGCTAGGGTGATTAACTAACAACTAATCTAACTACTGGAATGAAATGCTAACATTAAAGGCTAACTAAAAACGCATAAAAGGGCAGCTCTTATACCTGGGGGCCTCCAGGGAGCAGGGCGGACGCCGAAGCTCCGCCGCGACAAAATCCTCCTCTCACCGGCCGATTCGAGGCACCAGCTCACTCCCCCTGTCACGAGGAATGTCCTAGGACTAGAATTAAGGCTTGAGATTGGGTAAAAAGTGGCCAAATCTGAGGAAGGAGGCGGAGCTTGTTATTTATAAACATTGGCGAGTGGCCTTATTGACCGGCGATTATTGCATGATCTAGAGAGTATTAGGTTGATCCAAAGAATCGACGGGCATCATGGATGATTAGGGATTAATTCTTGTGAAGGAAGCATCCTCGATTGATGGATGGTGTGTCCGGGAAAAATGGGAGAAGATGGGCGAAGAGACGGGCTGCGTCACATCGGGCGGCTGGAGGTCAAGTTGACTGGAGTCAACTCGCGGAGGGACCTGATTGGTCCACCTCAGCCGCTAAACGCCAAAATAGAGGACCTGATGGAAGATTGATTTATTTGATGCCCTAAATGATTTTATTATTTTTTCTTATAAAATAAAAATGTGTTTATTTCATCTAGTATTTGTTTATGATTTTTAATTGAATTTTTCGAGGTGTTTTATTATAGTTTTATTTTAATAATGTGTATATGTATGTATTTACATGTATTTTCATGTATTTTATTTTTAATTTGTTTATTTTCTTTTATTATTTTATGGACTTATTTTATAAATTCATAATTTATTTTTGTGAGTATAAAGATATTTTTGTTTGATTTTTATGCGTTTATGTATATTTTTAAATAAATAGGTATAGATGTATGTAGGTATACTTATAGGTATTTTATCTATGTCTTTTGTACACTTAATTTATTTAATATATTTTCTTGATTTTTATTTTGGTTTTGTATTTTTAATGAGTTATGTATAATGTATATATTATTATAAAAATATAGAAGAGCAAAAGATTCAAGGATTAAAATCCTTTTTATTGATAGATAGGTACATATCATGTGTATAGTGTCTATGAATTTATGGACTCATTTTATTTTACAAATTAGTTTTGGTTTCCTTCTATTTTTAATGTGTACATGCATTATATACATTATTTACAAAATTCTAAAAATATGATTTTGTACAAATAATAAATACTGAATAAAATGAATATTTTAATCAGTCCTATATACAAGAAGGGCCAAAAACCTAACTTCTGCATATGAGCTCCAAAAATTATGAAACCAATTTTATAAAATAGCTTATGGAATGCTATATACAATTAAAGGTGAGTTTCGATGATTTGGAGTTTTTATTTGCAAGATATGGGTCTGTGAAGTTGAGATTTTAGCTTTTTATTCTGTGTATAAAATGTACATTGGGCATTGTTTTTACACAAACTCAATTTTGTACTTTTATTTACATTATTATCTACAACTTTCATGTACAAAGTTTCTTTATTTGATGAATAAATAATTATGTACAAAATAGGTGCCAAAAATGCATGAATAAATGAATTAATAAATGAAGTATTTATTGTATACTGGCCCTTATCTCCCCCTACTTTATTCCTTGTCGACCAATTCCATGCTGGCCTTGGTCTTGGGGTTAGGGTCATAAAATATTTGCAATATTTTATTCCTTTTTCTTTTCTTCTCTTTATTCTATAATTTTGGCATTAAAAACCTTATTTTATATACAATTAATACACATGAATAATGAATGCTATTATGTACACATTGATGCTATTTACATGCATTTGCTGGGGTTTTTGAGGCCAAAATGATAGAATAAAGGTGATGAAATGGAGATTCATCAGATACCATTTGTAACATCCCGAGCTTAGGTCCCCAGTCCGTTATCGAGGAAAACTGGACCTGACAACTTGTTAAGTACGGGCCCAGATGGATCCGTTGGCAACCACCCAAAATGCTTAAGCCTAAGTTGTCAAGTAGTAATCCCCACCACTTATAAACCATACCCACACTTCGTGAGTTTTAGGCATGGCACTATGTTTGGGGTTGGGGTGTTACAACTTCCCCCACTTGTATTCGCAACGTCCTCGTTGCGACATGGCCCATCTCTTATTCCCAGTGATAGTGGCGGCTGCACGCTTCGGGTTGTCATTTCTCCAACCTCTTGTAGGGGCGACTCCACCTCTCGGGTAGCTGTTTCCACTATCATAGAGAATCCCGGACTTAGATCTCCGGTCCGTTATCGAGGAAAACTGACCCTGACAACTTGTTGGGTTCGGGTCCAATTGGACCCTTTAACAACCACCCAAATGCTTAAGCCCAAGTTGTCAATTAGTAATCTCCATCACTTATAAACCACACCCACACTTCGTGAGTTTTAGATGTGGCACTATGTTTGGGCTTAGGGTGTTACAACAGTTGTGACACCCCAACCCCAAACATAGTACCACATCTAAAACTCACGAAGTGTGGGTGTAGTTTATAAGTGGTGGGGATTACTACTTGACAACTTGGGCTTAAGCATTTTGGGTGGTTGTCAACGGGTCCATCTGAGTCCGAACCCAACAAGTTGTCAATGCTAGTTTTCCTTGATAACGGACCGGGGACCTAAGCCCGGGACGTTACAAATGGTATCAGAGCCAAATTCTCTCTGATAGTGGAAAGGGCTACCCGAGAGATGGAACCACCCCTACAAAGAGGTTAGAGGAAATGGCTACCCGGAACATGCAACCGCCACTATCATTGGGAATAAGTGATGGACCATGTCGCAACGAGGACGTTGCGAATATAAGTGGGGGAGGTTGTGACACCCCAACCCCAAACATAGTACCACATCTAAAACTCACGAAGTGTGGGTGTGGTTTATAAGTGGTGGGGATTACTACTTGACAACTTGGGCTTAAGCATTTTGGGTAGTTGTCAACGGGTCCATCTGGGTCCGAACCCAACAAGTTGTTAGGGCCAGTTTTCCTTGATGACGGACAGGGGACCTAAGCCCGGAACGTTACATAAACGATATACCAAAAGGATGAAGAATGGGAATTGTGTTTATATATAACATGCGTGTATAATGAAGGTCTTACTAAAATCAGATGATCTGATTATGCGGATGTTCTAATAAAACTCTTGGCATGTTTAACTCTGTTTAGACATTCCTAATTAGATCATCAAAAAAATTGATGTTAGGTACATACAAATAGTTTAAAACTATCAAAATTTTATCATGTTAGACCGATAGTATAAAATATTTAATAGGAATGAGAGTTGATGAGCCATTTATCATTGCATCATGCTTCTTATCTTGTCAATATAGTACATAAACCAAATCCATTGAACCCTTTATCTAAAACAAGCCTGCAACATCCTTATATATCACTTTTCCAAAACCAATAATGTGAAGCGTTGCCGGTATCGTACATGATATTTCATGGGTCCTAAGCAAAAGGAAAAAAAGACCCTTACAAAATTTTTTTAATAAGAACAAATTGTCGCTAGTGTGTTTACCATCGAATATAAAATGAAAGATTCTATTTTTGGTGAACAATCAACCCTTATATAATCTCATTAATTTTCGATTTTAGCATTGAGTTGTTCATCAAAAATTTAAATCTAGAGCGGCTCATTTTTCAGTAAGTGGTTTCACCGAAAATTTGATTCGATAAAGACCTACCAGTACATATACTATTTTATTCATAAATTAAAAATGAGATCACATGTAAAATTGTGCCTCTAAAGTTAATGGACATTTATAATTGCACTTCAAAACTATTCTCAGAGACGGTCATGGGTGTTGCTAAAGTTAGTGTGTCCATCTCCCAATCACATCCCACAAGCTTTGAGATCCGAAATCATTACTTAGAAAATAATCAAGGTTACATAAGATAATAAACTCTTTGTTAATGCTCCTGCGTGTGATCGCATTGAACTCTGTAAAAAGTCAAAAGCTTCCATTGCACAACTATCCGATTCCACTCTCGATCCCATTCACACCACTTGCTTTGGCATCAAATAAACACCGGACTTGACTTCGTTCATGTTCATACCCCACAGATATAGAAAGAAATATATACTTAGAGAGAGGGAGAAGATAGAGATAGATGGAGAAGTTAGTGCAGTGAGCCCCCGGCATTCATGTCTCTAGAGCTGCCACTGTCCCCACGCACACCCTCGCTCCCAGCATTCATGGCGCCTGGGATCCGAGTCTACTCCAGCTCATCCATGCTCACCTATTGAAAGTGGTAGCAATCCCCTCCCCCTTTGGTTGGTTCTCTTCCTCTTTCGTCATGCTTTTCATGTGATGCCAACTTAGCCATTGCCGAGATGGGAAGCGGGGATCTGGTGCGCCTGCTGCTGCTGTTCCTCTTTTTTTGTGAGTACCAATGTGGAGTTTGTCTGATTTTGCCCGTTCTTCAATTTTTTTGGTTAAGTTGGCGCATTTGCACACTTGGGTTGTCCTAGTAATTGATGGGTAGTTGGAAAGATTTGATCTTTGGACGGGATGTTTTTGATTTTTTTAGTTGATTCTGCTTTTGAGGTTATATGGATGTTTGGGCGTGGGCGGGTTCTGAGATCTGTTGAGGTGGACGGATTTCTGATGGTGATGCTTATCTAGGGTTTTTAGGGTTGAGCTTCTGTTCGATGGATGTGAGTGCCATTCTTCGGTGCCTATGGTTGATGTCGATGGGATGTAATGGCATTATTGCCAATATCTGATGAGGTGTAGTACCAGTTGTAGATCGTGATTATTTGGTTGCATAAGAAATATTTTTCCTGCAACTTAATTTGTTATTTGAAGAAAAATTTCAGCTCCGTAATGTTGATTCTTGAGCTTTTAGGTTAGCTATGTTAATATGTGCATATGTTGAAATTGAATACTTGAGTGAAATATGTAAGTAAACACATGTCTCTATAGAGAAACTGTATTGAAACTCAGGTGCGTTAGGTTATAAGCAGTTGGGAATATGCAATAACTGTTGAAATGAAACCATTAAGCATGATCTTTCTGGTCGGGATATTTTTTCTGTGTACGATGTAAGACAGGTGAAGTAAGTTGAGGCAAATAACTATATAGGTCCTTGTGGGAGAAAGGCATGTGAGCAAACGACTTTGTTTTGGTAGAAGGCATGTGAGCAAAAGACTTTGTTTCGGTTTCGAAAATTGCTGCATGTGAATTTAGTCCTTAATATCAGTTGGGCATTATCCATGCTTTGAATGTTATTCACAGGGCAGCTTGTTACTAGTATAAAATGCTTTCCTCTAGAATCATACGACATTTTGATTCCCGATCTTTTTTTTTGGCAATTTTCCCACTAGAAATCTAAAAATCTATCCAGACCCGAGAGCAGACAATTCTGGATTTAACCTAAGGTAATAGACCTTGGGAGTAAATTAAGTAGCACTTCCAAGTTCCAACATCATTGCAGGAGTTGTGTCCAGGTTCTAGAGCTTATATTGTGGGATTCAAGAGATCATTCTGGTCGCCTTGATCTTTTTAAGTTTTAACTTTTAAGCTGGTCTTTTAGCACAGTCGAAATTTACCTGTGGCATAATGCTTATGAGGCATCTTAGGGCCATTATATTTGGATCCGACTATCCAAATGTCAATGTATTTCCCATTTCCATTCAGCCTTTTTCTAACTTGTGTATTATGTACGTGCATGGGAATTTCACATTCGTACTTCATCTTATTATTTTCTTATACTGCATGCTGCAGTGGTTTGAAAATCAAATTTTAGGAATAAGTCTTCTTGCTAAAATCAAAGATTGGTGGGGTATCAAATCTAGGTCGATATTATATCCCAAATCCTTGTTGAACTATTACTTTTTATGTTCAAGAGCGTGGAGAAAAAAAGAGAGAACGTAATGAGATGATTTATTCAAGAGGTGTAGGGGTTTTTATATAGATCAAAGCCCTAAAGCACTCGTAAATGAGAAAATTACATGAAAATACCCTGAGGAATTACAACTAAATAGAAGTAAATAAATCTATCTCTAACACTTCCCCTTAAGTTGGAGCATGTTTGCCGATCATGCCTAACCTGGAGGTTATCCATAAGAGGCGTTTCTTTGGTAGCATCTTCGTGAATACATCTATAAGCTGAAAATCAGTGGAGATGTGTGGAGTAGTGATCTTCCCTCCTCGTACAACATCACGAACAGAGTGGCAGTCAATCTCAATGTGCTTGGTACATTCGTGGAAAACATGGTTCGTAACAATGTATGTAGCGGACTTGTTGTCACAATACAGAGGAACATGAGTAGTGACAACAATACCAAGTTATTGCAGGAAAGAGAGTAACCAAGTAATCTCGTAGGTAGTATGAGCCATCACCTTGTATTCTGCCTTTGTATTCGATCTGGAGACTATGGTCTGCTTCTTGCTCGGCCAAGTGATAAGATTTCCCCCAACCATCATAGCATACATGTAGTAGAGCGACGATCCTCAGGTGAACTAGCATAATCTGCATCAGCATAAGCAGATACGTAAGTGTGGCCATTGATCCTATAGAAGAAGCCTTGCCTTGATGATTCCTTCAAGTAGTGTAGGAGCAGAAGAATATTCTGTCAATGGCCGTGTAGTGGTTTCTCTATATATTGGCTGGCTTTGCTCATTGTTGTGAAAAATGAATGACTTGATATTCATAGGACCCCTGGGCTCTCTTATATAGGAGAAAAACCCTTAAGTAAATAGCACGATAGGTACATGAAGAAATAAAAAATACATAAATAACACCACAAGATAAAAATAATCTCAACACCCCCCTCAAGCTGGAGCATATATGTCTATCATGCTCAGCTTGATACAACATCTTTGGAAAGAATCTCCAGTAAGAGCTTTGGTGAATATATCTGCAGTCTGATCTTCAGTAGAAACATGAGAGGTAGATATGAGACCCTTCTGAATCATGTCTCTTGTATAGTGGCAATCCACTTCTATATGTTTTGTACGCTCATGAAATGCAAGATTATTTGTAATAAATAGTGCTGCATGATTATCACATGGAAGCTGCATAAGAAGAGGTACATCAACAACAAGATCAGTCAGAACTGACCTGACCCACATCATCTCTGTGCATCCCTGAGCCATGGCCTTGTATTCGGACTCTGCACTAGATCTAGCAACTACAGCTTGCTTCTTACTTTTCCATGACACAAATGATTTGCCAGCAAATATAGCAAACCCAGAAGTGGACTTCCTATCCCTAGGACATCCTGCATAATCTGCGTCTGTACATGCTGTGATGTCAAGAGATGTGCCTCTGCTGAATAAAAGACCAGTACATGATGAAGACTTCAGATATCTCAAAATCATATAAACAACATCCATATGCACCTTCCTGGGTTGCTCCATGAATTGACTCACATTGCTAACAACAAAGCATGTATCTGGTCTGGTGATGGTAGCATATAGGAGCTTCCCTACTAGTTCCATGTATCTCCTCTTATCTATCTCCTCAGTATCATCATCATATAATCTCATACTTGGATTCATAGGAGTAGTAGCAGGCTTACACCCTGTCATACATGTCTTGAATAGAAGATCAATAACAAACTTCCTTTGGGAAAGGTTGTAAAAATCGACCGACTAGTCGAGTCGGGGGATGGGGGGGGGGTGTAGCCGACTCGACTAGGCCTAGTCGGCCATTAGTCGGTCAGCCCGACTAGTCGGCCGACTAATCGATCGACTTTTACATCAAGCTTTTATTTTTTTTTGTTTTTTGCTTTTTTTAAAGCAAACTTTTTCTAATATGCTTAATGTTATATTTAAAGTCAATTACTTCTTGGGATAATTACACCCATAACCCTGAGTAATTCCTCAACCTCAATCATAACCCTAGATAATCGCGAATTACACGGGAAACCCTGAGTAGTCACTCCGTCTTACACTCATGACCCTCCGTTAGTTTTGTCCTTAATCCAACCATAGTATTGAGTTAATCCAACCCTTAACCTATCCAACGGCTGCTAAATTTTCAAAAAAAAATCAAAAAACCTTCCCCTTCTTCCTCCTTCGTTCCAAAGCCTACAACCACCCACTCCCAAGCAACCCACAGCCCATCGCTGCCCCCAACCTCGAGCCCAACCCCCCACCCCTGCTCGACCCGCCGCCGCCCAACCCAACCGCAAGCCCCCCTCTTCTCCCCCCCGGCGAGGTACCCTGGCCCCTGCTCGACCCGCCGCCATCCAACCTCAAGCCCAATCCCCCACCCCTGCACAAACCGTCGCCGCCCAACCCAATCGCAACACCCCGACCCGCAGCTTCTCCTGCCCCCTGCTCGACCCGCCGCCACACCCAACCCAATCGCCCCCACCCCCCGCCCCCTGCTCGACCCGCCGCCATACCCTCCCCTGCCCTCTGCTCGACCTGCGCCCGAGCTACCCTCCCCTGCCCCATGCTCGACCCGCTGCCATACCCTCCCCTGTCCAATGCTCGACCCGCCGCCACACCTAACTCAATCGGCGCCCCCCTCCCCACCCCGATCTACCCTCCCCTGCCCTCTGCTCGACCCGCACCCAACCCGTGCGTGCGGAGAACAGATAAAGTCTAAGTTATGCTTCAAAGTCGACAAATCGACCTTCTGTAATTTTTCCAGGATAAACAAGCTAATTACATCATTGATTATAAGGAGCAAACATATCTTGAATCCAAATTTTGGATTTCCTGGTTTACATGTATAATGCCCCGCTCTGCCGACCGACCTCGAGGAGAGTTCAAGGCGTGATAATACCGGCATCACACAGGATGGAGGTCGCAGGCTTGGGGCTTTGCAATCGGATGGTGGAGGACAAGGGGGTGGGGGGCAGACATGGCAGCGGACAGGAGGGTTCCGGCATGGGCTGGAGGAGGTCTGGTATGGGGTGCTCGATGGGGGCTACCTCGGCGACGACGGGGGTCGAGGGGGAGTGGGAGGTGGTCGATGGGGAAGAAGAGGGGAGGAGGAGGAGGACATAATTTGTAAATAAGAATGAATATTAGGGGCAAGTTTGTCTTTTTCTAACGGAAACCGTTAAATATAACGGTTAATTTAAACGGAACATAACACAGGGTTATGTTATGTAAGAGTTAAGCATTACTCGGGGTTTCCCGTGTAATTCGCGATTATCTAGGGTTATGATTGAGATTGAGGAATTACTCAGGGTTATGGGTGTAATTATCCCTTACTTCTTTTGTTTCATTATGTAAAAATAGAAAATACACAAATCTATGTTAATACATAAGCAAACTTATTCTAATGTGCAATAATGTTATATTTAAAGTCAATTACTTCTTTTATTTCATTATGAAAATACAGAAAATGTACAAATCTATGTATAAAAAATGGTTTATATATTTACAACAACAACAACAACAAAGCCTTTTCCCACAATTAAGTAGGGTCGGCTACATGGATTTTTCGCCTCCATTCAGATCTATCTTGGGTCAATCTCGGACTTATATCCAAAAAACTAAGATCCCTTCGTATAGTCTCTTTCCAACACTTCTTGGGCCGTCCTCGCCCTCTTTTAGCCGACTCAACATCCCAACACTCGCATCTCCTAACCGGTGCATCAGTTGACCTTCTTTGCAAATGACCAAACCATCTTAAGCGGTTTTCTCGCATCTTATCCTCGATCGGAGCTACACCAACTTTCTTTCTGATTGCATCATTCCGAATCCGATCTTTACGTGTATGTCCACACATCCATCTTAGCATTTTCATTTCTGCTACAGCCATTCTCTGCACATGTCTATGGTTCACAGGCCAACATTCAGAGCCATAAAGCATAGCAGGTCTCACGGCTGCTTTGTAAAACTTTCCTTTAATTTTTAAAGGAATTTTCTTATCACAGAGAACAACGGAGGCTCCTCTCCACTTTAGCCAGCCTGCATTTATTCTATTAGTAATATCTCCATCAATTTCCCCATCATGTTGCAAAATAGATCCCAGATATCTAAAAGAATCTCTCTTCTGAATGTTATCGTCACCAATCTTAATCTCGATTCCTTCACCATTGCTTCCATCAAAGGTGCATTCCATATATTCCGTCTTAGCCCTACTTATACGAAAACCTTTAGTCTCTAATGCATGTCTCCAAACCTCAAGCTTCTCATTTACTCCATCTCTAGTCTCGTCAATAAGCACAATATCATCAGCAAATAACATACACCAAGGTAACTCATCCTGAATGTGACTTGTCAACTCGTCCATAATCAAAGTAAAAAGAAATGGACTTAAAGCTGAACCTTGATGTAAACCAATGTTGATATCAAAATAGTCAGTCTTCCCCGTCGGGGTCCTTACACAAGATAAAGCCCTATCATACATATCCTTTATAAGATTAATGTATAGGACAGGTACTTGTCTCTTCTCCAAAACTCTCCACAGTATCTCTCGTGGGACGGAATCATAAGCCTTCTCCAAATCAATAAAGATCATATGAAGATTCTTCCTTTTAGCTCTATAAATCTCCATTGTTCTCCTCAGCAAATGGATGGCTTCAATAGTTGAGCGACCTGGCATGAATCCGAATTGATTTTCTTTTACTTGGGAAACCTGCCTCAACCTTCTTTCGATCACACGTTCCCAAATTTTCATAGTGTGACTCATCAGCTTGATACCTCTGTAAAATAATAAAAAAAAATTCAAAACTGACTAATGGCCGACTAAATCCGATTAGTCGCCCGACTGCCAATTAATCCTTAGTCAGTAACGCCGCCGACCGAGTACCGACTACCGCTTTCTGCAACCTTGCTTTTGGGTCATCATAAGATCATGCTGGTTCCTGGCGAATTCCGATCCAAGGAAGTATTTGAGATTGCCAAGATCCTTGGTCACAAACTGCTGACCTAAGAACTCCTTGTCTGCCTGAATGCCCTGCTCATCATCACCAGTGACAATAATATCATCAACATAGATTAGAATGACAACTGTACCTCTTCGTATCTTCTGAACAAAAAGTGAGTGATCCGCAGGACCGAGTGAATCCCTGATGCTCTATCAACTCTGAAAGCTTCTGGTGCCAAGCTCTAGGACTCTGCTTTAGGCCGTAAATCGCCTTGTGGAGCCTACACATCTTCTGAGACTTTCCCTCAGCAGCAAACCCTGGTGGCTGCTTCATATAAACTTCCTCCTGTAAATCTCCATATAGAAATGCATTCTTCACATCCAGCTGAAAAAGAGGCCATTCACGTGAAACAACCATTGATAGGAGAGTGTGCAATGTCGAGTGTCTGGCTACTGGAGAGAAGGTATCCTGATAATCCACTCCACAAGTCTGGGTGAATCCACGTGCTACAAGCCTTGCCTTGTAACGATCCACACTGCCATCAGCACGGTGCTTAACTGTAAAGATCCATTTGCACCCAACAAGCGATGCACCTGGAGGAGTAGAAACAACACTCCAAGTACCACGAGACTGCAAAGCGGCAATCTCCTCTTTTATGGCAAGCCACCAACTGCTATCCTGTAAGGCCTCCTGATATTTGTGCGGAATAGTAATAGCCGAGAGACCCATAACAAATCTTTTGTACTCATCTGAAAGATAGTCCAATGAAACATGCGTAGCTAGAGGATATGTAGCACAATTGCGACGCGGTTTCCTCAGGGCAATAGCTATATCTAGATCATTAGCCTCTCTGTTCTCTGGTACTAGCACCTCCCGTGTATTATCCTGTGGATCAAGCAGAGAACCAGTGCCATTAGTAGAAATAATGTGTTCATCACATACCTGGGGTGTGCTGGATGACGGAGAAGGCACAGGAACAGAGGGGCGAGTAGAAGACCTGCGAATGTAAAACTGAGGTAGGAACTATGTCAGGGAAGATGAAGGTGGAGGTGCCGAGGTGGTGGAGGTAGTGGAGGTGTATGTGACTGAGACTCATCATGGAGAGATGGTTGTGACACTAACGGAGGTGAAGGAACAAAGATACTCTTACCAGAGTCAGCATTCGACAACCTGTCACCTTTTGGAGAAAAATACATAATAGACTCAAAAAATGTGACATCAATACGAACATAGTATTTTCGCCCAATAGGATCAAAACATCTATACCCTTTTTGGATACGAGAATAATCAACGAACACACATTTAACAACTATAGGAGAGAGCTTGTCACGACCTAGAGTAAAATTGTCGACAAAAGCCACAGATCCAAATACTCTGGGAGTAAGGGAGAATAAGTCCTTCTCGGGAAACACAATCAAGAAAGGGACTTTTTCTCCAATGATAGTAGATGGCATGCGATTTACTGAGTAACATGCAGTGAGAACCGCATCACCCCCAAAACGAATGAGGAGCTCGACTCTGAATCAAAAGAGTCCTCGTGATATCCAAAAGATGACGGTGTTTGCGTTCAGCAACACCATTCTGCTGGGAAGTGTAAGCACGCGAAGTTTGATGAACACCACCTATGGAACTGAGAAAGTTAGATAAATGCAGAGTAGCAAACTCCAAGGCATTGTCAGTACGAATAAATTTCACATTAGTAGAAAAAATGTTCTTGATTTCAATAAGAAAAGCTTTAATAACGGGACCGGCTTTAGACTTATTATTTAAAAGAAAAACCCAAGATAACCTAGAGAAATCATCCACAACAACCATATAGAACTGATGTCCCTGATGATCTGGAACACGACTAGGACCCCATATGTCAAATTGAAGCAACTCAAACAGATGACTACTGTGACGACTCTAACGACTCGGAAAAGAGGAACGATGGTGCTTCCCAAGCTGATACGCCTCACACTCCAAGGTAGTATGAGTAGAGATCTATGGGAGAACATGACAGCTTCTGCAGAGGAAGATGCCCAAATCTAAGATGCCACATGAAAGGAGAAACATATCCAGAAGGAATAGTAGCAATACTAGCACACGGAGGCTGAACAAGTCTGTAAAGCCCTCTCAGTTCACGACCACATCCAATCACCATGCCCGTGAATATGTCCTGAAACACAAGAGAAGATGGATTAAATATGGCACGACAATGTAGATCTTTTGTAATCTGATTAATAGACAAAAGATTCATCTGAAATGCTGGAGCATGTAAAACATTATGCAGACGCATCGAGGGAGCTAAGACAATCCCCCCTTGACCAATAATGGGTAGATGATCCCCATTAGCAATCACAACTGATCTACCAGGAGAAATAGACTTGTAGGAAGTAAACTGTGCTCGATCTCCACACATATGATGAGATGCTCCAGAGTCCATGATCCAATCGGACAAATCTGAACTGCTACTACCGGTAAGTGCGAAAGCAATACCTGATGAACTCGAGGAAGCCCTGGCAACGTGTGTGACGTCTGACGATCCAACAAGCGAAGTGGTAGGAGTAGTCATCATCTCTCTTAGCCTGGAAACAATATCATCAAATTGTGCATCATGAGCAGGAGCAGAGGTAGGAGTAGGCTCAGTCTGCTCAGCTATCCGAGCAGACGCAGGATAGCCATGCTTCTGATAGCATGTATCCTCAGAATGACCTGGACGGTGGCAATGTGAACAAGGGCCGTGCTGACATCCTCCTTCTCGACCACGAGGTCCTCGTCCTCGAAACTGAGAAGTACCCCCTCTGCCACGAGGAGCTGCCATGGCAGAAGGAGTCGGAACCATATAAGTGGATGCAATAGTAATTCTGCTCAGCCTCTTGTAAACCTCCTCCATTGGAGGTATCGTCTCTCCAGTAAGAAGTTGGGTACGTGTTGCATCGTACTCAGAGTCTAGAGATGACAAAAATACTCCCGTCATAGTTGCATTCCGATACGACTGCTGCTGCTCTGTGCTCGTAGTAATAGGCATGAAGCTATGCAGATGCTCAAACATGCCTCGAAGATGCGAGAAGTGTGCATGAAGAGGTCGACCATTCTGCTTGGTCGAAAAAATGTCAAACTACAACTGTAAAATTTTGCTTTCATTTTTCGCCTGCCCATACGTGGCTGCTAAGATATCCCACATAGTCTTCGTTGTGGGTTGATTGACAATATCATTGGCAATCTTCGTGGTGAGCATCCCGGAGAGCCAAATGCGAGCATATGCATCATCTTGCTTCCAAGAAGCATTAGCCCCAGTCTTCTCCTCCGGCTCTGAATCCGTCAGAATGTGCTCCTTGTTATGGCACTGCATTAGGGTACAGAACTTCATGGACCACAACTCGTAGTTGGTCCCATCCATCTTTATGATGGGAGCCGGACCCTTGAAGGCACCGGACGATGAAAAAACATCACCCTTGTTTCTGACATGGTAGCAAAGAAAACACCGAGATCTTAAACATAACTGAGGAGTAGACTATTTTGAATGAGTCTACACAGTCACATATAGAGGATTAGTTGTATCTATAGACTTATACAACCATCCTCATCTCTTGTTGGTTTAAGCTAGGGTAGCGGTGCACGCAGATGCACGAAGATGCACACAGATGCACACAAGATGCACGCAGGATGCAGGCAGATGCACGCAGGGTGCATGCAGGGTGCACGCAGGATGCACAGCGGTGCACACAGATGCACGCACACACACGTAGGTACATACAATGCATATATATGTAGGTGCGCAGGTGTGCTGGCGCATTGTGTGCGGATGCAAGAGTACAGGTGCGCAGGGCAAGATGCGCGAGTCGGGGTGCATCGCTGGTGCAGCGGTTGGGCTCGGTGCTCGATGTGCACTGGAGCGAGGCAGGAGAGGGGGGCGACACACGTACGGGAGCGAGACAGGGGAGGTGGGGGCGGCGCATGCTCGTGAGGCAGGGGGCGCACGCGCAAGAGCAAGGCAAGGGAGGGGGGGCGGCACACGCGCGGGGGGTAGGTGGGTGGAGGCGACGCAGGGGGGGTAGGGTTAGGGTTAGGATGGGATAAAGGAACCCCGGTCTAGGCTCGGTGATGGCGACTGCGAAAGGGAGCGTGAGCGGTGCGAGCGTTGCGAGGTCAAGGGCGATCGTTGGAAGTCCGAGGGAGGCTGATGCGAGGGTCTCTGACGAGACTCTCCGGGGCGCGTCGCAGATAGAAGGGGGTTTCGCTGATGGTTCGAAGCAAGTGGTTGGGGCTGCGAAAGGAAAGGGAGTCGTCTTCCTCAACGAGGGTGCTGAGGCTCAGGTGGATGCTGCGGAGGGCGAATGGACGACGGTTTCTCACAAGAAGGCAGGCAGGCGCTGCTTTCGGTGTGGGGAGAGGGGACATCTCGCCTCTCGTTGTCCCCTTCCTCCTCGTTGCTTTGCATGCGGTGTTTCGGGGCACCGTCGTGCCTCTTGCTGGTGGGTTCGACAACGACGCTTGACACAGTCAGGGATGCATCACTCATCGTTCACGGTGCGTTCGGTGCATGGCCCTCGTCCCGGTCACTCCGCGTGGCGGGAGGTCCCGGTTCGCTCGTACGCACAGGTGGTTGCTCCTCGTTCTCAACCCCCGCCTAAGGTCTCTATGGATAACCTGGAGGCCTCTCATCACCCTGGGGAGTCCGCGGAGGGCGGCTCTGTGTTTGGTGCTTCTTCATCTGTGCAAGGGGGTGGCTCGACGAAGGATATCTCTCTTGCTCAGGGCTTGCATGTGTTGGGCCCGTCTTCGCTTGGCTTTGAGGAGGGCCTCGGCTCTTCTCGCTCGGTGCTTGTTGGGGTTGCATGCCTCCCCGACGTCGAATGGGAGGTGGTGAAGACGCATGCTCTAGACACTCTTGGCCCTTTGTTCCTTGGGGACTTCTGTTTGCTGGATCAGTCTCACTGCTGCGTGCGCGGTCTTTCCCTACAGCTTCGGGATTGCTTGCTGGCTAAGGGCTCTAACGATGACGTTTTTTGGCGGCCCGCTCGGGTGGCTGATGGCGCTTCTTCTTCAACCGAGGTTTGCATGGCCTCTATTACAGGCGTTCCCTTCCATTCTAGAACTCTTCTTGTGCTCAACAAGGCGTTTCGCCGCTGGGGTCTGTTCTTTCCATCTTCGACGATGGCCTCACTCCGAAGGCCGACTGGAAGTCTATTACGGTCCTCTTCGAATGCAGTTCGGGCTTCCTCAGCGAGGCGACTGGGCGGACGTTCCTTGGGTCTCTCAAGATTGGCCGATGGAGGTTCAAGCCCGAGCTATCTGTTATTCCCCCTTCTTCGTCGGTTCTTGCTTCGCCGGAGTTGGCCGTCGCCCCGACTCTCCATGCTTCGCCGATCGTCGTCGGGTCGGGGCGGGAGGCCGACGCTTCGTTTCCGCCTCCTCACGTGGAGCGTGACGCTTCGTCTCCGTGGGGCCACGTGGAGCGCTCTGTGGTTTATTCCGAGGAGTTGCCATGCACGCATGACGTTTTGGGATCCTTCGAGACGCCCTTTCAGGTCCCGCATCTTTCGCCTGTATCTTCTGAACTCCCTGTTGTGGAGGTTCCCGAGGTCGATTCACCCTCTCATTTCCCTCGGTTCGGATCCGCCCCAGCTATGCGGTTTGCCTATTCGGGTTGTTCGGCGGATCTTCCCATCTCGCAGGGAGATGCTATGGGGCAATTCGGGTCGTGGCCGAGGCCCATTTACAACAATGTTCAGACATCTCTGCCCGACTCCTTTGTGATTCAAGTTGAGGCTCTACACCTGGTTGATAACCCTCCTCTGGTCTCTACGACTCCAGTGCGAACTTCCCCTATCCTTATTGAGGCCTTCTCCCCTCGGCCTACGGGATCTCTCCTTTCAGCTGCAGGGATGGACTCTTCTTTCAGACGCTTCGGGTCTACGTACAGCAGGCGCACTCCTTCTATCCATGCGGCTCGAGTGTTTCAATCTTGCGCTACTCTGCGGGAGGCAGTGGCTGAGGCTGCGGGTGTTCACGGCCTTGGAGGTCGCGAGGGAGGCCCGGAGGTTGATGCCCCTGGGGCGAACTCCGGCGGTTGCTGAGTGATGGCTCCTTCTTAGTTCATCCGCGTTTTTTGGGGGTGAATTTTCTGGTTTCTCTTAATGAAGGTTCTTTCATGGAATGTCCGAGGACTCGAGGACCTGGTCAAACGTCGTTCCCTGGGCTCGCGTCTCTCAGAATGGTGTTGTGACGTTGCTTTTATCCAAGAAACAAAATTGGCTGCTATTGACGACTATACGTGGCGATCATTTGGTGCCGGTCCCTTTGATGAACTCCGTGCGGTTAATGCGGTTGGATCTGTCGGGGGTTTCCTTGTGACGTGGCGTTCTCGTTCTTTTTCATTTAGCTCCATGCTTGCTGGTCGTCACATGATTTCGGTTGCGTTGAAAAGAGTCGACTCTTCTGCTCTGATGGTATTCTCATGCATATACGCGCCTACGTGCCATATTTTACGTCGGGAATTATGGGATGACATGCGTGAGGCTGCAAACTTATTCTCGGGGATTCCTTGGATTTTGGGGGGTGACTTCAATGTCACCATTCACTTTTCCGATCGGCCTCGCGGGAGGGGTGGCCACGACCCTGGCTCGCAAGATTTTTTGGACGCGCTAGATGATTTGGCGCTTCTTAACTTGGTCCCGAACGATGTCTCTTACACTTGGAGAAATAGTTCCTCTCGCTCTCGGATTGACCGCTTCTTGGCTAATGGCTTGGCTATGGACTCCTTCCCACTTTGCTCTGTTGGCTCTCACCTCCGATCCTTCTCGGATCATTCTCCAATTATTTGGGACTCTGGTGATGGCATTAACCCTCGGGGGATATTCCGCTATGAAAAATGTTGGCTGTTGGAACCTAATTTCAAAAATATCGTTCAGAATCATTGGACCCAGGTCCCTGTCTCTGGCTCGGCGGCTTCTAAACTTAATCAGAAACTTGCTTCATTATGGAGGGTCCTCGCTGAGTTCAGAATTTCTACCAGACAGGCGTGGTGCGCTGCTCGCGCTGAGGCGGAGGACATTATCATGCATCTAGATTCCGCAGAGAACGAGCGTGATCTTTCTGTTGACGAGCTTCGGGATCGCACTTCTGCCCTTGTCCGGGTGCAGGAGGAGGATAAGAAGAGAACTGTTGAGTGGCGCCAACGCTCGCGGGAAAAATGGATTAAAGAAGGCGATGCGAACACAGCATTCTTTCACAGGGTGGCTAGCAATCGGAGGCATTGGAATTTTATGCAGTCCCTCTCTATCAATGACGCGATCTTCACGGGGGATAGGGAGATGGGGAGCGCCATCATTGATCACTTCAGACGTATCTCTTCTGCTCTCCCTACGCGGCGCTGGCGTTGGCTTGGGACTGGTGCTCCCTCTATTTCGGACGAGGATTCGGCGTTCCTTGTTCGTCCTATTTCTTTGGACGAGATTAAAGCTGCTGTCTGGGGTCTAATTATTGACTCTTCCCCGGGGCCTGACGGTTTTTCTGTCGCCTTTTATCGAGACTTCTGGGAGACGGTATCGGGGGACGTCTTCGAGGTCGTCTCGGAGTTTTGTGCTGGTAACCTCGGTTTCGATCGCATCAATCGGGCAAATATTGTGCTTATTCCAAAAAAAGCCCGGTGCTGCGCTTTGCCGATTTTAGGCCTATTGCCGTATCCAATGGTATCTATTTTATTGTGGCCAAAACCTTGGCCAATCGCCTATCTCGGATCTTGGATGGCCTTATCTCGCCAGTTCAAGGGGCGTTCATTAAGGGAAGGCATATCGCGGACTGCATTGTCGTCGCGTCGGAATTGGTGGCTGATTGGAAGAAGGAGAAAAGGAAGGGGGTCCTGTGGAAAATTGATTTTGCCAAGGCCTATGACTCCATTGATTGGCGCTTCCACTGGTCCGCCTTGCGTAGGCGGGGTTTCCCTAATCTATGGATTGCTTGGATGCGCAGATGTGTCTCCACGGTCTCGCTCTCTGTTTTAAGTAATGGCCGGCCGGCTGGTGGTTCGTTTCAGCCTCGCAGGGGGGTGCGTCAGGGCTGCCCCCTGGCGCCCCTTCTCTTCGTCTTCGCCTCTGATGTGTTGGCGCGTATGGTTGACCGCGTCATTGATGCGGGCCTTACTAATGGGTTCCGCAAGGGGGAGTTTTGCGTGCCTTTAATCCAGTTCGCGGACGATACGCTTTGCTTCATTGAAGGGGGTCCGGAAGAGGTGGCGGGTATGGCTTATACTCTTGATATTTTCTGTGAGCTTTCTGGGATGTCGATTAACACCTCCAAAAGCATCGTGGTGCCGTTCGGCATGTCTCCTTCGGAGGCGGAGGCGTGTGGCCGACTGCTTGGTTCTGTGCCTGGGGAGCTTCCTCTCCCTTATCTTGGTGTTCCTCTCTCGGTTGGGCGGGCCCGTTCTGCGGATTGGCGGGCTATCACGGAGCGGATGGAGGCGCGCCTTGCGGGTTGGAGGGCCACCTTGCTTTCTCGGGGTGGTCGTCTTATCCTACTTAAATCCGTCCTTTCTTCTATTCCGATTTATTTCCTATCGGTGCGTAGAATTCCTGTGGGGATTCGCTTACGCCTGGAGAAGTGTATGCGTCGCTTCTTATGGGGTCGCTCGGGCGGCGGCGGTCGTGGGATGCATTTGGTCGCTTGGGAGGTGGTGACCATGCCTAAGCGGTCCGGTGGCCTTGGCGTCCGGAGTTTGGATCGCATCAACGACGCCCTCCTTCTTAAATGGGTGAGTAAAATCTGGGGCAAGGACGATTCTTTTTTTTGCAACGTCCTTCGGGCGCTCTTGGGCAGCGACTGGTTTGGCCTTCAGCGGGGGGCTTTGCAATTCCATTCCTCACATTTCTGGCGCTGTGTCTCTTCTACGTTGACGAGGAACCTTGCGCTATTCACCCCGGTGCTTGGGACGGGGGAAGCTTTCAAGGTTTGACAGGACGACTGGTTGGGAGGAGGCCCCTTACAGGTGCGTTTTCCGAGGTTGTATGCGCTTGCTTCGAATAGGCTCGCAACTGTCACGGATTGCTGGACTAACGGCTATTGGTGCCCTACGTTCTCTGGGATCTTATCTGATCAGCGCGTGGTTGAGTTCGCCTCGATGATGGAGGCTCTTAACTCTGCGGCCTCCCCCTCTCTGCAGCGGGACCATTGGCGTTGGAAGGATGGGGCTTTTTCCACTCGCAAGGCTTACAGGGCTTTGCTCTCTCCCACGCCTGCCTTGTCTGCCCCCCTTGTGCGCGACTGTGCTTTCTTCTGGGGGTTACGCTTGCCGGAGCGTATCGCCTTCTTCTTATGGTTACTTCATCATCGACGTTTGTTGACCCGGGATCGGTGCGCCAAGTTCTTTCCCCAGACTAACGCCACTTGCCAGCTATGCGGTGATGTCGATGAAACTGCCGATCACCTGTTCTTTCGATGTATATTGGTTGCGGAGGTCTGGGACGACGTTGCTTGGGCTCGTGAAGACAATATTGAGGACTTTTGCGACATCCTTTGGTCGAACAGGACGAGGGACAGAGCTGATGTTTTGGGTCCCATTGTGCGGCTTTGGTCCATCTGGCGTGCTAGGAATGAGGCTATCTTCTCGGGCATGCACTTCTATAGGGAGAACGTTACCATTTTGGCTAATAGACTTATATCCGACTGGTGTACTTAATTGTGTCTCGGCAGTTGTATGCCGCATTCCTCTCTTGTATACTAATCTCCTTATGCGTCTTTCTTTCCCATCTAGTTAATACATAATTGGGGCGAGCACCAACGAGTGCTTCCCCCTTTTCTTTGAGCCTAAAAAAAAAGGAACCCCGGTCCAGGACCGTTGCTCCGATATCATGTTGTGAAAAATGAATGACTTGATATTCATAGGACCCCTGGGCTCTCTTATATAGGAGAAAAACCCTTGGGAAAATAGCACGATAGGTACATGAAGACATAAAAAAATACATAAATAACACCACAAGATAATAATAATCTCAACACTCATAGTATAAGATATATCCGATCTATGGATAACAACAACAACAAAGCCTTTTCTCACTTTAAGTAGGGTCGACTAAAAATGATGAAGCCTTCTCCCACTATAAGTAGGGTCGGCTACATGGATTCTTGCTCAAATCCATGTTGAAGGATTCAACTATTTTTTACGCTGGCTGTGGACTACCTAACACAATTCCCACAAGGGGGGATTTGAACCCTGATCTTTTGGGTAGTAGACACACTGCCTATGGATAATAAAAGTTTGCCAACTAGGCTTATGTATCGTGTAGTATCTTCAAATGAAGAATCAACTGAAGTGGAGTGCTTCCTCAGGTCTGAAGGGATGCTAGAAGGCTTGCGTCCAAGTAGTCCAACCTCAGTTAGGATGTCCAAGCAATACTTTCTTTGTTAGAGATCAAATCCCCATGTAGTACGTATCACTTATATGCCAAGGAAGTAGCGGAGTTGGCCAAGGTCCTTCATGAGGAAGACCTTCTAAAGGAAAGCATTGGTCTCTAATATATCTTCATCATCTTAACCTGCGATAACCATATCATCCATGTAAACTGCAAGTATAACAATACCAGTGGGCCGCCATCTGACAAAGACAGAGTAATCAGATGTTCTCTGGAAACCAAACGTGTTGATCCCAGTAGTGAGTCTATCAAACCATGCTCAAGGACTCTGCTTTAGGCCATAGATGGCCTTGTAAGGTCAGCACACATGCTCCCCTCGATTTTAAAACCTGGAGGTTGCATTATGTAAATTTCCTCCTTAAGATCTCCATTGAGGAAATCATTCTTTACATCAATCTGAAATATATGCCATCCCTTATTGGAAACCATTGAAAGGATAGTACGAGTAGAGACCACCCTTGCCACTGGGGAGAAGGTCTCAAAGTAGTCAACCTCGTAAGTATGTGTAAATCCTTTCGTAACCAGCCGTGTTTTCAGTCTGTTAATGGGTCCATCAGGCGACTGTTTGGTCATGAAGACCGATCTGCAAGCCACAATCGAATTCTCATGGGGCACTGTACAAGGTCCCATGTTCCCATGGATGTAAGAGCATCCATTTCCTCATCCATTGTCTGTCTCCAACCATGATCCTTTAAAGCCTTGTGATGATCTCTAGCAACAGAAATAGTCATGAGAGCATATGCATATCTCTTATCGGAGCATGATAAACCATCAATAGAAATGAAATGAGACATAAGATGGAACGTGCATTGCCTCTTTGTTTTACGTAGAGCTATGGGAAGCTCCTGAGGAGCATCCAGGGCAACATTGGTAGGAACAATTGAAGATAGCATCTCATCCTACAGAAGAGGAACATACAAAGGCACACGAGCATGCACAGATGTATGCTTGCGCTTATAAACAATTGGTGGTAGAGGGAGATCCAATGGAATATCCATGACAGATTGTGTAAAGAAACTATTCCGTTCAAAGAAAGTAACATCCACAGAGATATAGTAACGATGACCAACATGGTTATAGCACATGTAACCCTTTTGGAAGTGAGAGTAGCTTAGAAAAATACACTTTATCGCCCTAGGTGACAGCTTATCATCAACATGAAAATCGTGTACAAAGCTATACACCCAAAAATCCTTAGAGGTAGTGGAAAGGGCAACTCATTGGGACAGAGTAACATGAAAGGAGTGGCCCCCTATAGAATCAAGAATGGGACCCTGTTGATAAGATGGACAACAGTAAGAACAACATCACTCGGTATGTCTCAGAACCTTCGTCTGAGTAAGAAGAAACCAAGCAATGTCAAGAAGATGTCTAAGTTTCCTTTCCGCTACCTTATTTTGCTGAGAGGTATAGGAACACGAGGTTTGGTGGACAGTGCTTTGGGAATCAAAAAAGTCATCAAGTCATGTTGGGTGAATTCCAAAGCATTATCAGTACAAAAAACTTTAATAGAACTAGAGAAGATAATTTTGATATAGTGAAAGAAACTGTTGATAATTTTATTTATCTCTGAACATTTCTTTAGCAGATAAACCCAAGATGATCAACTATAATCATTAACAAAAACAATAAAATATTTGTGTCCACTCAGAGTACGTACCGAACAAGATTCCCATATATCATAATGGTCAAGAGAAAAAGGAACTTCACAACAGGGCTCAACACGTGCAGAAAACATGCTCGATGATGTTTCTCGAACTGACATGCCTCGCACTCAAAGGGCTTCAGTGTAGAAAGTTCATGGAACATTATGGAGATTGCCTTGGTAGAAGGATGTCCAAGGCAAAGATGCCAAAGTGAGGGATCGTCGGAGATAGACACAATGCCAGCAAAACTGGAATAAGGAATGTCAAGTGCCATTCTTCTCAAAAATTTGTTTTGTCCGAATGTTCTGAAAATAACAACAGAACTTATCAAAAATAACTCGATAATTAAGCTCAACACATAGCTTCTAAACATATAATAAGCTAATAGAAAATGCAGGGGCCCAATGGACTCTGATCAGTCGAAGCTTGGAGGAGAACTCTATAGTTCCAATAGCAATTGTTAGGAGAAAAGAAGAGCATGCATTAGATGAGACCTCAGGGCTCTCTTATATAGGAGAAAAGCCCTGGGTTAATTATATGAGAGGTACATAACAAAAATATAAATGAGAAAACATAATAATGTGAGATACTAATATCTCAACACTCCCCCTTAAGCTGGAGCATATATATCTATCATGCTCAGCTTGGAACAACACCTCTGAAATGGACTTTTAACAAGAGCCTTGGTGAAAATATCAACGGTCTGATCTCAAGTAGCAACATGGGAGGTGGATATGAGACCTTTCTGGATCATGTCTCTAGTGTAATGGCAATCCACCTCTATATGCTTGGTCCGTTCATGAAATGCAAGTTATTGGCAATAAATAGAGCCGCTTGAGCCTCAAAAAAAAAATAGAGCCGCTTGATTGTCACATAAAAGCTGCATGGGAAGAGAAAGCTCAACGGCAAGATCAGTCAACACAGATCTAACCCACATCATCTTTGCGCGTCCCTGTGCCATGGCTCTGTATTTAGATTCTATGCTAGATCTAGCAACTACTGTCTGATTGTTACTTTTCCATGATACGAGAGAGCTCCCAACGAGAATAACAAAGCCAGAAGTAGACTTCTTGTCTCTAGGGCAACCTGCATAATCTGCATCTGCATAAGCTGTCACCTCAAGAGATGTATCTCTGCTGAATATAAGACCAGAACCGGATGAAGACTTCAAATATCTCAAGATCATATAGACTGCGTCCATATGAACCTTCCTGGGTTGCTCCATGAATTGGCTAACCTTGCTCACAGCAAAAGATATATCTAGTTTGGGGATATTGGCATATACGAGCTTCCCACAAACTCTCTATATCTCCTCCTATCTACCTCCTCAGTGTCATCATCATATAATCTCATACTCGGATCTATAGGGGTAGTAGCAGCTTTTCACCCTGTCATACCTGTCTCTATAAGAAGACCCGTCACAAACTTCCTCTGGGTCATCACAAGAGCACGTTTGTTCCTGGCGAACTCTAATCCAAGGAAGTATCGAAGATTGCCAAGGTCCTTAGTCACAAACTGCTGACCTAGGAACTCCTTGGCAGCCTGAATGCCATGCTCATCATCATCATCCCCTGTGACGATAATATCATCAACATAGATAAGAATAGAAACAATACCTCTCTGTGTCTGCTGAACAAAAAGTGAGTGATATGCAGTTAGACCATACAAACATTTGTTGCTCTATCAACTCTAATAGCTTATGATACCAAGCTCTTGGACTCTGCTTTAGATCATAAATCGCCTTATGGAGCCTACACACCTTCTGAGACTCCCACTCAGTAGCAAACCCTGGTGGCTTCTGCATATATACCTCCTCCTGTAGATCACCATACAAATATGCATTCTTCACATCAAGTTGGTAAAGAGGCCAGCCCCGTGAAACAACAACATATAACATAATATTAAGTTTCGAGTGTCTGGCCACTGGAGAGAAGGTATCTTGATAGTCCACCCCATAAGTTTGGATGAACCCACGTGCCACAAGCCCTGCCTTGTAGCGATCTACACTGCCATCTGCCCATTGCTTCACCGTAAAAATCCATTTGCAACCCACAACAGAGGCACCTGGAGGAGCAGTAATAATGCTCTAGGTACCATGCGACTGCAAAGCGACCATCTCCTCCTCCATGGCAAGTTGCCACCTACCATCCTGTATGGCTTCTTGATATGTTCGTGGGATAGTAACAACAGAGAGTCCCGTAACAAACCTTCTGCACTCCTCTGAAAGATAATCCGATGAAACATGCGCAACGAGAGGATAAGTGGCACACTGGCGACGTGGCTTCCTCAAAGCAATAGGTACATCCAGGTCATCAGCCTCTCTGTTCTCTGGTATAAATCTCCAGTACCATCAGTAGAAACAATGTGCTCATTACATACCTGAGGCGTGCTGGATGATGGAGAAGGTACATGAGCAGAGGGGCGAGTAAAAGACCTACGAATGTAAAACCATGGTAGGAACTGTGTCAGGGTAGGCGGAGGTGGAGGTGGTCGAGGTGGAGATGACTGAGACTCAACATTGGGTGCAGATGGTGAAGATAACGGAGGTGGAGGAGGAACAACAACCTCCTCACCAGAAACAACGTTAGACAACCTGTCACCTGTAGGAGAAGAGTACATGATAGACTCAAAAAATGTAACATCAACAATAACATAATATTTTCGTCCTACAGATCAAAACATCTAATACCCTTTCTGGGTACGAGAATGACCAATAAAGACACATTTGATAGCTCTAGGTGAGAGCTTGTCACAGCCAGGAGTGAAATTGTGGACAAAAGCCACATACCCCGGGAGTAAGGGAGAATAGGTCCTCAGTAAACGCAATCGATAAGGGAACCTTTTCTCCAAGAATAGTGGAAGACATGCGGTTCACCAAGTAGCAAGCAGTGAGAATATCATCACCCCAGAAAGAATGAGGAGCTCGACTCTGAATCAAAAGGGTCCTCGTGACACTTCCAGAAGATGACGGTGTTTGCGTTCAGCCACACCATTTTGCTATGAAGTATTAGCGCAAGAGGTCTTATGAACAATACCAAGAGATCAGAGAAATTCAGATAAATGTAAGGTGGAAAACTCCAAGGTATTGTCAGTATGAATAAATTTCACATTAGTAGAAAAAAATATTCTTGACCTCAATAAGAAAAGATTTAATGATAGCATCTTCTTCAGACTTATGTTTAAACAAGAACACCCAAGATAATCTAGAGAAATCATCCAAAGCAACCATATAAAAATGATGTCCCCGATGATCAAGAACACGACTAGGACCCCAAATATCAAAATGAAGCAACTCAAATGACTGAATACTTTGACGACTCGGAAACGAAGAACGATGGTGCTTCCCAAGCTGATAGGCTTCACAGTCCAAGGTAGCACGAGTAGAGATTTGCGGTAGAACATGACACATCTTCTGTAAAGGAAGATGTCTAAAGCGAAGATGCCACATGAAAGGAGAAACAAATCTTGAAGGAGTAGTAGCAACCCCAACACTTGATGGTATGGCAAGCTTGTATAGGCCTCTTTGCTCATGGCCAGATCCAATCACCCTGCCCGTGAGTATGTCCTGAAACACAAGAGAAGAGGGATCAAATAGGGTACGATAATGTAAATCTTTTGTAACTTAACTAATAGACAAAAGATTCATCTGAAAGTCTGGAGCATATAAAACATTCTACAAATGCATAGAAGGAGGTAGAACAATCACCCCCCTAACCAACAATAGGTAGACAAACCCCATTAGCAATCACCACAGATCTACCAGGCGGGATAGACCTGTAAAAACTCAACTATGCTCGATCACCACACATATGATGTGATGCTCCAGAATCCATAATCCAATCAGTCAGATCTGAACTGCTACAACTGGTAAGCGCATAAGCAATACCTGATGAGCTAGACGAAGCTTTGGCAGTAGCTGCTACATCTGAAGAACCTGCGGTTGAAGTGGTAGGAGTGCTCATCATCTCTTGTAATATGGAAACAATATCGTCAAAGCATGCATCATGAGCAGGGGCAGAAGTAGGCTCGATCTGCTCAGCAACACGGGCAAACGCAGGATATCCATGCTTCTGATAGCATGTCTCCTCAGAATGACCAGGACGGTGGCAATGAGCACATGGCTCACGTTGACATCCTTCTCCTCGACCACGAGATCCGCGGCTGCAAAACTGTGAAGTTCCCCCTCCGCCACGAGAGGCTACCATAGCAGAGGGAGTCTGGACCGTAGTAGTAGATAAGATAGTGATCCTACTCAATCTCTTGTAGACCTCCTCCATTGGAGGTATTGTCTCTCCGATCAGTAGTTGAGTACGTGTTGCATCATATTCGGAGTCAAGAGATGATAGAAAGACTCCTGTCATAGTGGCTTTCTGATATGCATGTTGCTGCTCAGTGCTAGTAGTAATAGGCATGAAGTTGTATAGTCGTTCAAACATGCCTCTAAGATGTGAAAAGTGTGCATGAAGTGGTCGACCATTCTGCTAGGTCGAGAAAATATCATACTACAGCTGAAGAATCTTTCTCTCATTCTTTGTCTGCCTGTATGTGTCTGCTAAGATGTCCCACATAGCCTTTGCTGTGGGTTGATTGACAATATCGTTGGCAATCTCCGTGGTGAGAGTCCCAGAGAGCCAAATGCGAGCATAGGCATAGTCTTGCTTCCAAGAAGCATTAGCCCTAGTTTTGTCCGCCAGCTATAAATCTGTTAGAATGTGCTCCTTATTATGGCACCGCATAAGGGTGCGAAACTGCATGGACCACAACTCGTCCATCTTCGCGATGGGAGCCGGGCCCTGAAGACACTGGACGATGAGAAGACGTCACCCTTGTTCTCTGATATTGTAATAAAAATACCAAAACACGGAACAAACTGAGTAGACTGATCTAAGTGAGTCTACACAATCATATGGAGGATTGGTTGTATCTGTAGACTCATACAACCATCCTCGCTACTTCTTGTTGTGGTCTAGAGTAGGAAGATGTGGTTTATATGTGAAAAATCATGAAATCCGACCAAAATCAGACCTTAACAGCATGTAGAAACGAACAAACTACGGCAAAGACACGAAGGTGGGGCCAAACCAGCGCTGGGAGTGGCTGGTCTGGTCATGTCGACCACCACGGGTCAGCAGGCTGCAGTTCGAGGCGGCAAGGGAGAGCCCCGCCAGCAGCCCTGGACGGTTGGGCGGCAAGAGGCTACCCGCGAGGGCTACCTGCGGCGACGGCGGGAGGGGAGGGAACCAACAGCGGTGGCGGCAACAGCGGGAGGGGGCTACCGACGACGGCTGCAACAAGAGGGGGGGAGAGAGGGGTGGGCGTGTAGGGTTAGGGTAGGTGGGATTCGAGAACCCCGGTCTAGGACCGTTGCTCCGATACCATGTTAGGAGAAAAGAAGAGCTTGCATTAGACGAGACCCTAGGGCTCTCTTATATAGGAGAAAAGCCCTGGGTTAATTACATGAGAGGTACATAACAAAAATATAAATGAGAAAATACAATAATGTGAGATACAAATATCTCACAACAGTGAATGAGAAATGGTCCCCGTTAACAACCCGAACTTTCTTCACAATAGTAGAGGGTTGAGAGAAGGTAAGTAGAATACCTTCTCTCATCAAATGTGTAGATGCACCTGAGTCAATAATCCATGCATGGCAGAAGCAGAAACAAAGTTGGCTACTGTATCTGAGGTTGTAGCCAAACTAGCAGCATGAGCAATATTCGTACTGTCACTAGTAGAGGCGGGAGTATTCTGAAGCATTAAAAGATGATGGCGTACCACTAAAATGCTGATCATGCTATTCCTCTGCAGTATCATACGATGCATCATATGAAGTTGTCTCATAGGCATTGTTGGCATTGGGCTGTGTTGGACTATATGGTGTATGCATCATGTGTAGGTGGGTAATTGGATACCTCCAGGGTCCAATACCATACCACTGAGTTTAGTCTCACATCTACCAGTGGTAGGACTTGGAATGTCTGTGGAGGCTATATAAGAAGCCCCAAACCTCTTGTATCAGTTGAGAAAGTGCAATAAACACATCAACCCTTTGAGGCGTTCTCCCGTGGTTTCATCTCGCTCCTTAGGGAGTAGGGTTTCACATAAAAATCCCGCTATTCTTCAATGTTTATTATTTTTCTCTTATATTAGCTTATGCATTCGTAGTTTTTAACATGGTATCAGAGCGGGTTCGATTCTCGAGGAGTTATTTTCATTATTTGTTCGAGATTCGATTTTGGTATTTTTGTTCTTGAAGATTATTATGTTTGGGATTGTTCAAGTTCAAGTTTTGTGGTTTGTATTGAACTAATTTTGGCTCGGGATCATCGTGGACGATTCCACAATTCTGGAATCCTAAATCATGGCAATCTCTAAAGCGATCCTCCAACCTGTTCCAGATTCGACTGACGACAGTTTTGGGTTCCATTTAGGGAACCCATTGGAAGGCATCTCTGCAGCATCTTCATCAAAACATCGATTACAGGCGGAGATGCATCCACTAATAGGCATGACGACATTTCTCCCGCAGACATACCTAGCGACACCATGCCTTATCGTCCTTATCTTCATGGCATCTTGCGCAAGGTGATGGGACACCTTCAGATCTCACGAAGAAGTTGCACTGTCGTGGGAGAAGAGAGGAGCATTGATGCCCTCCATTAGGCGCATGCAACACGGGATCCAACCAGCAAGAGCAGCCGCAAGATCAGGTTCTGATCCAAAAAAATATAGCGCATCATCTCCAGCTACATGCGAGGCGGCATCCTCATCCGAGAAACCTCCCCAAGCAGTGCAACAACGAGACTCGTCACGAACAACATCTCCTCACGAACCTCCAAGAGGCGAACACCCCTCGTGCTGCCCCTCCGATCGCGTGCACCTTCAACGGTGCGAACCACTCCTAGACTGATCTCCAGGTGGCGCCGCCTGCTCGCGATGATCCACAAGAAGGAGCTGGAGTAGGGTGTCGTCTTCTTGCTCCAGGCAGATAGCGGAGGCGCTGATACTCCTCCAGGAGGAGGCTTTCTCCAGTAAGCAGAGCCGGCGAAGGCCGCACCCCATCCCATTAATGGTGGCGTAGCAGCAGAAGCCCCATCGGGGCGGCTCCTATGAGAAAGGGTTCCCAATCGAGGAGCCCTAAATAAGGGAAAATTTGGGCCTACGTTGGGACCCAACGAAAAAAATGTAAAAGCCCAAGTGGGTGACAACTAAAAAAAGGGAAGGAGCTGCCTATATATAAAAAAAGGAGAAAGAGAAAAAGAAGAGAAGAGGGTTGAGTATTTTTAGTCACAGTTGGCTGCTTTGCATTCTTGGGCGTTAGGGCAAGTTAAAAAAATCTTTTGAAGAGGCTCGTGCAACAGAAATGCCGTACGTGAAGAAAAAAAGAAAAGGAAAAGTCGAAAAAATGACGATGAATGACTTATTAGAAAAAGACGGCTATTAAAAAGATGAAATAGCCGAGAAGAAAAATGATTTGAAAAAATGATTTAAAAGTAACATTTTGAGACGAAAAGTCGAGAAAAAATGTGTAACGGCTTATGTGATGGTTTTTGTTTCCATATTTTTTTGTCTTCTTCCAACTTTGTGGATGTCATTGTTTTCCGACAAGTATGGAAGACATGGGGAGTATTGTGTAGTCACAGGTCGGATTCAGATGTCAGATTCTTCATATTCCAGACCAGCCATGTGTCAGACTCTATAGTTCAGATATTCAGACTCGACATTCAGATTCCGAGTCTTCAGTTTGATGTGCACGTGTTTGCCATCATCATTTGTGTGGTCCCCATCGTTGTTTTGGTCTCAAAGGTTTCATGTGATCTATATGGACTCCATAGTAGAGATCCCGTTCTCTATGCCATGTGGGCTAAGGTTTTCATGTGGTTTCATAAGGAAGAGTAGAGATCCCATTCTCTAAGCCAGTATGGGAGAGACCCAGTTCTCCGACGAGGAGACTTTTCAGACTACATTCTCCAACGACCGTGGACTCCAACGAGGATGTTTTTTCCATGAATTTTTCAGTTCGGCCCTTTCAGAGATGGAGCAGTTGTCCACATGATTGTGGCGGGCCAGAGTACTCCGACGAGGAAACTCATTTCCAGTTGCAATTACTCTGACAAGCGCACTGCATAGCACATGCTCTTTGACGAGGAGATTCAGTTTAACTCACACTCCAGCCCGTTTGTTCCTCCTCACCTGCATGACATGAGAAGCAATGTCCTCGACATCAACCGACAGTTGTGATTGCATTGAGTTGATATTGTCCGTAGTGTCATGTAGCGTGAGTTTGAGATTTCTTTCTATTTATCCAAGCTGAGCATTGCATGCTCCAGCTTGAGGGGGAGTGTTGGACTATATGGTGTATGCATCATATGTAGGTGGGTAATTGGATCCCTCCAGGGTCCAATTACCACACCACTGAGTTTACTCCCACAACTACCAATGATAGGACTTGGAGGGTCTGTGGAGGCTATATAAGAAGCCCCAGACCTCCTGTTCAGATGAGAAAGTGCAATGAACACATCAGCTCTTGCGACATTCTCTCATGGTTTCATCCCGCTCCTTAGGGAGTAGGATTCCACGTAAAAATCCTGCCGCTCTTCAATGTTTATTATTTTTCTCCGATATTAGCTTTCTCATTCCACTCCTTAGGGAGAGGTATCAAGATGATGAGTCACACTATGAAAATTTGGAACGTGTGATCGAAAGAAAGTTGAGGCAAGTTTCCAAAGTAAAAGAAAACCAATTAGGATTCATGCTAGGTCACTCAACTATTGAAGCCATCCACTTGCTAAGGAGAACAATGGAGGACAAAGCTAAAAGGAAGAACCTCCACATGATTTTTATTGATTTAGAGAAGGCTTATGATTCTGTCCCACGGGAGATATTGGGGAGAGTTTTGAAGAAGAGACAAGTACCTATCATATACATTAACCTCATAAAAGATATGTATGATAGGGCTTCATCTTTTGTATAAGGATACTGTTGAGATGTTTATTTATCATCGTACTATATTTACGGTTTATGTTTTCTTTGGGTATCACTTATATAATTAACTCACGGTTCTTCTCCTATATAAGAGAGCCTTGGGATCTCTTTTCTCATATGAATAAATTTTATCCCAACATGGTATCAGAGCAACGGTCCTAGATCGGGGTTCTCGAACCAAAACCCTAAACCTAGCCCCACCCGCCGGCCTCTCCCCACGCCCTCCGCGCGCCGCCACGGCCCTCCGGGCGGCCTGGCGCGCCTTAGCGCCGCCACAGCCACCCTCCAGGCGCTGCCGTAGGCCACCTGCGACAACCAGGACCCCTTCCAGGGGCCGCCGCCACCTCCTGCGCCGTCGCGGACCCCCTCTGGCCGCTGCCCCCCACCCCCTGCGGCAACCCAGTGCCGCCGCCACCCCTTCCAGCACCGCTGTAGGCCCCGGCGATCTCCCCTTTTCCCCCATAGGCGTCGTGGCTTGATTCATAAGGGGTCCGACACATCTTCGGCGACTCCGAGTCCCCTCGTTTGATTCCAACGGGCCCTTCACGTGCGTCGAGGTCTGGACTGATCTGCGAAGGCTGATATAGTCTGATTTCTTCCTTCCTTTGCGGCCTTCGACCACAAACACAACATTAGGGATGAGTGTATAAGTCTACAGATACATCTCATCCCTCATTTGATGCTGTAGACAAGACTTTTGCGAGATTTTCCCCTCTTGTTCTGCATTTTGGCGTATTAAAGAATGTCATACATCAAGGGTGACGTGTTCTCCTCCTCCGGTGCCTTCAAAGGACTGACACCTATCGTAAAGATGGACGGGACCAACTATGAGTTATGGTTTATGCAGTTTCGTACCCTAATGCAATGCCATAACAAGGGGCATATTCTGACTGATTCAGAGCCGGCGGACAAGACTGGGGCCAACACATCATGGAAGCAAGATGATGCATATGCTCGTATATGGCTCTCTGGGACGCATAGCACAAAGATTGCTAATGATATTGTCAATCAGCCTACTGCAAAGGACATATTGGCTGCTACCTATGGACAGGCGAAAAATGAAAGCAAGATACTCCAACTTCAGTTCGACATTTTCTCGACCAAGCAAAATGGTCAACCTTTACATGCTCACTTTTCACATCTGAAAGGCATGTTTGAATGACTCCATAGCTTCATGCCTATCACTATCAGCGTGGAACAACAACAGGCGTATCAGAATGCCACTATGACTGGCGTTTTCCTGTCCTCTCTTGACTCGGAGTACGATGCCGCTCGTACTCAACTTCTGACTGGAGAGATCATACCACCAATAGAGGAGGTCTACAAGCGGCTGAGCAGGATTACTACCACACCTATATCCACGCCACAACCGACTTCCTCGGCTATGGCTGCTTCTCGTGGACGAGGCAGTACGTCCCAGTTCCGTGGTCGTGGACCTCGTGGTAGAGGTAGAGTCCGTCAGCGTGGTCCATGTTCTTATTGTCGTCGTCCCGGTCACTCAGAGGAGACATGCTTTCACAAGCATGGCTTTCCGGCGTCTGCACGTGTGGTGGAGCAGACTGACTCTTCACCTGCACCTACTACTGATGCCCGTTTCGACGATCTTGTCTCAAGACTTCGAGAGATGGTGACCACTCCTGCGACTCAGACTGCAGGACCATCAGATGCAGCGGCCACAGCCAGAGCACTACCTAATTCATCAGGTACTTCATATGTGCTTACCACTAGCAGCAGTTCCGATGTGACAGATTGGATAATGGATTCTGGAGTGTCTCATCACATGTGTGGAGATCAGATACTATTTTCTTCATATACGACCATTGCTCCTGGGCGATTCGTAATCATAGCCAATGGAGTTCGGCTACCCATTGTTGGTCAGAGGGAGATTGTTTTAGCCCCTTCTATACGTCTTCAGAATGTTCTACATGCTCCAGATTTTTAAATGAATCTTTTGTCTATTAGTCAGTTTACAAAAGATTTACACTGTCGTCCCATTTTTGACCCCTCTTCTCTTATGTTTCAGGATATACTAACTGGCAGGATGATTATTCATGGCCGTGAGCAGAGAGGATTATACAAACTTGCTGTTCAATCATTTGCTGGGGTGGCCTCTATTCCCTCTGGATCTGCTTCGCTTTTTCTGTGGCATCTTCGCTTTGGCCACCTTCCTCTCCAAAAGATGATACGTATTCTCCCGCAACTATCTACTCGTACTACTCTGGACTGTGAAGCTTGCCAGCTTGGGAAACACCATCGCTCCTCCTTTCCTAGTCGTCCAAGTCGTAGTAGTAGTCGGTCCTTTGAGTTGTTTCATTTTGACATTTGGGGTCCAAGTCGTGTTCCTGATCATCGGGGGCATAGATTTTATATGGTTGCTGTCGATGATTATTCTAGACTTTCATGGGTTTTCTTGCTTAAACATAAATCTGAAGCATGTGCTATAATTAAGAATTTTCTTATTGAGATCAACAACATTTTTTCTACCAAAGTTAAATACATTCGCACCGATAATGCTTTGGAATTTTCTACTCTTCATTTGGCAGAATTTCTCCAGTCTATGGGTATAGTTCATCAGACTTCCTGCACTTATACATCACAGCAAAATGGGGTTGCAGAACGCAAACATCTTCACCTCTTAGACATCACGAGGACCTTGTTGATTCAGAGTAGTACACCTCATTCTTTCTGGGGGGATGCCGTCCTAACCGCGTGTTATTTGGTAAATCGCATGCCATCCACTATTCTTGGAGAGAAGAGTCCCTTCATGCGTTTCCCGAAAAGGAACTCTTCACACTTACACCTCGTGTTTTTGGATCGGTAGCCTTTGTCCATGACTTAACTCCTGGCCGTGACAAGCTCTCACCTAGAGTTGTCAAATGCGTCTTTGTTGGTTATTCTCGTACCCAAAAAGGGTATAGATGTTTTGAACCTGTTGGGAGAAAATACTATGTCAGTGCTGGTGTTACTTTTTTCGAATCTATTATGTATTTCTCTCCTACAGGTGACATGCTGTCTACTACTGGATCCAGAGAAGATGTTGTAGTTCCTCACCTCCATCTGCTCCTACTGATGTCCCGAGGTCTTCACCACCTATACCACCACCACCGCCGCCACCACCACCGCCGCCACCGCCACCTCCACCTCCACCTCCTTACAAAGAGTCTACATTCTTACCCCGTTTTTATACTCGCATGTCTTCTACTCGCCCCTCTGCTCATGCGCCGACCACATCATCCACCATGCCTAAGGTATGTCAGGAACATATTATTTCTACTGATGGTACTGGAGATTTTATTGATGAACAGGAAGAGTCAATTCCAGAGGATGGTGAGGCTGATGACCTGGAGATATCGATTGCTCTAAGGAAACCTCGTCGTCAATGTGTTACTTACCCAATGGCTGCACATGTCTCCTTGGATCATCTGTCAGAGGGCTGCAAGAAGTTTATAGTGGGACTTTCTGTTGTTACTGTCCAACAGACGTATTAGGAGGCGCTCCAGGACAGTACGTGGCGCATTGCTATGGAAGAAGAGATGGTGGCTATGCGATCACGAGGCACATGGAGCATTGTTTCACCTCCACCAGGAGCATCTATTGTGAGCTGCAAATGGATATTCACGGTCAAGCAAAGGGACGATGACAGTGTCGATCGATTCAAAGCAAGGCTTGTAGCTTGAGGGTTCACCCAAACCTATGGGGTGGATTAGCAGGACATCTTCTCTCCAGTAGCAAGAAATTCTACACTACGCATTCTGCTATCTGTTGCTGTTTCCAGAGACTGACCTTTGTATCAACTTGATGTCAAGAATGCCTTTCTCTATGGAGATCTTCAGGAGGAAGTATATATGCAACAACCACCAGGATTTGCTACTGAGGGGGAGTCTCAGAAGGTGTGCCGCCTTCACAAGGCAATTTATGGCCTGAAGCAGAGTCCGAGAGCTTTGTATCAAAAGCTATCGGAGTTGATAGAGCAAAAGGGGTTTGTGCGGTATACTGCGTACCACTCACTGTTTGTACAGAGGACACCTAGAGGTACCGTGGCTATTCTTGTTTATGTGGATGATATTATCATGACATGAGATGATGAGCAGGGTATTCTTACCGCCAAGGAGTTCCTTAGCCAGCAGTTTGTGACTAAGGACCTTGGAAATCTTCGCTACTTTCTTGGATTAGAGTTCGCTAGAAATCAACGTGGACTCGTGATGAATCAAAGGAAATTTGTTATTGACCTCCAATCTGAGACATGTATGACAGGGTGCAAACCTGCTTCTACTCCTATGGATGCAAGCATGAGATTGTATGATGAGGACACCGAAGAAATTGACAGGAGGAGATATAGAGAGCTTGTTGGGAAGCTCCTATATGCCACTATTACCAGACTGGATATTGCTTTTGCAGTTAACAAAGTCAGTCAGTTCATGGAGCAACCCAGGAAGGTACATATGGATGCCGTTCACATGATCTTGAGGTATTTGAAGACGTCACCGGGGTCTGGCCTTATGTTCAGTAGGGATGCATCACTTGAGGTGACAGGATGTGCAGATGCAGACTATGCTGGTTGTCCCAGGACAAAAAGTCGACTTCTGGTTTTGCTATCTTTGTAGGCAGCTCTCTTGTTTCATGGAAAAGCAAGAAGCAGACTGTGGTGGTCAGATCTAGTGCTGAGTCGGAATATAGGGCTATGGCACAAGGATGTACAGAAATGATGTGGGTCAGATCAGTATTGACTGACCTTACTGTTGAGGTTTCTCTTCCTATGAAGCTTTTATGTGACAATCAAGCAGCTCTATTTATAGCCAATAACCATGTTTTTCATGAGCGGACAAAGCATATCGAGGTGGATTGTCACTACACTAGAGACATGATCCAGAAGGGCCTTATATCCACCTCTCATGTTTCCATAGGAGATCAGACTGCGGACATCTTCACAAAGGCACTGGCCAAAGGTTCATTTCAGAGATGTTGTTCCAAGCTGAGCATGATCGATATTTATGCTCCAACTTGAGGGGGAGTGTTGAGATGTTTATTTATCACCGTACTATATTTACGATTTATGTTTTCTTTGGGTATCACTTATGTAATTAACCCATGGCTCTTCTCCTATATAAGAGAGCTCTGGGATCTCTTTTCTCATATGAATAAATTTAATCCCAACAGATACAATCTTGAAAGACTGACTATTTTGACATCAACATTGGTCTGCATCAAGGTTCAACTTCGACTCCATTCCTTTTTACTTTGATTATAAATGAGTAGACAAATCACATTCAGGATGAGATATTTTGGTGTATGTTATTCACTGATGATATTGTGTTGATTGATGAGACTAGAGATGGAGTAAATGGGAAGCTTGAGGTCTGGAGACATGCATTGAAGACTAAAAGATTTCGTGTAAGTAGGACTAAGACTGAATATATGGAGTGCACTTTTGATGAAAGCAATGATGAAGGAATTGGGGTTAAGATAGGTGATGATAACATTCAGAAGAGAGATTCTTTCAGATACCTGGGATCTATTTTACAACATGATGGGGAAATTGATGGAGATGTTTCAAATAGAATAAATGTAGGTTGGCTAAAGTGAAAAGGAGCCTCTATTGTTCTCTGTGATAAGAAAATTTCTTTGAAAATCAAAGGAAAGTTTTACAAAGCAACTGCGAGATCTGCTATGCTCTATGGATCTGAATGTTGGCATGTGATCCATAGACACGTGCAGAGAATGACAGTAGCATAAATGAAAATGCTAAGGTAGATGTGTGGACATACATGTAAAGATCGTATTCGGAATGATGCCATCAGAAGGAAAGTTGGTGTAGTTCCGATCGAGGATAAGATGCGAGAAAATCGCTAAAGGTGGTTTGGCCATTTGCAAAGGAGGTCAACTGATGCACGGGTGAGGAGATGTGAGTTTTACAATGTTGACCTAGCTAAAAGAGTGCGATGAAGGCCCAAGAAGTGTTGGAATGAGACTATACGAAGGGGTCTTAGTTTTTTGGATCTAAGTCCGAGAATGACCCAAGATAGATCTGGATGGAGGCAAAGAATCCATGTAGCCGACCATACTTAATGTGGGAAAAGGCTTTGTTGTTGTTGTATTAGCTTTAGCATTTGTAGTTTCTAACAGACTGGATACCAAACTTTTCCCAGCAACGCTTTGAAAGGTGGTTCCAACGCCCACAATGGATGCACGCTGGATACTGAGGAAAGCTAAAATCACGGCCACAGCCAAATCATGTTTCCGTCCCGAGTCACGGTTACGAGCGCGACCATGACCAAAGTCACGGTCTCGACCTCCTCGTAAGCTCTGTCATCCTTTGTTCCTGGATGGTGCATAGTGAGCAGAATTCTTTGCAGATCGTAGGGCAGAAGGACATTTGACAGATGTCTCGAGCTCTTGTTGACGACCAAAGATGGTCTCAATCGATGGCAAGGTATCAACCGTCACTTTATAACTTTGTATCATGGATATAGTCCAGAAAGGAATTGGTAGACTTGCCATTCAGATCGCTTTCCCACTTGTTTGTCGCAATAGGCTGGCTGAAAAATTAGAAGTTCCTCAAAACGGCCAGCTAGAAGCTTGTAGTATTCGACAAGACTAGAATCCCGCTGAGTAACAGACCAGATTCTTGTATAAATATCTAAGAGTCGAGACTTGGTTGTCTTATGGGAGTATGTCCATTTCAGAGTCCCACATCGCCTTTGCAAAGTCTTTGTAGAGAAGATTTGTTGCAATATTTGGATCAACGCTATTGGTCATCTAAGTGATAACTTGGCAATTGTCTACATATCGTGTGTCATATTCCTTGTCCGTCTCTATGAGCGATTCTTGGTGAGGATATGATTCTTGCGCTGACCATTGATGAACGCCTTGAATGATCGAGACCAAAGGAAGTAGGGTACATGGGCTTGGTCTCAATGGGAAGAGATGTCATCGTGGTCAAGAATAAGTGACCTAGAAGAGAACAAGGTTGTTTTAATCAAGCAAATGGGTGGCGTAGGTCACCGTTTCAACCCCCTTTGGGCTTCTGGAGTAGCAAACTGTGGATGTAACACCACAATTAGAGTTGCACAATGAGAGAAAAGGGACCACAAATGGTGCTGGGATCCCAAGCGGAAGTATTCAAGCCTCTAACTGCCCAAGCTGCTGCTTGGGAGGCACAAAACACCTCATGCAGAGGTACAAGAGGCATCGTGAAGGCGTTGGGTGCCTCTTACGCCCAAAGAAACATGTTGACAGAGGTGTTGGAGCCTCATGAAGGCAAAAAGGCCTCCTGGCATAGCCTCTAGGGCTTCGTGAAGCTTTCTGAAGCTTCGAGCAGAGTCTATAGGGCCCAAGCTAGCAGAGGCAGATACCAGACGGAGTTGTTAGGGCCTCGTGAAGGAGTCCAAGCATCTGACGGAGGCGCACAAGACCCCTACGGAGGCGCATGGTATTGCTGGAGGCACATGAATCCCCTTACGTCGGGTCCTATTTGCTGGAAGGGGCTCGAGGAAGGGATTGATCGAGGAAGAGAGACAAGGGGCTGGTGGTGGCGGTGGGATCTAGGTCAGAACACCGGTCCAGGATCATTGCTCTAATACCATGTGGAGAAAGAATGAGAAAAAACAATGAGATGATTTATTCAAGAGGTATAGGGTTTTTATATAGACCGGAACCCTAGAGCACTCATAAATGGGAAAATTACATAAAAGAGTTCGGAGGGGTTATAACTAAATAGAAGTAAATAAACCCGTCTCTAATAAAGAGCTAGAAGGAATTTTGAACATGTAAGTGCGGTTAATCTAAGTCTAAGAATGACACAAAATAGATCTGAACGGATGCAAAGAATCCATGTAGCCGACCCTACTTAATGTGGGAGAAGGCTTTATTGTTGTTGCCGTAGGCATGATTAATATGCATAACTTAAATGGTTAGGTGGTCAAAGATACATAATCAATGATATATCGAACAAGGAAACTTGACGTCAAATTTTTTGCACATGTTTTTTTTGAGTAACAAACGGGTAAACCCCCCTTGGAGGGGGCACCTCTTCAAAGATTCATTTATAAATTGTTGGAAAAGAAAAGAGCTCACCCATGTGTTTAGTACCACATGGGGGAGCGTTCACTATTGGGTCTGTCCGTGGGGCTATATAAGGAGCCCCACACCCCCTGTACTCATTGAGAACTTCAATAGAAGAAATGCCCAATTCAGAGGCTTCTCCCGTGGTTTCATCCCGCTTCTTATGGAGCAGGGTTGCACGTTAAATCCCGCGTTTTTTTTTGTTATTTATCTTTTTTCCATGTTTTGCTTCCGCTTTCTATTTTATACATGGTATCAGAGTGGGTTCGATTCTCAAGGGGTTGTATGTTCAATTTTTTTTTCGAGATTCGAATAATCAGATTCATTGATCATTAGCCGAAGTTCTGTTCGGGATTGTTAAAGTTCCAGATTTTGTTCAAGATTTTCAGATATCCTAATATTTGCCGCATCTCCAGTCCCCGCTAAGACCCATTGCATCCATGCAGCGTTTTGCATCTTCGCTGCCAACCAATCGCGTTGCTCCTAATCCCTTGCAGGGACGGCGGTAGCCTCTTCCAAAGAAGATGGTGCCTTGTCAAGCCCTGTCTTCATGGCCTCCAGGCTGCCATCTTAGGGCATCACCCCAACTCAAGACAACCAGCCAGTGGCAGATCCTCCTCGTCCAGCCAGACCCTTCGTGCAAAGTCCCCAGGCGGCTTCGAGAATCATGCGCCCCTTCCAATTCTGGTGGCACATCCCAGTTCGGGGGTGGCTGAACCCTCAGTAGCAGCGCCCCATCCGGGACGGCGGCTCTCGCCTGTGAGAAGGCTACTCTTCCATGAATAGGCGGCGAGCCCTAACCGTCTTCAAATTCCAGCGGCACACCAGGTCACAGGCAGTCCTCCGATCTTCGCCAAATCCGGCGACGCGCACCGCATCAGGTGGTTGGCTTCGCAACTTCGTTCAGATCTCTTGACGGTGAAGGCGTCAACAACAATCGCTCCCTCCTCCCAGGTCACCTCGCGCTGGCGGCGCACCCCACCTCCATGCCCGCGTGAAGCCCCTCCAGATCCCCACGCGCGGGCCTCGCCCAGCAGCCTTCACTCGCGCGACCTCCTCCGAGCCCTCTTCAACGCACGCGCGCATCTACTGGCTCCCCGATGACACGGTAACCCAGGTTTAGCCCCCGCATCATCATCTCCTCCGCGCCTTCGATGCCGCATCCCTTCCGCAATTCCAGGCCGGCCCCAGCCGCGACTCTTCATCATCCTGGAAGAGCTGGCGGCGCATCATACTCCATACAGAGGCGGCGTTCCTTTTTTCCAGAGAAGGGTTTCCCATCTGGGAGCCCTAAAATAGCCCCAAAAATGGCTTCTACGTAATTGATGGGCCCGATTGCCCATTTTCCAAAAAAAACAAAACAAAGAGAGGAAGGCGCTGCTATTTCTTAAGCTCAAGTGGGCCGAACACAATAAAAAGAGAGAGAGAGAGAGTGGGGAGCCCATTAAAAAAAAGAATGAGGGGCTTATTGATGTTGGGCTCAAGCGGGCCATTGAAAAAAAAAGAAAGGCGCGTACGTATAAAAAGCCGTACGCAAGCATTTCGAGAAAAAAAAGAAGAGAAGAGAAAAAAATTGAAAAAGGCCGCGTACAATAAAAAGCCGTACGTAAATATATTGTAAAAAAAATTGATGTGAAAAAAAAGAGAAAAAAGGAGAAAGCCGTAATATTTCGAAAAAAGGGGGATAGAAAGGAGGCTGAAAAAAAGAGAGGAGAAAAGTAAAAAAAATCGCGTAGAAAAAAGTCGTACGCATAAAAAAATGTGATTCATGTTTGCTTCTCCCAACTTGTCTTTATTTTCATTATTCTCACAAGTTTGGGAGAAAGGGGGAGTAAAAGCCATATGCATCCTACATTATTGACTGATAGACCAAGCACTCCGGATTTCACAGAATATCAAACCATCTTCACTGTGCATCGATCTTCGTCGTGGTGTCTCTATCCTCGACATCGACTCTGCACTGGATTTGTTTTTTTCAAGGCACGACAGAGACAAAATCCGGTGACTCACAGGCACGCCTGAGACAGAGATCCGGTGACCATGCAGGCATGACAAAGACAGTCCGGTGACCTTCCAGGCACGACAGAGATACGTTCCGGTGACCTGATATACCCGTCAGCAAGCGAGTTTGTCTACTAGTTGCGGATACATACGTTTATTGTGGTTATTTCAAGTGAAGATGTAATGGTGTATATTTTTCTTTATTGTTGCAAGTTGCAGTTGTCCCAGCTACCAACTTGAGGGGGAGTGTTGGAAAAGAAAAGAGCTCACCCATGTGTTTAGTACCACATGGGGGAGCGGTCACTATTGGGTCTGTCCGTGGGGCTATATAAGGAGCCCCACACCCCCTGTACTCATTGAGAACTTCAATAGAAGAAATGCCCAATTCAGAGGCTTCTCCCGTGGTTTCATCCCGCTCCTTATGGAGTAGGGTTGCATGTTAAATCCCGCGTTCTTTTTTTGTTATTTATCTTTTTTCCATGTTTTGCTTCCGCTTTCTATTTTATACATAAATAACACAGTTACAAGATGTTAATGCGCGCTCCAGAAAGAGTGGAGCGCGATACAGTGAGAGACTACATTTTATGGATAGAACCTCTGATTGCTGAAAATCAAATCATTCCTTGCCAACTATATATCCCAGAGAGCCGCAAAACCCCTCGAGCAGTCATTCGTTGAATTGCCCCCGATCGCACAGACCGAGTTCCAGAATGTTTTGGCTCCCTCACTATGGATCCAGTAGACGTCCAGAGTCCTCCAAACCACTTCAGATTCCGGGCATCCGAAGAAGATGTGTTCTGAATCCTCCTCCATTGCATGACATCTGTCGCAACCGGTATCGTCGATGCCCAACAGCCTTCCCCTCCGTCCCTTATCGCAGAAACATCCCTTTCTTAAGCACCATAGAAATAATTTAACCCTGTTCAATACCCTTGCGACCCAAATCATTTTAACGTCCGAGCAAAAGTCGTCATCCCGTTCCTCCGTCTCTGTCTTCAGTTCTTCATACGCTTTTCTAACCGTGAATCTTGAATCCTTCCAGACAAAGTGATCAACATTTGGCTCCCACTCCCTTGGATCTGGTAGCTCTTCCTACATCCTTAAGAAGTCCTCAGTGCGTTGGTCTGACAACTCCGGTCTGAACTGCGGAGCCCACGTATCGTCCACCGTCGAGCAGCGTAAAGTGCTCTCTTTATCCGTAGCCACAGCGAAAAGACGAGGATACCTCCCCTCCAATGTGCCATCACCCGTCCAATCGTCCCTCCAAAATCTGAATCGACATCCATCCCCCACCACGGGGCTAAACTTGTAGGACAAAAGGCGCAACACCTCACGAATCCCAACCCACAACAGAGATTCAAAACGGCACCTCTTAGCCACCAGCTCACTTTCCACCCCGTATATTTCCCTCAAAAATCTGTCCGCCAGCGAGTCCGATGGTCCCCAGATATGGACGACCCACTTTGCGAGGAGCGCCATGTTCATGGATTCAACATCCCGCACTCCCAGACCTCCATCAGGGCACCTTTTTGTAATGTCTTCCCATTTTACCAGGTGTAAACCGGCCCCCTGCTGCCTACCATCTGACCACAAAAATCTCCTCATTAGAACCTCCACACGCTTTCTAACTCCCATTGGCATCAATCGAGTGGAATAAAAGAAGATCGATATAGCCGAAAGCACGTGCTTCAACAGGACCAACTCCCCCCTGGAGAGGGCGACAGCCTTCCACCCAACTAATCTCTGTTCAATCTTCTGAATCAGTCTGTCCCAGTCCGTCTTCCTCAGCTTTCCCGCAACCAGCGGCAGACCCAGATAAGTAATAAGGAGTTCCCCTAATGGGCATTCAGTCCGTTCAGCAATAGCACGCCTCTCCGCCTCGGACATCTCAAAAGTCTCAAAACTGATCACCGTGGACTTACACTTGTTGATTTTGAGACCGGACAACGATCCAAAAACCCCAACCAAGTGCACCGCGTTTGCATTTTGAACCTCCGTCCCTCCCAGAAGCAATATCGTGTCGTCAGCATATTGTAACAATGGGATCGAGATATCCCCCTCTTGTAGCCCTCACTCCACCCCAAATCAACCGCCTGCTTAAATAAGACTCCCAGCGCATCCGCAACTAATACAAACAGCAGAGGTGCCAACGGGCAACACTTAAGCAACTGTTCGTAAACATCACTTAAGCAATTGTTCCCTACATAGTGCATTAAGGTCATTCATAACATGGCTCCCCCACTTAAATGACCCAAGACACGTGCCATTAAAAAAATGTACTAAGCCTTCTCCCACTATAAGTAGGGTCGGCTACATGGATTCTTGCTCAAATCCATGTTGAAAGATTTGACTATTTTTACGCTGGCCGTCGACTACTTAATGCAACCCCTGCAAGAGTGGGATTTGAACCCTGGTCTTTTGTATGGTAGACACACTGTACTACCACTAGACCATTAAGTGGGTACCCAAGACACGTGCCATTGCTATTGAAAAATGGCATTTTGAAGAGGAAAAGCTCCATATGAATATAGTCATATATCATCCTTATAAATGTGTGTGCATGTGCACGCGGATGTATGTAATAGTCTTAAATATCATCGATATTTCGATTTGCTGAGTGTTTAAACTACGATACGGAAACTTATCCCTATACCATTTTTAGGATTTCACCTCCATATTGGCGAATGTTTCCAAAAATCTCCTAATATCGTCAAAAATGAGAAAATTTCTTACATTTATTGAATTATGCCTAATTGTTTCGCCAATATTTCTCTCTAATTTCCCTTTTGATGCCTTATTTTTTAAATCAAATTGTTTTATTTTGGAGAGAAAGCAAGGGAGATCGAGAAGACATGCTTTAAACTTTGGTATTTAGGTAAAGATAAGTGTATGAATGGTGTTGGAGTGGTTATTCATAAGGATTTGAAGGATTGCGTGGTTGATGTGCAAAGATCCGGAGATCGGATTATATTGCTAAAAGTGGTGATCGAAGACGAAATTCTTAATATCATCTCAGTTTATGCATCACAAATGGTTTAGATTATAGGTTTAAACAAGATTTTTGGGAGGATTTGGATAAGATTATGCAAGGAACCCCATAAAGAGAGATGATTTGCCTAGGTGGAGATCTTAATGGACATGTGGGAAAGGACGCTTCAAGGTATGCTAGTGTTCATGGAGGACATGGCTTCGGGGATAGAAATTAAGAGGCAAACGTCTTTCTGGATTTTGTAACAGCTTATGATCTTTTCATTGCAAATACTCTCTTCAAGAAGAGGGAGGATCATTTAATTACTTATAAGAGTGGCTCGACTAGAACACAGATAGACTACTTTACGTTGAGAAGAAGAGATCGGTTGTGTTGCAAAGACTGCAAAGTGATCACATGAGAGAACCTGACCACACAACATCGCTTGTTAGTCATGTGTGTGCAAATAAAAGGGTTAGTAAAGAAAAGGAGGGTTTCCAAGATCATTAGAACTAGATGATGGAATCTTCAATTGAAGCAATCAAGCTTCAGGGAGAAGATTTTAGAAGAGTTATCTTGGGATTGTAACGGAAATGCTAATGAGATGTGGGAGGCGGTAGCATCTTGTATTCGAAGGGAAGCCAAAGAGAGGCTAGGCGAGTCAAAGGGAGGAGCTCTAGGCAAAAAGGAGGTTTGGTGGTGGAGTGGAGGGGTGCAAGAGAATCTCAAAATTAAAAGAGCTTGCTTTAAAGCTATGTCTAAGGATAGAAGTAGAACAGATGAACCTGTCACAAACTACAAAATAGTTAAGAAGGAAGCAAAAAAGGCAGTAAGCGAAGCTAAGTTAAAAGCTCATGAAGTTTTGTACAAAAATCTCGATTCTAAGGAGGGTCAGAGGGATATATTCAAGCTGGCTAAAACAAGAGAAAGAAAGACCAAAGATCTTTCTCAAGTGAGATGCATTAAGGATGAGGATTGTCACGTGCTTATTATACAGAAGGATATAGAGACTAGATGGAAGCAATATTTCCATAAGCTTTTCATTGGGGAAGGAATAGAGAGATCACTTTGGGAAATCTAGCTAGTAGTGAAGGTTACTTGAATCGTACAAGCTACAGACGAATACAAAGGAAGGAAGTAGAGGAGACTTTGAAGGTTATGAGACATGGGAAAGGTGTAGGACCTGATGGCATTCCTGTAGAAGTTTGGAGAGTTTTAAGTCAGCATGGTTTGACTTGGCTTGCAAATTTATTCAATGTTATTTGGTGAAGCAAGAAAATACATAAAGAATGGAGGAAAAGCATCGTGGTACCTCTTTATAAGAACAAAGGAGACATCCAAAATTGTTCAAATTACAGAGGTATCAAGTTGATGAGTCACACTATGAAAATTTGGGAATGTGTGATCGAAAGAAGGTTGAGGCAAGTTTCCAAAGTAAAAGAAAACCAATTCGGATTCATGCCAGGACGCTCAACTACTGAAGCCAACCACTTGCTGAGGAGAACAATGGAGATTTACAGAGCTAAAAGGAAGAACCTCCATATGATTTTTATTGATTAGAGAAGACTTATGATTCTGTCCCACGAGAGATATTGTGGAGAGTTTTGAACAAGAGACAAGTACCTATCCTATACATTAATCTCATAAAAGATATGTATGATAGGGCTTCATCTTGTATAAGGATACAATCTGGGAAAACTGATTATTTTGACATCAACACTGGTCTGCATCAAGGTTCAACTTTGAGGCTATTCCTTTTTACTTTGAATTATGGATGAGTTGACAAGTCACATTCAGTATGAGATACCTTGGTGTATGTTATTCGCTGATGATATTGTGTTGATTGATGAGACTAGAGATGGAGTAAATGAGAAGCTTGTGGTATGGAGACATGCTTTGGAGACTAAGATTGGTGATGATAACATTCAGAAGAGAGATTCTTTTAGATACTTGGGATCTATTTTGCAACATGATGGAGAAATTGATGGAGATATTACAAATAGAATAAACCCAGGTTGGCTAAAGTGGAGAGGGGCCTCTACTGTTCTTTGTGATAAGAAAATTCCTTTGAAAATCAAAGAAAAGTTTTACAAAGCAACTGCGAGACCTGTTACACTCTATGGATCTGAATATTGGCCTGTGAACCATAGACATGTACAGAGAATGACAGTAGCAGAAATGAAAATGCTAAGGTGGATGTGTGGGCACACACGTAAAGATCGAATTCAGAATGATGCCATCAGAATGAAAGTGGGTGTAGCTCCGATCGAAGATAATATGCGAGAAAATCACTTAAGGTGGTTTGGCCAATTGCAAAGGAGGCCAGCTGATGCTCCGGTGAGAAGATGCGAGTTTTGGAATGTTAAGCCGGCTAAAAGAGGGCGTGGAAGGCCCACAAAGTGTTTGAATGAGACTATATGAAGGGATCTTAGTTTTTTGGATCTAAGCCCGAGAATGACCCAAGATAGATCTGAATGGAGGTAAAAAATCCATGTAGCCGACCCTACTTAAAGTGGGAAAAAGATTTATTGTTGTTGTTTGTTTTATGTTGGGAAAAATAAAGAAGAATGGAACCCTAGGTTCTCTTATATAGAGGAGAGGCCTATAGGCAAATTACATAGGCTAGACATGAAGAAATAAAAAGAAACTAATACTCAGAGTACATAGAATTATCTCTACACTCCCCCTTAAGATGGAGCAGAGATGTCAATCATGCTCAGCTGGGAAGAACACTTCTGAAATGACCCTCTGTAAAGATGTCTATCGTTTTCTCTCATGCGCTGACATGGGAGGTAGAAATTAAGCCCTTCTGAATCATGTCTCTAGTACAATGGCAGTCTAGTTCAATATGCTTCGTTCTTTCATGGAATGCAGGATTGTTTGCAATGAACAGAGCAACCTGATTATCACATTGTAACTGCATGGGTAAAGGTACATTTATATACAAGTCTGCTAGCACTGCTCGAACCCACATCATTTCTGTACTTGCTTGTGCCATAGCCCTATACTCAGATTTTGCACTCGATCTAGCCACCATCGTTTGTTTCTTACTTTTCCGAGAAACAAGAGAACTGCTAATGAATACTGCATAGCCAGACATAGACTTCCTATCCTTAGGACACCCTGCATAGTCTGCATCAGCACATGTAGAAACATAAAGAGTTGCTCCTTTCCTAACTAATAATCCTGCACCTGGAGAAGACTTTAGATATCGCAGTATCATGTATATAGCATCCATATGTATTTGTCGGGACTGCTTCATGAACTGGCTCATCTGACTCATTGCAAATGAGACATCAGGTCTAGTAATAGTAACATATATGAGCTTCTCCACCATCTCTTTGTATCTCCTCTTGTCAACCTCTTCGGTATCATCTTCATATAGTTTCATGCTAGGATCCATAGAAGTAATGGATGGTCGACAACCAATCATGATTGTCTCAGCAAGTATATCTGTAACATACTTCCTTTGGGTCATCACAAGACCCTACGCATTCCTAGCAAATTCTAACCCTAGAAAATACCTTAGGGTGCCCAATTCCTTCATAACGAACTGACGACCCGGGAATTCTTTTGCCATTTTAACGAGAATGTCATCCACATAAACCATGATAACAACAATACCTTTAGGTGTCTTCTGCACAAACAATGAGTGATATGCATTTGATCTCTTGAACTCCTGCTTTTCCACCAACTCCGAAACCTTCTGAAACCAAGCCCTTAGACTTTGCTTAAGGCCATATATTGCCTTATGGAGTCTACAACCTGCTGACACTCCCCCTCAGCAGCAAACCCCAGAGGCTGCTGCATGCAGATTTCCTCCTGTAGATCTCCATAAAAAATGCATTTTTAACATCTAACTGAAACAAGGGCCAACCACGTACCACAACAACTGAAAGAAAGACCCGTAAAGTGGAGTGGCGCGCAACGGGAGAGAATGTGTGCCTATAGTCCACACCGTAGGTCTGAGTAAATCCACAAGCTACTAATCTTGCCTTGTAACGATCAAGGCTCCCATTCGCATGGTGTTTAACAGTAAACACCCACTTGCAACTGACGACAGATGCTCCAGGAGGAGCAGACACCAAACTCCAGGTACCACGTGATTACAGGGCAACCATCTCTTCCTCCATAGCTAGTTGCCAGTGACCATCGTTCAGGGCCTCCTGGTAATTCCGTGGAATAGCCACTGCTGATAGAACAATTGCAAATCTCTAAAAGTCTCCTGTCAGACGATGATAGGACACCTGGGACGCAAGGGGATAAGAAGCACAAGTACGCTTTTACTTCCGTAAAGCGATGGGTACATCCAAGTCATCGCTAGCATCAACCAAGTGTGGGCTAGTCTCCTGCAAAGATCTCTGCACAGATATATCTCTAGACCCATCATTAGAAATCATGTTATCAGAACAAACCTGAGGCGTGCTGGATGACGAGCGATTACCATGAGCAGAGACAGGTCTAAGGGTATAGATTTTAGTAATCGTGGAAAAATGTGGGACTGGGTATAAGGTGGTGGTGATGGTGGTGGCAGTGTTGGTACAACATGCACATGCGGAGGAGAAGACAAAGACGTGGGAGGAGGTGGCATGTAAACCTCATCAGCATAGTCTGATGGCGACAACCTGTCTCCTGTAGGGGAGAAAAACATCACATACTCAAAAAACATCGACACTGATATAATATTTCCCGCGGAAAGGATCATAACACCGATATCCCTTCTGGTTCATGGGGTACCCAACAAACACACATTTGACAGCCCTAGGAGAGAGCTTGTCAAGAACCGGAGCCAACTGGTGTTCAAATGCAACATAACCAAAGACATGAGAAGTAAGTGAGAATAGCTCCTTATCATGAAAAACAATGGAGAAAGGGGTTTTCTCACCTAAAACAGATGAGGGCATGCAATTCACCAGGTAACACGTCGTAAGGACAATATCATTCCAAAACGAATGTGGGGCACAACTCTGAATAAGAAGTGTCCGAGTGATATCAAGTAAATGGCGATACTTTCTCTCTGCAACACCATTTTGCTGAGAAGTGTAAGGACATGTTGTTTGATGACTAATACCACGAGATGAAAAGAAATGGGATAGAGTACGTGTACAAAATTCCAAAGCATTATCTGTTCTCACAAATTTCACAGAAGAAGAGAAAACATTTTGCACTTCATTGATAAAGATTTTGATCATATCCCCTGCTTCAGATTTATTTTTCAACAAACAAATCCATGACAAATGAGAGTAATCATCAACTGCAACAAGACAAAACCTGTGTCCCTGATGATCAGGAACACGACTCGGACCCCAAATGTCAACATGAAATAATTCAAAAGGGGAGATACTGCTCTGACTCTGACGACTAGGGAAAGTCGACCGATGATGCTTCCCCAACTAACAAGCTTCACACTGGAAGGAAGATACTGGTGAGATCTGCGGCAAGATATGACACATCTTCTGGAGATAAGGATGACCAAAACATAGATGCCAAGTGAAGGGAGAGACTGATCCAGTTGAAATAGAGGATGCACATGCATAGGGAGTTCGGACTAGTCGATAAAGACCACCCTGCTCACGGCCACAACCAATCACCCTGCCCGTAAGAATGTCCTGAAAAACAAGAGACGATGGGTCAAGATAGCTCGACAATGCAAATCCTTCATAATCTGACTAATAGATAACAAATTCATAGAAAAATCAGGGGCATGTAACCCATTCTGCAGATGCATTGAAGGTGTCAAAGTAATCTCCCCCTGTCCTGTGATTGGGGAATGAGTCCCATCGGCTATCACCACAGTTCTTCATGGAGGAACCTGTCTGTATGCTGTAAGCTGACCTTTGTCTCCGCATAATGGTGCATCACCCCAGAGTCCATAATCCACTATGTAATCTCAGAACCATAATAGGATGTAAAAGCATAAGTACTACCTGAGGTGCTAGCCGTAGCATAAGTACTGGTAGAGGCTGAAGCAATGATATCAAAATGACCTCCTGAAGGTGTGAAGAAGAAGGCATGATATCTCGCAGTCTTGCACGAAGTCATCAAATCTTTGATCTGAAGTAGGAGCAGCGGGAGACTCAGCCTGTTCCGCTACACGAGATGCTGGGAGCCTGGGAAACCATGCTTGGAGTAGCATGTCTCCTCAGTATGACCTGGGCGATGGCAAAACGTGTTGGGCTGACGAACGCGACCTCCTCTACCACGAGGTCCTCGCCACGAAAAGAAGAAGAGCCTCCTCTGCCTTAGGAGGCTGCCATCGCCGAAGAGGTCTGACTAGTGGCAGTGGATGGAACGATGATCCTGCTGAGCCGACGGAAAGCTTCCTCCATAGGAGGAATAGTAGCATCCGCAAGAATCTGAGAGCGAGCAGCATCATATTCAGGATTCAGAGCTGCTAGGAATACACCAACCATAGTAGCATTCTTACATGTCTTATGCTGCTCCGGGGTAGCCGTGACTGGCATGAAGCTGTGGAGCTTCTCAAACATCCCGCACAAGGATGTATACAACGAATGGAGAGGTCGATCGTTCTGCTTGATAGTGAATATGTCGTGCTGAAGTTGAAGGATCTTGGTTTCGTTCCTCGTCTGAGAGTGAGTGGTTGCGAGGATGTCCCACATAGCCTTAGCAGTGGGCTGATGTAACACATCATTGGCGATCTCTATTGTCAATGTCTCTGAAAGCCAAACTTTGGCATATGCATCATCCGCCTCCCACGAGGCGTTAACCCCTGCCTTCTCCACTGGCTCCTCCTCGGTAAGAATGTGCTTCTTACAATTCGACTTCATAAGGCTCATGAACTGCATAGCCTATAGCTCATAGTTCGTCCCGTCCATTTTGACAATAGGCGCTGGACCTCTGAAAGCGCTTGTGGCAGGTACATCGACTTTGTTCTCGGACATATTGCCAGATATAGAATATTTGGGTTTTGTAGACCAAAGAGTGAATATCTACACAAACATACGTGGATTTGACTGCATATATAGACTTATGCATCCAAATCCATCAAGTAGACGGAGAGGCCAACGCCGACGATGGAGCGGCTAGAAAGCAAGTCGCACACGGAGGTGCTGCACACGCAAGGGCAGCACGTTGGGTAGTGCGCGGTGGCACGCGAGATGGTGCGCGGTGGCGTACGGTGACATGCGAGGGCACGCGAGGCGGTGCGCGGTGATGCGCAGTGGAGCAGCGGCGCGCGAGAGATGGCGCGCGTGGAACAACGGCGTGCGGGGTGGCACGCGGAGATGGGCGGCACGCGTGCGGAGATGAGGGCAGAGAGTGAGGTTAGGGTTAGGGTTTTGGGTATAAGAGCTCCGACCTAGGACCGCCGCTCTGATACCATGGGGGAAAAATAGAGAAGATGTTTATTCCATGAAACCCTAGGCTCTCTTATATAGAGGAGAGGCCTATAGGTAAATTACATAAGATAGACATGAAGAAATAAAAATAAGAAATTAATACTCAGAGTACATAGAATTATCTCTACATTTTATGTTGTTTCTTTAATGAGAACTCTTCCTCTTACAGGAAACCCGCGATCCACGATGTTTTTTTAGCTCCAAAAAGGGGGTAACACGCTATGGTGTCCACCCCAGTTTATTTAAAAAATCAGAGAGAACTTACAGTAGTGAAGACTCAACTATAGTCCTAGGGTGGGATATTACATTTTCACAGTAAAAACGGTGCGAGGAAAAAATAACATCATTTCTAGCTAACCAAATTGCCAGACAACCGCTAAAAGTAGCAAAATTTCCCCCCTCAGACTATTTTTAGCTTCTACCAGCGAGGTCCAGAACATTGCCAATCACGGAAGCAAACACAGACACAAACAATCAAGCAAGCAAGCGCATACACACTGATTTACAAGGTTCACCCGTAACTTGCTACCTCCTCAGGTAGCAATGATCGATTTTCACAATATACATAAAGAAGAATATAGAGGATGCAGAGAGCCCTAACCATATGGGGTTTATATACTACTCCTGTACAAAACAGATCCTGGATGCAAACGGATCTGAATGCCAATACAAGAAAAATTTTGGGATGGAGGCAATGCTCCTTGCAACCTCTGAAATGTGGGGTGGGGGTGGGGACACATGCTCCCCCTTAGCACCCCTAGGCTCGTTGACTAGGCAGCAAGATCCCCATAGTGGTAGCTTAAGCTGGCATGAGGGAGACATCAAACAGTTCTTCAGCAGAGTTCGATAGAATGGCTGGTTAGGATTCAAGACATATCAATACACAATTTGTAAATGCTAGATTATAGCTGATTATTTCTAATAATTTTGAGCTTTGTGTATATTTTTAATTAAATCCCAACTCAAATAACATAACCATCTTCAATTAAGTTTTCAGTGGCTATGCTCTCGAGCCCCATCAAGGAGCGAGCACATGTTCCCCCTAGTTACCTCCCAATAATGAGGGAAGTCATGACAATAATGATAGCATCCTCCCAGTAGGTCTTGAGAACCTTCTTGTGGGTGAGTAATGGCCTGACAATAACAAGATGACGAAGTTTCCACTCAGTTACCTCATTTTGCTGAGAGGTGTATGGGCATGAGGTATGATGAATGGTTCCTTGAGACGCAAAATTGACACCAAATCATGTTGAGTGAATTCAAGGGCATTATTAGTCACGGAAGAAGTTTCGATGAACTAGGAACAAGATTTGACAATAATATTAATCTATGATGGTTCTTTTAATAGATAAACTCGAGAGCATCTGTTATATTCATCAACAAAATCCACGACATATTTATGATATCTGATAGTGTAGACCAGACAAGGTCCCCAAACATTACAATGAACCAAAGAAAAGGGTATAGGTTGACATGACTCAACCCTAGGAGGAAAGGAAGTCCGATGATGTTTTTGGAACTGACACACCTTACATTCAAATGGCTTCAATGAAGAGAGTTGGGGGAACATCATGGAGAGTGCTTTGGTCGAGGGATGTCCAAGTCGCATATGCCAAAGAAACGGATCAGAGGAGATGGATGTCGCAGGAGCAAAAGTAGAATCTGTAGGGATATCAAGGTAGTAGAGACCATTCTTCTCATATCCCCCACCAAAAACTTGCATCGTATGGCTGCCCTGAAAATAACAATAAAGCTCATCCAAAATCACACGACAATTTAGCTTAGCATATAACTTATGAATGGACAACAAACTCAAAGGAAAATTAGGGGCACCGTGAACTCTAGTAAGATGGAGCTTGGAAGAGAACTTCATGGTCCTGACCGAGGTGATGGGGGAATGATCACCATTGGCAATTCAGACCAACTTCATTGTGGAAAAAGTTTAGGAAAAGGTCAATAATCTGCTTTCTCCGGTCAGATGATTAGAAGTGCCAAAATCAATAATCCATGCATGTGTTATGACAGCAGCTGAATTGGCTATGGTACCTGAATTAGTAGCTAAAGGTGCAGTAGGGATGTTGCCATTGGAAGTGGCACTGAAGATCTAACAATTGCATCAAGCGAGAGTAATCAACGGTTGTGAGTTGAACTCTCTGCTTAGATTGGTCATGATCAAAGGAGGGTTCTGCTCTTGTCGCATCATAGTGGATTGTAGAATCATATGTTATGGATGTATATTGCTGAGTATCTGGATCCCTGAGGTCGTCACAGATCTCCACATTTAATTGAATTCTCAGAATGCAGAACATCATCTGCTAGATTCCACCATTGCCTTTAACTTCAAGAGGCTACCGCTTGACTGACTGCTAAAGATTGAACTCGTTCCTACTGGCGAACTCTTCTATCTTCTTGTTGTATGTCATCGTCTCCTTACTTCGGACAAATCTGATGGCCCTAATACCCGTTTTTTATAAGTAGCAAAAACAAACACGATCAAACAAGCAAACACACAAATACACTGATTTATAAGGTTCACCAGTAACTGGACTATGTCCTTAGCGGTGACGCTGGATCTCTCTCAATATGGTGGAAGAACTGAAGTACAGAGGGATGATTTAAAACACAAACTTTATGGGGGTTTATACAATACCCCATGCATACAAATCTCTATAAATATATGGATTCTTAAATCTCTCTAACATGCAGATTTCCCAAATATCCTTAAAAAGGAGGAACTTTAAATCTCCTCTAATGGGAAAAACAGACGGGTTAAGAAATAATCAGACTCCGTATTGATTATCCAATCAATTATGATTTTGATAGATTCTCCGATCAGAATCTGAATAGATATCGTGATCAATCAAAATCGAGGAGAATCTTCAAGCCAATTAGAATATGAAAAACATACTGACTCCATATGGATTCTCCAATCAATTATGGGTTGGATGGATTCTCTGATCAGAATCTGAATAGATATCGTGATTAATCAAAATATGGAAGAATTTCCACACCAATTAGAGTTTGGATGGATATCGAATTCAAGATTAAATTCATATCAACAGATATCATCACAACCAGATGACAAAGATAATTGTTCACAAGAAGAAAGTTGATTGATCAGGGTGCCACCAGACATTAGAGATAATCAGTTAAAAGGGGATGTGATTGCTCACATCGTAGATAGAACCTAGACAGAAGATGAGACTGATTAAACAAATAGGAAAGAGTGAACAATCATCCCCATAGTAGGTTTTCAGGTGATTGATCTATGGTTAAAGGTTGATCGATCACAACCCGTCTCTGCTTGAGGCCTTGAATGATCGATCGCTTAGGAAGGTGAGGTGATCCTAATCAATCAAGTCGTGGAGATTGATAAATCACCGTTGGCTGTGACGACATAGATAACCTTATAACAGTGAGGTCCTAGGAAAGATCACAGACTCCGTGTCTAGCTGCTCAATAAAAAGATGAGCTGGGTGCAGGGGTGGACTTCTCGAACCACATGGAACAAAAAATACATATACCCTCAATGTGTTTTGAATGCATGTAGAGCATCAACAAAAAAAGCAAGTCCTGGATTGGATAGGCTCTGATATGTTGTCGACAAAATAGGAAAGAAGCAAGCCACAAAACATGATGATTTACATGTAAAACCATTTGCAACGAAGGGAAAAAATACATCCATAATGTTAATGGGCAGCTGAGGTTGTCTTCACTTTTCTAATGAAGAAACATGAGATGAGTTACATATATAGTCCCACAGGATTAAATGGATCATGATATACAACCCATTAGCCCATATAACAACTCAAAAATGGATTCATCTTATTTAAACATTCATCGCAAGTAGTTGACATCCAGGTGCCTAAAAACATGGAATTGGTGATGCCAATCTGTATAGATTGTGTTAATAGGCATCTTTATAGTAACCTCTGCTTGGGAAAGAAAACATTTTCTTTATAAATTTTTATATCAAGCTTGATATTCTATAAACTTTAGCTAGCACTGTTGCAATTTGGAATTCAAGATTACGATGCATTAATTCAACGAATATTGTGGCACTTCATACTAATAGCTTATTTAAAATATCTTGAGACCATCCTATATATTTAATATACTGCTGGGTCATTGGCGAGACATCCAAGTAACACTAATTCATGTTATAGAAGTTTCATAAGTTTAAGATTCTTCCAGTTGCGAGAACTGGTTTCTTATAATAATCCTCATCCCTTGTTATTTCTTTGTAGAAAAACAATGATTGTTTTTTCTTTGAAATCACATTTCACTATCTCATGAGCGCCTATTTTTTCACAGGTCTAGACTCGCTCTATTGCACTTCCCTGAGTGCTGCAATAATTCCCTCTCTAACGAAGGTAGCATTAGACAGGAAGGAAAATGGCCCTCCTCCAACCATTTCTCCAACTGTTGCACCCCAACCCTTTATACCATTTCTGGCACCGTCGCAACTTATACCTTTTGCAAATATCAGCTCACCAAAACTATCAGGTTTCTTTCCCAACAATATGCTGGGTTTCAAGAATTTTGATTTTTTATATATAAGCAGATGTTTTATTAATTATTTTTTTAATATTTTGTAGGACACTGTGCATTTAACTTCTCCTCTGCAGAGGGTTTGATGAGAACAACTGCATTTGATTGTTGGACAAACTTTGCTCCTTTTTTAGCTAATGTTATTTGTTGTCCTCAGTTGGATGCCACTCTTATTATTCTCCTTGGGCAATCCTGTAAAACATCTGGGATGCTTGCTTTGGATGGCACTCATGCTAGTTATTGCCTGTCGGATGTTCAGCAAATTCTAGAAAGCCAAGGTGCTAATGCAGAAATTCAGAAAGTCTGCTCTATCCAGGCTCAAAATCTCACTAAATTCTCCTGCCCTGTTAACGATATTAAGGGTTTTGAGAGTATTGTGGACATGGACAGGCTCCTTACTGCATGCAAGAAAGTTGATCCAGTTAATGAGTGTTGCAGCCAGATTTGCCAAAATGCCATACTTGAAGCTGCTAGAAATCTCACCTTAAAAGGTGGTGATTTAGCACGGCCTAAAAGTGCATATATCTTGCCAGGACACTCCTCAATTGTTGATGATTGTAGAGCCATTGTTCTTAGATGGTTAGCTAGCAAACTTAATGCTTCATCTGCAAAGCAATTACTGAGAAGCATCTCAAACTGCAAAGTTAATAGCGGTAAGTCTATCTAAGGTGTTTTTAACTCATTTTTTGTATTTTTTTGTTCTAAGTTTTATGAGTGAGAATCCACAACGATTCGTTAGAGCTTTAACTGGAGAAGTCCCAGATATAAGCCATTGTAATTGATGACATATTTAGATCAAGGGTTTAAATATCGATATCGGCATCCATATCAGTCCGATGTCGATACGATATTTGACGATATATCGGTGATATATCGCCGAAATATCGCACATATCTACACACCCATTTGTGACGAAAGGATTGAAGAAGGCACCCATATTGCCATATCGATACTGTTAAGTCTGTTATAGGTCCTTTGGCAGTATCGATATATCGATGATATATTGCCAATATATCGTGATATTCGATTCCTTGATTTAGATATTGAGAGTTGTGTACTTAGACGGTTTTCCGTATCCTCTCTTGTATCCAATAACGAAGGAAAGCTTGGTCTATTTTTTAGTCCATCATATTGTGTAGGATCAAGGCTTGTGCGAGCTTGCGAGTTCTTGTAATACTAGTAATATACAGAGAATAATAATATAATCATTATATAATTTGGTGTCTTTTACCTTCGGGTAGAGTAGCTCTATGTCGTTAGGAACCACGTAAACTCTTACATTCTTATGTTGTGTTTGTAGATTTATTTCCATTATCTTCAACTTGTTGTCAGAGCAGATCATCTTGGATTAAGAAACAAATTTTAATGCAATGCACACATGAGATCTATGGCTGGAAGCGGCCAAAGCTCCAGGTCATTCTTGTGCTCTTTTGACAATATTCTCGAAGTTAAATATTTGGAGGTTGTTGAAATATCTTGAATCCTAACCATCTGTTTTGCTAAACTAATTGAAGAATAATCTAATGTCCCTTCCGTGCCACCATACCCTACCGGCATGGGGGTCTCGCTGTCTGATCAACGAGCCTAGGGAGGAGGTGCTATGAGGTAGCAGATGCCCCCTCTCCTTTAGAGGGGTTGCATGGAGTAGTGCCCCCATACAACAACAACAAAGCCTTTTCCCACATTAAGTAGGGTTGGCTATATGGATTCTTTGCCTCCATTCAGATCTATCTTGGGTCATTCTCGGGCATAGATCTAAAAACTAAGATCCATTTGTATAATCTCATTCCAATACTTCTTGGGCCTTCCTCATCCATTCTTAGTTGGCTCAACATCCCAAAACTCGCATCTCCTCACCGGTGCATCAACTGATCTCCTTTGCAAGTGGCCAAACCACCTTAAAAGATTTTATCGCATCTTATCCTCGATCGAAGCTAGAGCAACTTTCCTTCTAATTGCATCATTTTGAATTTGATCTTTACATGTGTGTCCACACATCCACCTTAGCATTTTCATTTATGCTACTGCCATTCTCTGCACATGTCTATGATTTACAGGCCAACATTTAGATCCATAAAGCACATCAGGTCTTACGGCTGCTTCGTGAAGCTTTCCTTTGATTTTCAAAGGAAATTTCTTATTATAGAGAACAATAGAGGCTCCTCTCTACTTTAGCCAACCTGCATTTATTCTATTAGTAACATCTCCATTAATTTCCCATCATGTTACAAAATAGATCCCAAGTATCTAAAAGAATCTCTCTTCTAACTGTTATCGTCACCAATCTTCACCTCGATTCCTTCACCGTTGCTTCCATCAAAAGTGCATTGTATATATTCAGTCTTATCTCTAACAAAATCCTTTAGTCTCCAATGCATGTCTCCAGACCTCAAGCTTCTCATTTACTCCATCTCTAGTCTCATCAAACAACACAATATCATTAGTGAATAACATACACCAAGGTATCTCATTCATGAATGTGACTTGTCAACTCGTCCATAATTCAAAGTAAAAAGGAATGGACTCAAAGTTGAACCTTGATGCAGACCAATGTTGATGTCAAAATAGTCAGTCTTTCCAAACTGTATCCGTAAACAAGATGAAGCTCTACCATGCATATCTTTTATGAGATTATTATATAGGACATGTATTTATCTCTATTTCAAAACTCTCCACATTATCTCACATGGGGTAGAATCATAAGCCTTCTCCAAATCAATATAAACATATAGAGGTTCTTCCTTTTATCTCTATATATCATGGATTGAAATTTCATGAACATTCGACGAAATTTCATGAAATTTCGTCGAAATTTTGGTTTCGACATGTCCTGGGTATCGAAACTCCCCTATATGTCGATTTCCCAGATTTCGACCTAGATAAGACGAAATATTGGTGATATTTTGACATATCGATCCATTTCGGTTGAAATTCATGGTTTTCAATGCGAAATTTTCCAGCTTTCGATCTATATCGGCGAAATTTCGCTAAAACCTATGTATATCAACGACATTATCTATGTGAGCTTGATTTTACTACTTATTTACCTATTCTCAACATTAAAACACATACCGATTTATATATTTTATTTCAGGTCGAGGATGTTGCCCCTACATGTAGGGTATGGTGCGACTGTGGGGGGGGTACGTACAATGATTCTTCATCTTGGGGAACTTCCCGCCTTTGGGTTTAATAAATTGAGATGAAACAACTCTATAGCTTCTAGACATCTTATATAGCTTGTTCGTTTCATTTCATTTGTCATTTATCTTCGTAAATAAATGCATCTTTACTGTTGTAATTAATTCTGTAATTTATTAAAACTTTGTCCACAACAGTTATTTCTATGAACAAAACTTGTCTAATTAATCATTATCTACATTTTAGAATCAAATGCTCATCTATATTTATGAACAAAAGACATCTTCTAAGTGTTGTTAACTTAGTTAATTTCGATTTCCACTTCCAGTATCTATTAGTCAGCTCAACAATATGTCTGATATGACCGATATGTGTGATATGTCGTATGGATGAGAGATATGTGTGATATAAATGTGCATTTATAAGCTATTGTTGTTTTAAGATCTTGGATTGGATGATATCTACTTCTAGTATGTATCAGCCAAGAATCAATATTAACATCGATTTGTCTGATATGACCGAAATGTGTGATATAAGGGGCATATATGAGAAATATGTTTGATATAAATGTGTATTTATAAGTTATTTATTGCTGTAATAACTTGGAAGATCTTAATTTGCAAAACAATGGTTGAAAAATGGCACTTTGAGCTATTTTCGACATTTCCACCAAAACGGTCGAAATTTCACCAAAATTTCGGTTGGGGGGGAGGGGGGAAACGAAATCAAAATTGAGATTTCGAACCATGCTATAAATCTCCATCGTTCTTCTCAACAAATGGATAGTTTTGATAGTTGAGCGACCTCACATGAATCCGAATTAGTTTTCTTTTACTTTGGAAACTTACCTCAACCTTCTTTCGACCACACATTCCCAAATTTTCATAATGTGACTCATCAACTTCATACCTCTATAATTTGAACAATTTTGAATGTCTCCTTTAGTCTTATAAAGAGGCATCACGATGCTTCTCCTCCAATCTTCAACTATTTTCTTGTTTCGCCAAATAACATTGAATAAATTTGTGAGCCAAGACAAACTACGCCCACCTTAAACTCTCCAAACTTCTATGGGAATGTCATCAGGCCCTTCACCTTTCCCAGGTCTTATAACCTTCAAAGCCTCATCTACTTCTTTCTTTTGTATTCATTTATAGCTTGCACGATTCAAGTAAATTTCGCTACTGGCTAGATCTCCCAAAGTGATCTCTCTATTTTCTTCTCCAATGAAAAGCTTATGGAAGTATTGCTTCCATCTAGTCTCTATATCCTTCTGAGTAACAAGCACGTGACCTTCCTCATCATTAATGCATCTCACTTGAGAAAGGACTTTCTTTCTCTTGCTTTAGCCAATCTGAATATATCCTTCTGACCCTCCTTAGAGTCCAGATTTTTATACAAAACATTATAAGCTTTTGACTTAGCTTTGCTTATAGTTTTCTTTGCTTTCTTCTTGCTATTTTGTTGTTTGTGACAGTTTCATATGTTCTATCCTTAGACATAGCTTTAAAGCATGCTCTTTTAATTTTGAGCTTCTCTTGCGTCCTCCACTCCACTACCAAGCCTCCTTTTGGCCTAGAGCTCATCCCTTTGACTCGCCTAACATTTCTTTGGCTATTCTTCAAATATAAGATGCTACCGCCTCCTACATCTCGTTTGCATTTCCGTTACAATACCAAGATAAGTCTTCTAAAACCTTCTCCCTGAAGCCTGATTGCTTCAATTGAAGATTCCACCATGTAGTTTTAGTGATTGAAAACCTTCCTTTTCTTTACCAACCCTTTTGTTTGCACATCTATGACTAATAAGCGATGTTAGGCGGTCAAACTCCCTCCTGGGATTACTTTGCAATCTTTACAACACAACCGATCTCTTATCCTCAACACAAAGTAATTTATCTATGTTCTAGTCGATCCACTCTTATAAGTAATTAAATGATCCTCCCTCTTCTTGAAGAGAGTGTTTGCTAAGAAAAGATCATAGGTTGTTACAAAATCCAGGATGTATTTTCCTTCTTCAATTCTATCCTCGAAGCCATGGCGTCAATGAACACGAGCATAACCTGAAGTATCCTTTCCCGCATGTCCATTAAGTTCTCCACATAGGCAAATAATCTTCCTTTGTGGGAATTCTTGCATAATCTTATCCAAATCCTTCCAAAAATCTTGTTTAATCCTTTCATCTAAACCAATTTGCGGTGCATAAACTGAGATGATATTCATAATTTCTTCTTCGAGCACCACTTTTAGTAAAATAATCCGATCCTCGAATCTTTGCACGCCAACCACATAATCCTTCAAATCCTTATGAACCACTCCAACACCATTTCTGCACTTATCATTACATGAATACCAAAGTTTAAAGCATGTCTTCCCGTTCTCCCTTGCTTTCTTTTCAACCCATTTTGTCTCTTAGAGACATAGTGTTTGAATCTTCCTTCTTTCGATTATATCTACAATCTCCATCGATTTGCTAGTCAAAGCATCAATATTCCAACTACATATCCGCAACTTCCTTTACAACCTCTTTTGGTCTAACTTCTTTACTTGCATGCGTCCATCGTACGAGAACCCTTGCAAATTTTGGACTGCATCCGGACGATGATGCAATAGAATTAGCTTATTTACTTGCATGTGTTCCTCATGCGAGAACCCTTGCGAATTTTGAACTACATTCGGGCAACAATGTAGGTGCCTTTGCCAACTTCTCATTGCATTCGGAGGATGCAATGCTTCGCTAGTAGCGTACGCCCAAAGGAAATCTAAATATTTGCTTAAATCCTTGTTGAAAAGGTCTGAACTATTTAGAGACAAGGTCATAAGTGTTCTTAAAAAGAACACTAACAACAACAAAGTCTTTTCCCACTTTAAGTAGGATCAGCTACATGGATTTTTTGCCCCCATTCAGATCTATCTTGGGTCATTCTTGGGTTTAAAACTAAGATCCCTTCGTATAGTCTTATTCCAACACTTCTTGGGCCTTCCACACCCTCTTTTAGCCGGCTCAACATTCCAAAACTCACATCTCCTCACCTGTGCATCAGCTGACTTCCTTTGCAAATGGCCAAACCACTTTAAGCGATTTTCTCGCATCCTATCTTCGATCAGAGCTACACCCACTTTCATTCTGATGGCATCATTCCGAATCCGATCTTTACGTTTGTGTCCACACATCCACCTTAGCATTTTCATTTCTGCTACTGCCACACTTGTCTATTGCTCACATGCCAACATTCAGATCCATAGAGCATAGCATGTCTCATCGCTGCTTTGTAAAAATTTCCTTTGATTTTCAAAAGAATTTTCTTATCACAGGAAATAGTAGGCTCCTCTCTACTTTAGCCAACCTACATTTATTCTATTTGTAACATCTCCATCAATTTCTCCATTGTGTTGCAAAATAGAACCCAAGTATCTAAAAGAATCTCTCTTCTGAATGTTATCATCACCAATCTTAACATTGATTCCTTCACCATTGCTTCCATTAAAAGTACACTCCATATATTCAGTCTTAACCTTATACGAAATCCTTTAGTCTCTAGAGCATGTCTCCAGATCTCAAGCTTCTCATTTACTCCATCTCTGATCTCATCAATCAACACAATATAATCAACGAATAACATACACCAAGGTATCTCATCCTGAATGTGACTTGTTAACTCGTCCATAATCAAAGTAAGAAGGAATGGACTCAAAGTTGAACCTTGATGCAGACCAGTGTTGATATCAAAATAGTCAGTCTTCCCAGACGGTATCCTTACACAAGATGAAGCCGTATCATACATATCTTTTATGAGGTTAATTTATAGGATAGGTACTTGTCTCTTGTCCAAACTCTCCACAATATCTCCCGTGGGACATAATCATATGCCTTCTCTAAATCAATAAAAATCACATGGAGGTTCTTCCTTTTAGCTTTGTAAATCTCCATTATTCTCCTCAGCAAGTGGATGGCTTCAATAGTTGAGCGACCTGGCATGAATCCGTATTGGTTTTCTTTTACTTTGGAAACTTGCCTCAACCTTCTTTCGATCACATGTTCCCAAATTTTCATAGTGTGACTCATCAGCTTGATACCTCTGTAATTTGAACAATTTTGAATGTCTCTTATTCTTATAAAGAGGCACCACGATGCTTCTCCTCCATTCTTCAGGCATTTTCTTGCTTCGCCAAATAACATTGAATAAATTTGCAAGCCAAGTCAGACCCCGCTCACCTAAAACTCTCCAAACTTCTACATGAATGTCATCAGGTCCTACACCTTTCCCATATCTCATAACCTTTAAAGCCTCCTCTACTTCATTGTTGTTAGAAGAAAAGAGTCTTTGTTGTACTTCATAGAATAACCCTAGGCTCTCTTATATAGGGAGAGGCCTTATGGGTAAATTACATGAATGTCTAAATAAAAGAGAGAAATAGCAACAAAATACGGAAACAATTATTAATACTAGAAACTATCTCTACACTCCCCCTCAAGGTGGAGCATAGATGTCGATCATGCTCAGCTTGGATGAACATCTCTGAAAATGTCCTCTGAGCAATGGCTTGGTGAATACGTCAACAGTTTGGTCTCCTGAGCTAACGTGGGCCGTGGCTATCAATCCTCTCTGGATCAGGTCCCTGGTGTAATGGCAGTCAACTTCAATATGCTTGGTCCTCTCATGAAATGCTGGATTGTTGGCAATGAACAATGCTGCCTGATTGTCACATTGAAGCTTCATAGGTAGAGGTACAGCTACATGTAAATCTTCTAATACGGAGCGAACCCACATCATTTCCGTACTGGCTTGGGCCATTGCCCTGTATTCAGATTCTGCACTGGATCTTGCCACCACCGTTTGTTTCTTGCTTTTCCAAGACACCAGAGAGCCTCCAACATAAACTGCAAACCCTGAGGTGGATTTTCTATCCTTAGGGCATCCTGCATAATCTGCGTCTGCACACGCTGAGATGGATAAGTCTGCGCCCTTTCTGAATAGTAGCCCTAACCCTGGAGAAGACTTCAGATACCTCAGTATCATGTGTATAGCATCCATGTGAACCTGTCTTGGCTGCTCCATAAACTGGCTCACCCGGTTAACTGCAAATGCAAGGTCTGGACGGGTTATAGTAATATAGAGGAGTTTTCCCACCATCTCTCTATATCTCCTCTTATCCACTTCATCAGTATCATCATCATATAGCTTCATGCTGGGGTCCATGGGGATGCTTGATGGTTTGCACCCATCCATACCAGTCTCAACCAGGAAGTCTGTAATGTACTTCCGTTGTGTCATCACCAAACCATGTGCATTCCTTGCAAATTCCAACCCTAGAAAATATCTTAGGGTTCCAAGATCCTTTGTAACAAACTGACGACCTAGGAATGCCTTCGCTCTTGCTATGCCTTGAACATCATCTCCTGTAACAAGAATATCATCCACATAGACCATTATGACAACTGTACCTGCCGAGGACTTCTGGACAAACAACGAGTGATCAGCATTGGACCTCTTGAATCCCTGATGCTCAATTAGATTGGACAGCTTCTGGAACCACGCTCGTGGACTCTGTTTTAGGCCATATATCGCCTTGTGAAGTCTACAGACCATATGCTTCTCCCCCTTAAACCCAGGTGGCTGTTGCATGTAGACTTCCTCCTGTAAGTCCCCGTACAGAAAAGCATTCTTGACATCTAGCTGAGAAATGCTCCAATCACGAACCACTGCAACAGACAGGAGAATACGGAGAGTCGAGTGTCTCGCCACTGGAGAGAATGTATCCATGTAGTCAACGCCATATGTTTGTGTAAAACCACGGGCTACCAAGCGTGCTTTGTACCTATCCAACGTGCCATCTGCATGGTATTTGACTGTGAAGACCCATTTGCAACTCACAACGGATGCATCAGGAGGTGCAGGGACCAAAGACCATGTGCCACGGGACTGCAAGGCCCCCATTTCTTCTTCCATAGCTAATCTCCAGCACTCACTCTTCAATGCTTCCTGGTATGTCCGTGGTATGGCCACGGAAGATAATGCTGTGGCAAACTTCTGAAAATCACTAGTGAGTCGGTGGAAGGAAACCTGTGAAGCAAATGGATAGGAAGCACATTGCCGTCTCTGTTTCCGAATGGCAATCGGAACATCAAGATCATCATCTGTATCCACATGTAATGAGTCATCCTGCACATGTACTGAACCTGACCCGTCAGTGGTAACATCATCTGAACATACCTGAGGCGTAGTGATTGGCTGATCTGTAGTCTGAGCAGGACCTGACCGACGCGTATAATGGTTAGGAAACGGTGATATGATTTGATGTGGAATGGGAGGAGGTGGGGGTGGTGGCGGCGGTGGTGCTGGCGTAGGTATGGACACAGGAGGCAACTCAGGTGACCTCGAAGTAGGTGGTGGTGGAACATATATATCATCAGTGGTGGTGGATGGTACCATTCTGTCCCCAGCTGGCGAGAAATACATAACTGACTCGAAGAAGGTGACATCCGCACTAACAAAGTACCTGTTGGTTGTAGGATCATAACACCGGTACCCCTTCTGGGTTCTGGAATAACCAACAAAGACGCACTTGACTGCTCTTGGAGAGAGTTTGTCAAGTCCAGGAGATAGGCGATGGACAAATGACACAGTGCCAAAGACACGTGGCGGTAGAGAGAAGAGCTCCTTGTCTGGAAAGATAAGAGAGATAGGTATCTTCTCTCCAAGGACAGAGGACGACATTCTGTTGACTAGATAGCATGCAGTAAGGACAGCATCCCCCCAGAAAGAAATAGGAGCACAACTTTGAATCAACAGTGTACGAGTAATGTCCAAGAGATGGCGATGTTTTCTTTCCGCCACACCATTTTGTTGGGAAGTATATGTGCAGGTGGTTTGGTGAATAATACTCTTCGATGAAAGAAATAGGGAAAGAGAGCGTGTACAGAATTCCAGGGCATTGTCAGTTCGAACATATTTGACAGAGGAAGAGAAAACATTCTGTACTTGATTAACCAAATTTTTGATAACATCTCCTGCTTCTGATTTATTCTTCAAAAGAAATACCCAAGAGACACGAGAAAAATCATCGATGACAACTAGATAAAACCTGTGTCCCTGGTGATCGGGAACACGACTCGGACCCCATATATCTATATGTAACAACTCAAAAGGGGAGCTACTGCTCCGACTCTGACGACCTGGGAAGCTCGACCTATGATGCTTTCCCAACTGACAAGTTTCACAGCGAAACGACGAACTTGGAGAGATCTAGGGCAGAAGATGGCGCATTTTCTGGATCGGAAGGTGACCAAATCGAAGATGCCAAATGTAAGGAGAGACTGGTCCAGCGGAGTGAGAAGAGACGCCAGCATAGGATTCCCGAACCAACCGATATAAACCATTTTGCTCAGAGCCACAGCCAATCACCTTGCCCGTAAGTATGTCCTGAAAAATAACAGAAGACGGGTCAAAAATAGCACGACAATTCAAATCCTTTGTAATCTGACTAATAGACAGCAAATTCAGTGAGAACTTAGGAGCATGTATAACATTCTGCAGCTGCATAGTGGTGGATAAGGAAACCTCCCCCTGTCCAACAAGGGGTGAGTGGGTACCATCTGCTATCTGTACTGAGCGGCCTGGTTGAATATCCCTGTAGGCCCGTAATCGTCCCTTATCTCGACAGAGATGATGTGTAGCTCCGGAATCTATAACCCAGTCAGATATATCATGAGAATGTATGTGTGCTGATGAACTACCTGAGCTACTGGCTGCAGCGGATGAACTGGCAGAGGCTGTGGCAACAATGTCTGAAGGGCTACCAGACGAATCACCAGAAGAATGTGGCATAATATCGCGGAGACGGGCCACAAGTTCGTCAAATCTCTGATCTGCAGTAGACGGTAATGGAGACTGTGAATGCTCTGCCACCCGTGCCGATGCTGGGAACCCATGCTTTGAATAGCATGTCTCCTCTGAGTGTCCAGTTCTGTGACAATACGAGCACATTTGACTGAAGCGACCTCTTCCTGGAGGTCCACGACCACGTCCACGACCACGTCCAGAAGGCGGTCCACCTCTCCCACGCGAAGCTGCCATCGCAGATGGGGGTGGAGTAGAAGAGCTGGAGGAAACTGGAATGCGGCTGAGCCTTCTGTAGACATCCTCCACTGAAGGAATAACCGCGTCTTCTAGAATATGTGACATGGCAGCATCATACTCAGGATCGAGAGCTGCAAGTAGAACACCCACCATGGTGGTATTCCGAAACGTCTTCTGCTGCTCCGGAGTGGCTGTCAGAGGAATGGTACTGTATAGCTTCTCAAACATCCCTCTCAGGGATGTGTATAGAGAATGGAGAGGTCTGCCGGCCTGCTTCATCGTAAAAATATCATGTTGAAGCTGCAACATCTTTGTCTCATTTCGCACTTGCGAATATGTAGCAGCAAGGATGTCCCACATCGCCTTAGCACTTGGCTGATGGAGGACATCGTTAGCTATCTCCATTGTCAACGTACCGGACAGCCAGACTTTCGCGTAAGCGTCATCAGCCTCCCATGAGGCATAGATCCCTGTCTTCTCCGCAGGCTCATCTTCGGTAAGAATGTGTTTCTTACCATTTGATTTCATGAGGCTCATGAACTGCATAGCCCATAGCTCATAGTTAGACCCGTCCATCTTCACTATCGGCGCTGGACCTTTGAATGCGCCGGTGGAGGGCAAATCGACTTTCGATTCTGACATAGTGCTGCTCGAAGAAGACGAAGGGAAACCAGACACGTTGATGAATGTCTACACGAACTTCATTAGATTTGAGTACGTGTGTAGACCTTTACGCACTCAAATCCATAAATCGGAAGAGAAGGAGTCTAGGGCACGCCTCCAATGAAGCTTACAGCCCTTGAATCGCCTCGAGACGACCGGCTATGGACTGTTGGAGGCCAGAGGATGACCTACGGACACAGTTAGGACGCCGCAGGTGCGGCTGGGAACTAGTGGCGGCGTGGGAGGGCCGCTCGGAGCAGCTTTGGGCGGCTGGGCAGCGCCTGGAAGGCGCTGGCGGCGGCAGATGGCCGCTGGGGGCGGCGTGGGAGCCCTTGGCGGCGGCAAGGAGCCGCTCGGAGGGGGCGGCGGGGGCCGCAAAGGGGCCTGGCTGGGGCTGTTGGCGACCGGGAGCCCCTGGGAGGTGCTGCTGGAAGCGATGGGGGCGGCAGCGGCCGCTGGGAGGGTGCGGCTGGGAGCCCTAAGCCGGTTCGACGAGAGAAGGAGAGAGGGGCGGCGGGTGGGGAAGGGAGGGGCGGCGGGTAGAGAGCGCTAGGGCGGCTTTGATACCATGTTAGAAGAAAAGAGTCTTTGTTGTACTTCATAGAATAACCCTAGGCTCTCTTATATAGGGAGAGGCCTTATGGGTAAATTACATGAATGTCTAAATAAAAGAGAGAAATAGCAACAAAATACGGAAACAATTATTAATACTAGAAACTATCTCTACAATTGTTAAAAAGAAAACTATTTAGGAATTTATCTCTCTTACGCTGGTTATCGGCTACCTAACGCACAACCCTTCTCAATTTACTTTAGCTTAGGACCAACCATGGTTGAATTGAAAGTGGGACCGGCAGTGCCCCCATCCTGACAAATTTTCTGTGGTAATATGGATTCGTTTGCATCATGGATCCTTTTGTACCAGGAGTAATATATAAACTCCTTAGGAGTAGGGCTCTTTGTATTCTTTGTAGTTTCTTCTTTTTCCACAAATAGTGAAAATTGATTGTTACTAACCAAAAACGTATCCCAATTACGGGTGAACTCTGTAAATATGTGTGTTTGCATGTTTGCTTGAGTAGTCATGTTTGTACATGTTTGCTTTCGTTACTCGCAACAAACAGGTATCAGAGTATCATGGCTCGTCAGGATCATCAAACAGATGACATCGCACAGTTCAAAGATTGAGAAGTTCACATTGAGGAACAAATTCAGTCTATGACAGATCAAGATACACGTCCTTCTGAATTAGCATGACATCTGGATGTTGTTGGATCAAGACAGGGTGAAGGCACTCGAGCCCTTTGAGTTGATGATGCAGGAAGAGAAAGCATACTCGGCGATCATGCTATTTTGGCGGATGAGATTATCAGGGAGGTGTTCGATGAGAAGACCGCATCCAGTCTGTGGTTGAGACTTGAAAGTCTGTATATGATGAAATCTCTGAGCAAAAATTTGATGTTGAAGCAACGTTTATTTTGCTAACACCTCTTTTTAATAACCGCAATATAATTAGATGAGTTTTAAAAAACATATTAGGGCAACCCAGTTGATTGTAGTAACTCTAAAAAACGCTCATCCTAACAAAGTCGGCAATCTTTAATGGAAAACTTTGCACTTTTTCAAACAACTTTTTATCTTCTCTCCGTATTTGTTATAAAAATATTAACTAGTAGAGGAGATTAGAAAACAATATTGAAAAAAATTTAAAACTTAAATAGCAATACAATAAAATGTTAATAAAACATGCAAATAAAGAAAATAGAGTATGGTATTTCGAAGGAATCCATGATGTTCCATGGTATTACACATTAAACTAGAAAGGAACACAAATAAAGCTTGATAGAAACTAATAGAAAAAGGAGTCAAAGTCTTTGTCAAGACTGCAATAAGGGGCGGAGCACTTTTTCTTCCTTGATGAGATAATTGCTTTGATGGTCTTGTCATCATAAGCGGTGCCATTAAAGTCAACTTCTTTTCTGATCATTGCCACAGAGGTGGCTTGAACCACATGAAAATCCCAGCTAATTGGAGATGCATGGCAAGAAGGAGAAAGAGCTCAACTAGGAGGAGGTGGAGGAGTTTATGTAGTGGATTTCTTCATGCCTTTAAGGAGTTCCTATTTACATTGAGTTGTACGTTGTAGAGGGTCTTCGTTTAAGTGTTGATGTAGATAACACACTCGTTTGCGAATTGGACAATGCATGTCTTATGCTCAAATTGCATTTGGGCGGTCTCCTTTTGCGGTCAAAAGGTGCGAGAAACCATCGACAATGGCTTGCGAGTCGAAGTGTTCTTAGGACTGAAGTTGTTAATATTTATAAAACCAACCTAAATACAAGGTTGATGGCTCATGCCTAATGGGAGATGGAACAAAAACATGAAAGTAAGGTACGAGAGATGGTAATAAGATTCCAGGCTATGGTCTTTGTGGGGGAGGAGGAAGTTTGATATGGATGAAACACATCCTCTTCATCATTTCATCACCGAAGAGCTTAACCTTGATGATCTTGTTGTAATCCTCAACATGGGTTACATTTAAGCCGTGGAGGATGTAGGCTACGAGAATGTATAAAGAAAGAGTTGTGGTTGGTTTAGTAGTGAGGATAGAAAATAGGAAGTGATTCCAATTGAATGGATAACTGTGGAAATAAGAATAACCATCTCATACGTGGCATGAGATAGATTGGTCATCTTGTTGCGGAATTCTAAGGAAATACTTGGTAGAGAAAACAAGTGATGGTTCAGAAATACTGATAGAGTGGAGGTTTGTCATTCAAAGTGTCTCAATTGTGATTTGATACTCACGATGTCTTATGAGAAGGTTGGCGAACAAGCTTATCAATCGTTAGTCCTGTGTTGGGTTAATTGACTATAATCTAGAAGACTCGGGAGTCACACACACACACACACATATATGTATATATGTATATATATATATATGGTGGTGTGTGGATGATAACCATCCTTATGGTTGCCGCTTAGTTAGGTTTGCAGAAAACCGAGCCCTTGCGAGAGGTAAGACTTAACACTGGAGGTGAGATGATCGAGGTAGAGTGATGGAGTGAAAACTGTTTTGATGCATTAGAGGTGGAATATGTGAGATTAGGAAGGGACTTTGTCCAAGAAAGCAGTCTAATATATACAATGACATGGGTTGATGTGGAGACTGCTAGAGTGGACAATTGATCATGAAAGGCTGTAGACGTGCACCCAATGATTTAGTTGTCCTAAACCAGCACATTTGCCTTTGGAAACCACAAGTGATCGATAAAAAAGACTAGAGTGATTAATCAACATAGACACATCGATCACGAAGAGCGAGGTGATCGATCAACTGAGGTATAATTGAGAGACAAGAAAACTGTCCTAAAAACGAATCAAACAAAAGACCAAAAATTTACATAATCGATGATTGATCGTGCAAATGCTCCAGATTTGATCAATCATTCTGTCTTGCCTGATTGATCGCTGAGGGGTCTATTTCCTTTAAAGTGGTGGATCGATCAATGATGCTGAAGAAGAGATTTCAAAAAACAAATAGAATGAAGTAGAAATGTGAAGATATGAGTCTGATCGTGAATAATCCAACTTTACTTCTTATTTTCTCGAATTGCAGGTAGCTTGGAGTTTAGCTAAAATATGTATGCTAATTTGCCCTTTTTGGGAACGAATTCGACTTGAATATCATCCTGGAGGAATTCTCGCAAAGAAAGTGGTGACACATGTCAATGTGATTTGTTTTAAAGTAATTGACATGTTTTTTAGCCAATTACTCGTGGTTATGTTATCTTCAAAAGTTAAACCGCAATTAGAGAGTGTTCATTCATAATACTTGGAAAGGAGTTAAAATAGCAACTATACATTCCGCTTCAGTCGTATATAGTGCTATGGATTTGGGAATTATAACTCAATTTAAGTTCATCAATGTAACAACAAGAAGATGGGCATAAATCATCGATTGGTGGATGCTCTAACATTTCTTCTAAAACTAAATTTATAGTTTAAGGTCTTATATGCGCCTCACACAGGCCCTACTGTTGGGCCATGCCCATTGCTTCTTTTGTTTTTGCCTGTGATGATATTATTTTTTATTTTGTTTTTCACTAATTTGTTTGTATGTTAGGCTTGGATTTCTTTTTGATGCCTTAAATGTAAGACATTCTGATTACCTTGCAGTATGCCCTCTGATGTTTCCTGATCCCAAACTTGTCGCAAAAGATTGTGCATTTGACGTTAGGAACCAGACAGCTTGCTGCCATTCTTTGAATAATTACGTCTCTCACCTGCAGAAGCAGAGCTTTATAACAAACTTGCAAGCATTAGATTGTGCTGCATCACTTGGCCTTCGATTGCAGAAAGTTAATGTCAGCAAGAATGTTTATAGTCTCTGTCACATCACTCTCAAGCACTTTTCAGTCCAAGGTTTCTTCGGCTATATTTTTTTCTTGCATTACTATTTCTCATTCTGTACATGAATAATCTGGCCCCGACATTACTATCGCATCAGCCAGTCTTGTTCATGCCAAGATATATTTGTGATTGTCCATTTAAAATTACTAACATCTTTTACTTATCTCTCTTTTTGGTGTGGACGGAACTTTCAAATGGCAATACCAGTTGGTTCTCAAGGTAAAGATGCATTGTATTGCAATTTTCTTCTTTTGTTGTGTTTGTGAAACTCTGACATGGCTTACGGGGTTTTAATCATCTGTTCAATTCAGTTGACTGAAATCTGAAATGAAACAACTCATACTGAACAATTACACTGTAATTTTCTTGGTTATTCATCTTCACAAGAATGTTCGTTCTTGAACAAATTATTATGACGTGTTGGTGAAGTCAATACTGATCAGACACCTGCCAGCATACAGATGAAGATAACTTGGATCTAAAGTATAATAATAATAAACACTGTCCAGTTCATAATATTGCTCTTGTTTTATTTTTATATGCAGAATCTGGGTGCCTTCTTCCAAGTTTGCCTTCTGATGTGATGTTTGATGCGACATCTGGAATAAGCTTTACTTGTGACTTGAATGACAACATTGCGGCTCCTTGGCCTCTTACATCTCAGTTGCCAACATCTTGCAATAACTGTATGTAGAATGTATTCTGAATTGATAATACTGTAGGAATTATATGGAATTGTAATAATCTGAATTTAATTGGCATCAGCTCATATATCTTTGATTAATTGTGATTGCAAAACCTTATCCTTTCGCCATCTTGGCCCGAACTTTCTCCATCTGACAGTATTCCATGCTTACATACACATACATGCATGCATGCATGAGCTCTAAACCCATTAGAGTTGTAATCAACACACTCATTTTTACAAATATTTTCTGTCATTTTGATCAAATATTCATTGTTTTACAAATGTTACATCATATTCTTACTGTTGCTTATCATTTTAACAAAAAGTAATTCTTAAATTAATACAAATGATTGTATCGTTATTTATATTATTGATGTCTATTCTATTTTTACTAATGATCATTTCTTATTATTTAAAGTTCACTTTTTTTGAAAATAATTACTAATAGTAAGTATATGATATAACATTTGTAAACCAATAAGTATTATGCTCAAAATGATAGAAAACATTTGTAAAATTGAGTGTGCTCATTACAATCCTAATGGGCTCAGAGCTCGTAAGAAAATTTCCCTATATATAACCCCATTTAAATTGATCTTGTGGGATTCCCAAGAAACTCTTCGGTTTCTTCCGGAAGCGGATGATTATTCCTCTGCTTCTCACCTTCCGTGAATAGCCGAGACATTGAGGAAGATCCAAAAAGGTATTTCGGGAATCGATCTGATTCTATTTTTGTTCGTTCCTTTTGAAGAAATGAAGGATCCCAAAGAATCGATTCGTCTTTTAGTTGCTGAATCTTTATTTGATCGATCAATTTGTGATATTCTGAATCCGCATTTCGAATGGAATCGAAATGATCTATGGATTGATCAGAAGATCCTTTCAATTGGCTAGAATCCCTTCCTTGAACGAAAATGAATCTTGTGGAATCGTATTGAATATATAATGCTTAATCGATTGGTCGTCTTCCTTTAGGCGACCTAGTTGGCCGATAATGCTATGTGTTGGAGTATAAGTTGTATGCGTCACTTATGTGAGAGATGGGTAAATGGATCTCTCCGGGATCCATTTACCCCATCCAGAGTTTAGTCCCACATCTACCGTTTGTGGGATGTGGAGACTTAGTAGGCATTTTCTTACTTTGCCAAATAACATTGAGTAAATTTGTTAGCCAAGTCAAACCGCGCTCACCTAAAACTCTCCATACTTCTATAGGAATGTCATCAGGTCCTATACCTTTCCCATGTCTCATAACCTTTAAAGCCTCTTCTATTTCCTTCATTTGTATTCGTCTTGTTAGAGTTATTATATTTACATTTATGCTTGTGACCCTTCGGGTTCCGTAAACCCCCGTGACCCTTCGAGTTCGTAACCTCCTGTGACCCTTCGGGTTCTGTAACACTTTTACTCTCTAGGGTTTTCTCTCTATATAAGAGACCCTAGCTCTATGAAATAAACATATCATTCGTTCCTCTTCTCAACATGGTATCAGAGCGACGATCCTAAACCAGAGCCTAATACCCTAAATCCACCGCCACCACCAGTCCTATCTCCGCTGAGAACATGGCCTCAAATTTCAGCGAAATTCGGTCGAATTTCTGTCGAATATCGATATCCAGTCGAAATCAAAATTCGACCGAAATGACCGAAATATGGGGGTCCTAGTAAAAAAATGACCGAAATGATCGAAATTTCGATCGAAATTTGACCGAAATTTCATCGAAATTCTATTTTGGTCGTCACCGAAATGGTGACCGAAACTGACATTTAAGGCCTTGGATGAGAAGGAGAGAGGACTGGATCTCCTACATCGCACGTGGATTCCATGGTCTCGCGCAAGGCAGTTCGAGTCCCCAACAGCACCAACTGCGACCTCCAGCGGCACCTAAAGCGCCGCTCGAGGCTCCAGCAGCTCCAGCCGTACCTCCTGCGTCGCCGACACCGCCTGGATCCCCCCCTCCAATCGCCCCTGCTTCATCAAGACTTATTTCTCTCAGCTTTTTGTTTCTCCCAAATTGATGTTCCATACTCTTTATTCTATCAAGTATGGGAGAAAGGAGGAGTCAGAGATGATTCTCCATGACATCTGTTTCCCTACCATGACTCACAAACCGACGCTTCAGAATACTACTTAGATCATCCGTCTTCACTGAGCATCGACTTCTTCGTCAGGGCATATACTTTTTCTTTTACGACCCGACTACTACTCCGTGCTGGACTTCTTCTACAGTAATATTATTCTCCAGGCACGACAAAGATATGTTCCGGTGACCTGTAGGCACGACAGAGATATGTTCCGGTGACCTGATATCGCAACGACTCTACAGGCATGACAGAGCTACGTTCCGGTGACCTGAAAGCCGCAGACTCGTCCTCGAGCGAGGTCTTCTACCAGCAGTGGACATATGTTCTTATGATGCTTCGTGTGAAGATGTGGTGTATACTTTTCTTTTTGTTACAAGCTACAGCTTTCTTAGCTCCAGCTTGAGGGGGGGGGGAGTGTTAGAGTTATTATATTTACATTTATACTTGTAACCCTTCGGGTTCCGTAAACCCCCGTGACCCTTCGAGTTTCATAACCCTTTGTGACCCTTCGAGTTCTGTAACCTCCTGTGACCCTTCGGGTTTCGTAACACTTGTAGTCTCTAGGGTTTCTCTCTATATAAGAGACCCTAGCTCTATGAAATAAACATATCATTCATTTCTCTTCTCAACACGTCTATAGCTTGCACGATTCAAGTAACTTTCACTGTTAGCTAGATCTCCCAAAGTAACCTCTCTATTTCTTCCCCAACGAAAAGCTTATGTAAATACTATTTCCATCTTGTCTTTATATCCTTCTGAGTAACAAGCACGCGACCTTCCTCATCCTTAATGCATCTCACTTGAGAAAGGTCTTTGATCTTCTTTTCTCTTGATTTGGGCAACCTGAATATATCCTTATGACCACCCTTAGAATCGTGATTTTTGTACAAAAATTCATAAGCTTTTGACTTAGCTTCGGTTACAGCCCTCTTTGCTTCCTTCTTCGCAATTTTGTAGTTTGTGATAGTTTCCTTTGTTCTATCCTTAGATATATAGCTTTAAAGCATGTTCTTTTAATTTTGAGCTTCTCTTGCACCCCTTCAGTCCACCACCAAGCCTCCTTTCGGCCTAGAGCTCCTCCCTTCGACTCACCTAGCATCTCTTTGGTTACCCTTCGGATACAATATGTCACCACCACCCACATCTCATTTGTACTTCCATTACAGTCCCAAGATAAATCTTGTAAAACCTTCTCCTCGAATCTTGATTGCTTCAATTGAAGATTCATCATCTAGTTCTAGTGATCTTGGAAATTGACCTGTACTTTACAAGCCCTTTTTTTGCACATCCATGAATAACAAGCGATGCTCGGTTGTCAAACTCTCTCTTGGGATTACTTTACAGTCTTTTTTTTTAAATCCATAAGCGAGGGAGAAACACTACTTTGCAGTCTTTGCAAGACAACCATTCTCTTCTCCTCAATGCAAAGTAATCTACTTGTGTTCAAGTCAGGCAACTCTTATAAGTAATTAAATGCTTCTCCTATCTTCTTGAAGGTGTGGAAGGAAATATCGCGATATATCGGTGATATATCGTCAATATATCGATATTGAGATGAGACTGATATCGGTATCTGTGGAGATATTCTAGAGTTTATGTATTTTTCTGTTACGTTTATTTTCCTTAATCCATCTTATGTAATTTACCCATAGGCTTTCTCTATATAAGAGAGCGTAGGGTTCCTTGGAATAAACATCTTCTCATTCTCTTCTTCGAACATGGTATCAGAGCCACCACCCTAAACCCTAGCCGCCCTCTCCTCTTCTCTCTCATCCCGCTGCCATCTTCTTCCCGCCGCCACCCTCTACCCCCGGCCCGGCCACCCTCTCCCTCCGGCCCCGTCACCCTCTCCTGCCCCCCCTCGTCCCCTCCTCTCTCTCATTACCTATGGATTTGAGTGCATATGTCTACATATGCACTCAAATCCTTGGATGTTTATGTAGACGTCTCTTCCATGGTCTACCCTAGTTCTCCCTCTTCGGCATCAATGTCAAAAAACAAAGTCGATATGCCCTTCATAGGCTCGTTCAAAGGTCTAGCACCCATAGTCAAGATGGATGGGACGAACTACGAGCTCTGGATGATGCAGTTCATGAGTCTCATGAAGTCAAATGGTAAGAAGCACATTCTTACCGAAGATGAGCCGACAGAGAAGATTAGGATTTATGCATCATGGGAGGCTAATGATTCGTATGCTAAAGTCTGGCTTTCAGGCATGCTGACGATGAAGATTGCTAATGATGTACTCCATCAACCCACTGCTAAGGCATTGTGGGACATCCTTGCCGCGACATACTCGCAGATGAGAAATGAGACCAAGATTCTCCAACTGCAACATGATATATTTATGGTCAAGCAGAATGGTCGCCCTCTGTATTCGCTATATACATCCTTGAGGGGGATGTTTGAGAAACTCTACAGCATCATTCCCCTTACGGCGACTCTTGAGCAACAGAAGACGTTTCGAAATGCTACAATGGTGGGGGTCTTGCTAGTGGCCCTTGACACAGAATATGATGTCGCCCGCTCACAGATCCTTGCAGATGCTACTATTCCTCCAATGGAGGAAGTGTATCGAAGGCTTAACATAATTACAGTTTCGTCTACTGCTACTACTCCAACACCTTCGGCGATGGCAGCTTCTAGAGGCAGAGGAGCCTCTTCTTCTTTCCGTGGACGTGGACCTCGTGGTCGAGGTGACCGCTTTTGTCATCCATGCACCTTTTGTCATCGCACCAGTCATACAGAGGATATATACTATTCCAAGCATGGTTTTCCTGCATCGGCCCATGTAGCCGAGCATGTTGCATCTCCACAGCCATCTACTTCAGACCAACGGTTTGAGGATCTTGTTGCCAGACTCTGAGATATCATGCCTCCTGCCTCTGCTGACTCTCCAAGAAGTCACTCAGACATAGCAGCTTCAGCTTCTGCCAGTACGTCAACCTCTGTTAGCACATCAGGTAGTGCTTGTGCCTTTACTTCCTGTCATGGTTCTGAAGTTTCAGAATGGATTATGGACTCTGGTACGACACATCATATTTGTCGAGACAAAGATAAACTTACATCGTACAGGGAGGTTCCGCCAGGGAGATCTGTCGTGATTGCAGATGGGACCCATTCTCCCATCATTGGACAGGGGGAGATCACTTTAACACCCTCTATGCGCCTACAGAATGTCTTGCATGCTCTATATTTTTCAATGAACTTACTATCTATCAGTGAGATTACAAAGGATTTGCATTGTCGCGCTATGTTTAACCCATCGTCTCTTATTTTTCAGGACATTCTTACAGGCAGGTGATTGGTTGTGGCTGTGAGTAGGATTGTCTCTACCGGTTGGTCCGAACCCCTTATGCTGGTGTCTCATCCTAGTTCAGTGGGACAATCTCTCCCTTTACTTGGCATCTACGCTTTGGTCACCTCCCGCTTCAGAAGCTACGTCATATCTTGCCCGAGATTTCTCCGAATTCTTCTTTTCAGTGTGAAGCGTGTCAATTGGGAAAGCATTACATATCTACTTTCCCTAGTTGTCAGTGTCGGAGCAGTAGCTCCCCTTTTGAGTTATTGCATGTTGACATTTGGGGTCCGAGTCGTGTTCCTGATCACCAGGGACACAAGTTTTACCTAATCATGGTTGATGATTTCTCTAGATTGTCATGGGTGTTCTTGTTAAAGAATAAATCTGAAGCAGGGGATGTAATCAAAAATCTTATAAATGAAGTTCAGAATGTTTTTTCGTCTACTGTGAAAATTGTGCGTACGGATAATGCCTTGGAGTTTTGCACTTGTGCTCTTTCACAATTCTTCTTGTCTCGAGGCATTATCCATCAAACGACTTGTGCTTACACGTCTCACAAAATGGTGTTGCTGAGAGAAAACATCGTCTTCTTCTTGATATCACTCGGACTTTACTTATCCAGAGTTGTGCTTCCGTGTCTTTTTGGGATGATGCTGTGCTTATGGCGTGTTATCTAGTGAATCGTATGCCATCATCTGTCCTAGGTAAGAAAGTTCCTCTTTCTGTTGTCTTTCCTGACAGGGAATTGTTCTCTATAACTCCTCGTGTCTTTGGCTCTGTTGCTTTCATTCATAAGCTTTCTCCAGGACTTGACAAGCTCTCACCTAGGGCTGTCAAGCGTGTATTTGTTGGGTACCTACATACTCAAAAGGGTTACAGATGCCATGACCCTGTTAACATGAAATATTATGTCAATGCTGATGTCACCTTCTTTGAGTCTGTGATGTATTTCTCACCTATAGGCGATAGGTTGACTTCCTCTACTACTGACGATGAGGTTTATGTGCCACCTCCTCCTCTGCGTCCGTTTGTTCCCATACTAACTCCTACTGCACCACCACCATTACCACCACCTCCTCCACAACCACCAGTGCCACATTTACTGAGATTTTATACCCGTCGTTCTATTCCTGCTCACAGAAGTGGTCCTTCATCCACCACGCCCCAGGTTTGTCCAGGTGATATTACTAATGATGGGGTTGAAAATGTGCAAGTGCAGGGATCCTTGCAGGAGAATAGCATACCGACAAGTACTGCTGATGATTTGGATGTTCCCATTGCCTTACGGATGCAGAAGCTGACTTGTGCATATTATCCACTTGCTTCACAGATTTCATTCCATCGCCTCACTGGTGATTTTCAGAGGTTTGTTGTGGCCTTATCTACCATGGGGATACCACGGAATTATCAGGACGCATTGAAGGAGAGTTGTTGGTGTTCGGCCATAGAGGAGGAAATGGCTGCTCTGTGAGCTCGCGGTACATGGAGCTTGGTTGCTGCTCCCCCAGGAGCTTATGTTGTCAGTTGTAAATGGGTCTTTATCGTCAAATATCATGCATATGGCAACCTTAATCGTTACAAAGCAAAGCTAGTGGCATGTGGGTTCACTCAAACCTATGGCGTAGATTATGTGGTCACTTTCTCTCCACTCCAGTTGCACGTCATTCTACTCTACGTGTCCTTTTAGTTACTGTGGTACGTGATTGGCCATTGTTTCAGCTTGATGTTAAGATTGCCTTTTTGTATGGGGATCTGTAGGAAGAAGTCTACATGCAACAACCTCCGGGGTTTGCTGCCGAGGGGGATTATCTGATGGTGTGTAGACTTCGCAAGGCCATATATGATCTTAAACAAAGCCCGCGGGCGTGGTTTTAGAAGCTTTCCAACCTAATTCAGAAGCAAGGGTTCAAAAGATCAAATGCTGATCATTCTTTGTTTGTTCAGAAGATTCCCAGAGGTATTGTTGTTATCATGGTATATGTTGATGATATACTTGTTACGAGAGATGATATGCAGGGGATAAAGATGGCAAAAGAATTTCTAGGCCATCAGTTTGTGACTAAGGATCTTGGTACCCTACGATATTTTCTGGGGTTGGATTTGCTAGGAATGCACATGGTCTTGTGATGACCCAAAGGAAGTATATTACAGACATGCTTGTTGAGACGGGCATGATCGGCTATCGACCCTCAACTACTCCCATGGATCATAGCATGAAATTATATGAAGATGATACAGAGGAGGTTGACTGGAGAAGATATAGAGAAATGGTGGGAAAGCTTCTCTATATTACTATCACTAGACCTGACATCGCTTTTGCAGTAAGTCGGGTGAGTCGGTTCATGGAACAACCCAGACAAGTACACATGGATGTCATATACATGATACTGAGATATCTAAAGTCGTCTCCAAGTGCAGGACTTTTGTTCAGGAAAGAAACAAATATCTTTGTTTCTGCATGCTGATGCAAATTATGCAGGATGCCTTAAGGATCGAAAGTCTACTTCAGGTTTTGTTGTGTTAGTTGGCAGCTCTTTGGTTTCTTGGAAAAGCAAGAAACAGACAGTGGTGGCTAGATCTAGTACTGAATCTGAGTACAGGGCCATGTCATATGCAAGTACAGAGATGATGTGGGTTCGAGCTGTATTAGAAGATCTGTATATAAATGTACTTCTACCCATGCAATTACAATGCGACAATCAAGCAACATTATTTATTGCTACTAATCCTGCGTTTCATGAGAGAACAAAACATATTGAAGTAGACTACCATTATACCAGAGATATGATTCAAAAGGGCTTGATTTCTACTTTCCATGTTAGTTCAGGAGAGCAAACTGCAGATATCTTTACCAAACCATTGCTCAGAGGGCCATTCCAGAAGTGTTCCTCCAAGCTGAGCATGATTGACATCTATGCTTCATCTTGAGGGGGAGTGTGGAGATAGTTCTAGAGTTTATGTATTTTTTTTATGTTTATTTTCCTTGTTCCATCTTATGTAATTTACCCTTAGGCTTTCTTTATATAAGAGAGCCTAGGGTTCCTTGGAATAAACATCTTCTCATTCTCTTCTTCCAATAGTATCCATATGACGATATATCCTCCTTTTTAGGCCATTCCTTCATGTTGGAGTATTTGAGTTATGCGTCACTTCAGTTATAGATGGGTAAATAGATCACTCCAGGAACAATTTACCACATCCAAGTCTTTAGTCCAGCATCTACTTGTTGTGAGATGTGGAGACTCAGTGTGGGCTATATAAGAAGCCCCTCACCCCCTGTATCCAGTGAGAAAGTGCAATAGACACACTAGTCCTTTGAGGCGTTCTCCCGTGGTTTCATCCCGCTCCTTAGGGAGTAGGGTTCCACGTTAAAATCCTTGTGTTCCAAGATTTCTTTCTGTAGTTTATGCTTTGTTTATCATTTCACTTCCGCATTCCTACTTTCTAACATGGTATCAGAGCGGGTTTGATTCTCGAGGTTTTCATGTTCTTTATTTGTTCGAGATTCGATAGTAATGGTTGTGTTCTTGAGGAGTTATATTTGAAGATCAGTATTATGTATTGTTTAAGTTCAAGACTTATTTCTAGGGTTTCTGAGAACTCTATTTTTTATCGCGACACCAACTGGTTTTGGGTTTTTCTGAAATCTTAAATTTTGCAAGACTCGATCTTGGTGATTTACTATTCGGAGATCATGATCGTCATCAAGTTCCTGCCATCTAGGGTTTTGTGAAACCCTAGCGTGCAAGGGCACCAGCCCTCAGCCGATCCATGCACATCCAAGAGCCCTCTTCGTATGTTCTTCATAAAAAAGGGGTGGCAGTTCCTAGCGCCTCACAACAAAGCGGTGCAAGCCCCGCGTGCCAGAGATCATCGTGCGCAGGCAGCGCTCCTCCAGGTGCTCGGCGCTATAGTTCATATCAGTCCCCTCCAATGCAACTGCCAATCTCCATGTCTCCTTTGGGATCCTACTCGCACGAGATTTTGATAGTGTGCATGCCTCCAGGCGCAACCCATCGCCACCCCCGCAATGCCTTCTCCTCCAGATCGTAAGGCCTCCAGCGCGTCGCCTCTTCTCTAGGCGGCTCCAGGCGGTACCGCCCAGTTGAGCCCTGGTGCACTTCCTCATCCTTCGCGTGGGAGGCGGCTGCCCCAACAGACAACTCCTCGCGCCGTAGGTCCAGGCGGCATGTTGCTGCATGTAGCAGCGCAGATCCTTGCGGCCGAACCTCCTCTTCTAGCAGAGATGCTGGCGGCACATCTCAAGCTCCGTGTCTCGGAAACCTCACCTCCTTCTGAGTATCTCCCAGGTGGCGGAGTTCACCCACCACGAGCATCTCCAGGCGGTTGTCCTAGGTGTCGCCACCCCTCCAGCGCGTCGCTCGCCTCCTCCTCTCGCGCCTAATCCTCCAACTTGCACTGGCGACGCGCAAGACCGCCTCGCATCTCTCTGGTTTCAGCGGTGCAACACCTCTCTCCTCTCCTCACACGATCGATTGCACAATCACCTTGCAACCATCTTAGGGCGGCGATCCATCGAGGCCAACGACGGTATTTCAAGAGAAAAGGGGTTCCTGAAGGAACCCTAAATATGCCCTAAAGGGCCTCCTGCAAATCGGCCCGAAGAATGTTAAAAAATTAAAAAGGGTCGTATATATTAAAAAAAAGAAAGAGGCTTGTTTAAAGGGGGGGGAGGTGGAATGTTTTTAAAAAGGGGGGGGAGAGAGAAAACCGTTAAAAATTGAAACGACTTATTTACAACAAAAAATGAGAGAGATGAACCGACTATTAAAAAAAGGGAAATACCAAAACAAATGATGATTCGAGAAAAAAAATTGCTAACAAAAATGAAGAAGAAGCCGAAAAAAATGAGATCGGCATTTGTGATGTGATATTGTCTCCCCATCTTATTGTCTTCTCCCAACTTTGTTGATGCCACTATTTTCTGACAAGTATGGGAGAAAGGAGGAAGAGAAGCTAAAAATTAAAGGAGCATGCTAGGCGAGTCAAAGGGAGGAGTTCTAGGTCAAAAGGAGGCTTGGTGGTGGAGTGAAGGGGTGCAAGAGAAGCTAAAAATTAAAAGAGCATGCTTTAAAGCTATGTCTAAGGATAGAACAGATGAAACTATCACAAACTACAAAATAACGAAAAAGGAAGCAAAGAAGGCTATAAGCGAAGCTAAGTCAAAAGCTTATGAAGTTTTGTATAAAAATCTCGACTCTAAGGAGGGCCAGAAGGATATATTCCGGTTGGCCAAAGCAAGAAAAAGGACCAAAGACCTTTCTTAAGTGAGATGCATTAAGGACAAGGAAGGCCACATGCTTGTTACTCAGAAGGATATAGAGACTAGATGGGAGCAGTACTTCCATAAACTTTTCACTGGGGAAGGAAATGGAGCGACCACTTTGAGTGATCTAGCTAGTAGTGAAAGTTACTTGAATCGTGCAAGCTATAGACAAATACAAAGAAAGGAAGTAGAGGATTCTTTGAAGGTTATGAGACTTGGGAAAGGTGTAGGACCGAATGACATCCCTGTAGAAGTATGGAGAGTTTTAGGTGAGCGTGGTTTGACTTGGTTTACGAATCTATTCAATGTTATTTGGCGAAGCAAGAAAATGCCTAAAGATTGGAGGAGTATCGTGGTGCCTCTTTATAAGAATAAAGGAGACATTCAAAATTGTTCAAATTACAGAGGTATCAAGTTTATGAGTCACACTAGGAAAATTTGGGAACGTGTGATCGAAAGATGGTTGAGAAAAGTTTCCAAAGTAAATAAAAACAAATTTGGATTCATGCCAAGTCGCTCAAGTATTGAAGCCATCCATTTGCTGAGGAGAATAATGGAGATTTATAGAGCTAAAAGGAAAAACCTCCATATGATCTCTATTGATTTGGAGAAGGATTATGATTCTGTCCCACGAGAGATATTGTGGAGAGTTTTGGAGACGAGACAAGTACTTGTCCTCACTGTTGTAAAAGTCGGCCGACTAGGCCGACTAGTCGGTCCGACTAGTCGAGTCGGGGGGGTACCCGACTCGACTAGGCCAAATCGGCCAATAGTCGGTCAGACCCGATTAATCGCCCGATTAGTCGGCCTAGTCGGCTGACTAGTCGGCCGACTTTTGCATTGAGATTTCTCGGCTGACTTTTTTGTTAAGCAGAATTGAACTAGATTGCATATTTTCTCTTATATGCATCGACTCTACTTTCTTTTGCAAGTTTTCAAAGTTCATCCTCTCTTTTTCACTTATAATTTGTAATCTATCCAACTCATGAGTAGTGTTCGAAAGACGTATAGAAGCACTGTTGTTCCAGTATCATAATGCAACAAGTTTATATTAGAACCAATTAATTAAATAAAGCATCATCTATAAACGATGCAGTGCAAAGTAACCTATCAACTATTTAATTTGTCCATGCTTTCTAATATGGTCTTACCATTTAATTAATGCATGTGAAAGGAAACTCCCAACACGTTCTGATGATAATGCTCATTACATAAATTTGGAAAACGGACATAGCAACCCGTCCCGATATTCAAAGTAAATTGTGTTACCAACTGCTACTGTCATTTATAAATTACAACATCATTAATCACTAGATTACCAACTACTTTTATCAGGTCATGAACAACTACTCTCTTTCACTAGTTCCCATCCTCTCTTTCTTATATTTTATAAATTGGAAAGCACCAATGATAATAAAGCAAAAAAATGACGAAAGGGAACTATTTTTCTCGGCATATTAAATAAACAGTTGAGTTTATCACCATATTTGAAATGCAAAATGCTTCTTAAAGTAGATACCAACATCAATTTAAGCTCTCAAAAATATTAAAACTGCTAAATATATGAATATAAATTAAAGTATATATTATAAAACTTGATTTATATATTTAAAATAATTAAAAAATTCAAAACCGACTAATGTCCGACTAAATCCGATTTTTCTCCCGACTACCGATTAATCCTTAGTCAGTGACCCTGCCGACCGAGTACCGACTGCCGACTTCTGCAACCTTGTTTGTCCTATACATTAACCTCATAAAGGATATGTATGATAGGGCTTTATCTTGTGTGAGGACCCCGTCTGGGAAGACAAACTATTTTGACATCAACATTGGTTTACATCAAGGTTCAGCTTTGAGTCCATTTCTTTTTACTTTGATTATGGACGAGTTGGCAAGTCACATTCAGGATGAGTTACCTTGGTGTATGTTATTTGCTGATGATATTGTGTTGATTGACGGGACTAGAGATGGAGTAAATGAAAGCTTGAGGTATGGAGACATGCATTGGAGACTAAAGGATTTCGTATAAGAAGGGCTAAGATGGAATATAAGGAGTGTACCTTTGATGGAAGCAATGGTGAAGGAATCGAGGTTAAGATCGGTGACGATAACATTTGGAAGAGAGATTCTTTTAGATATTTGGGTTCTATTTTGCAACATGATGGGAAAATTGATGGAGATGTTACTAATAGAATAAATGCAGATTGGCTAAAGTGGAGAGGAGCCTCTACTGTGCTTTGTGATAAGAAAATTCCTTTACAAATTAAAGGAAAGTTTTACAAAGCAGTTGTAAAACCTGCTATGCTCTATGGATATGAATGTTGTCCTGCGAACCATAGACATGTGCAGAGAATGGTTGTAGTAGAAATGAAAATGCTAAGGTGGATGTGTGGACACACACATAAAGATCGGATTTGGAATGAGGCAATCAGAAAGAAAGTTGGTGTAGCTCCGATCGAGGATAAGATGCGAGAAAACCGCTTAAGATGGCTTGATCATTTGCAAAGAAGATCAACCGATGCACCGGTTAGGAGATACGAGTGTTGGGATATTGAGCCGGCTAAGAGAGGGCGAGGACAACCTAAGAAGTATTGGAAAGAGACTATACGAAGGGATCTTAGTTTTTTGGATATAAGGCCGAGATTGACCCAAGATAGATATGAATGGAGGCGAAGAATCCATGTAGCCGACCCTACTTAATTGCGGAAAAAGGCTTTGTTCTTGTTGTATAGGAGAAAGGGGGAGTATTGTATAGAGTTACAGGTATGTTCCAGATTCAGATGTCAGATTCCAGACCATTCATATTTTCCAGACTCTACAGTTCATGTCTCAGAGTCGACGATCAGATTCCGAGTCCTATTCAGATGTGCACATGTTTGCCATCATTGTTTGTGGTCCCCAGCTTTTGTGTTTTGACTAGGATTTTCATGTGATCCATAGGAACTATAAAGTAGAGTTCCCATTCCCTACGCCATGTGGGCTAGGGTTTTCATGTGGTTTCATAGGAACTCTAGAGTAGAGATCCCATTCTCTGAGCCAGTATGGGAGTGACCCAGTTCTCCGACGAGGAGACTTTTTCAGACTTCATTCTCCAGCGATCGTGGACTCCGACGAGGAAATTCTTCACGGCTTTTCAGTTCGGCCCTTTTCAGAGATGGAGCAGTTGTCCATATGTTGTGGCGGGCCAAAGTTCTCCGACGAGGAGACTCATTTCCAATTGCAGTGACTTTGACAGGCGCAATATGGAGGACATGCTCTCCGACGAGGAGATTCAGTTTGACTAACACTCCAGCCTGTTCGTCCTCGTCACCTACACGGCATAAGAAGCAACATCCTCGACAACAAGTGACAGTTGTGCGCGTTGAGTTGATATTGTCTGTAGTCTCTTGTATTGTGAGTTGAGATTTCTTTCTGTTTGTCCAAGCTGAGCATTGCATGCTCCGGCTTGAGGGGGAGTGTTGGAGGATTTGAGTTATGCGTCACTTAAGTTGTAGATGGGTAAATGGATCACTCCAGGAACCATTTAACCACATCCAAGTCTTTTGTCCCACTTCTACCAGTTGTGAGATGTGGAGACTCAGTGAGGGCTATATAAGAAGCACTCACCCCCTATCAAAGAGAAAGTGCAATAGACACACCAACCCTTTGAGGCGTTCTCCTGTGGTTTCATCCCGCTCCTTAGGGAGTAGAGTTCCACGTTAAAATTCGTGTGTTCCAAGATTTGGTTCTGTAATTTATGCTATGTTTATTATTTTGCTTCCGCATTCCTATTTTCTAACACTTCACAAAAGTGTGTCGATAAGGGCGATATTTTGACGATATATCGCTGATATATCGTCGAAATATTGTAACGACATGATATCGAAGCGAAATCAATATCGATATTGCCTTAAAGAGAGTGTTTGCTATGAAAAGATCATAAGCCGTTACAAATCCATAATGACTTTTCCCTCTTTATTTCTACCCACGAAGCCATGGCCTCCATGAACACTAGCATGTCCTGAAGCATCCTTTCTCACATGTCCATTAAAATATACACTTAGACAAACCATCTCTCTTTGTGGGATTCCTTGCATATTCTTATCTGAATCCTCTCAAAAAGCTTGTTTAACCCTTTCATTTAAACCAATTTGCGGTTCATAAACTGAGATGATATTTAGAATTTCTTCTTCGAGCATCAATTTTAACAAAATAATCCGTTGCACCTTAACCATACAATCCTTCAAATCCTTGTGAACAACACTTCAACACCATTTCTGCCCTCATCTTTACCTGAATACCAAAGTTTAAAGCATATCTTCTCGATCTCCCTTGCTTTCTCTCCAACTCATTTTGTCTCTTGGAGACATAGTATTTGAATCTTCCTTCTTTCCATCGTATCTACAATCTCTATCGATTTGCCAGTCAAAGTACTAATACTCCAACTGCTTATCCCAACTTCCTTTGCAACCTCTTTTGGACTAACTTTTTTACTCGCATAAGTCCATCATACGAGAACCCTTGCAAAGTTTGGACTGCATCCGAGCAGCGATGCAACAAAACTAGCTTATTTACTCACATGTGTTCCTCATGCAAGTACCCTTGTAAATTTTGAACTACATCCATGCATCGATGTAGCAACTCCTTCCAACTTCTCATTGCATTTGGATGATGCAATGCATCACCAGTAGGAAATGCCCCAACGAAATCTAAATGTTTGCTTAAATCCATATTGAAAAGATTGGAACTATTTTGAGACAAGTCCATCATACAAGAACCCTTGCAAATTTTGGACTGCATTTGGGCAGCGATGCAACAAAACTAGCTTATTTACTCGCATGTGTTCCTCATGCGAGTACCCTTGTAAATTTTGAACTACATACATGCATCGATGTAGCAACTCTTGCCAACTTCTCATTGCATTCGAATGATGCAATGCGTCGCCAGTAGGGAATGCCCCCAACGAAATCTAAATGTTTGCTTAAATCCATATTGAAAAGGCTCGAACTATTTTGAGACAAATTCCTAAATAGTGTGCTCAAAAAGAACATTATTTAGGAATTTATTTCTCTCGCACTGGCTGTCAGCTAACTAACGCAGAATCCTCCTCAATTTACCTTGGATTGGGACCGATCTTGCTTGAGTTTGGTAAGTTATGGAAATTAAAAAAATTGTACTGGTGTTGCACTGAGGATCTCCAAGTGCCTGATAGGTGCCTTCTATGCAGCGAGGCGATTGAATCCGTGGAACACCTCTTCTTCAAATGCCCCATGGTGATTCAAATTTGGCAGGGGGCCGGTTTGGCCAGGTGTTGTACTGAGGATCTCCAATCGTTCTGTGGCGCGCTTCTGGCAAATAAAGATAGGCTGGGAAGGGAGTTACTTTATCCTTTGACCATACTGTGGGCGGTTTGGCGAGGTAGGAGCGATTTGTTGTTCTCAGGCTAGCGGTTCTATAAGGAGAACGTGGGTATTCATGCCAAGTGTTTGGTGGAAGATTGGGTTTTGTAATTTCTCTCTAATGTGAGCGTGCGTTTGTTTTCTCCTCCTTGCGTCTTTCTTCGGTTTTTGAATAAAACCTTGGGACGAGCACCAACGAGTGTATCCCCCTCGTTTCAGGCTTTCAAAAAAATTTGTACTGGTTTAAGTAGTTTCAGCATGCTTTTATTTGATTTTCGGCAGAAAGTTAAGAAGAAACATTGATACAAGTAGGAGAATAGAGTTCATAACATTTTCATCAAGATGCATCGTGAAAAAATTGCGCTCTTGAATGCTTGTAATGATGATGGCATGGTTATCACAGGTATCGATGACAATGAGATCAATCAGACCCAAGAAAGGCTTATTGTGGAATTTGAAACAAAAAAATCCCAGGGTGATTCCAATACCTAGATCTAATGAATACATGAACATTTGTTAGAGGAATTGTACCTGTGGTCTACCTAAGGAGTCTGAAAAGCTGGGATGCCCCCATCAAATCACTCTACTTTGAAGCCTTTACAAGTTGATCATTGGGGATGAAAAAATTCTAGATGAATCTCTTAAGGGACACTATCAAAAGTTTGTTGGGAAACTCATCTATTTCACTTCTACTAGGTATGATAACTGTTGCAAGTAGCGGAAACACACACACACACAAAGACGAACAATCAAGTAAACATGCAAACACACAGATTTACAAAGTTCACCCATAACTGGGTTACGTTCATAGCCGAGGGAGATTGATTTCACTATTTGTGGAGAAAAAAAGATAGATGATACATAGAACCCTAACCCTAAGGTGTTTACATAGTACTTCTTGTACAAATGGATCTCCTATGCAGATGAATCGGAATACTCACATAAAAATTTGTTTCAGGAAGGGGGCACTGCCCCCTGCAACCCCCTCAAGGGGGGACACACCTGCTTCCCATTAGCCCTTCCCCCACTAGGTCACTAACTGGGCAGCAAGACCCTCGTGTTGGTAGGGTATGGTGTGGCGGGAGGAGGGGTGTGGTTCTTCAATTAAGTTCAGCAGGACATAGGGATATGACTCAAGACAATAGTAACATGTGTTATGAATGTGGTGAGTCAAGTCATGCATGATCCTAAATGTGTTTGCCTCACTACCTTCTATAAAATATGTACCTAACTTAATAAGAATATATGTAAAGGGTTATATTATGTGGAAGGAAAAGAAGTCAATGTTGAGATGTATACATTTGCTGAGTGAGTTGGGTCTGTGGATGGTTGTCATACTTCAAGATGTTCAATTTACCATGGAGGGAATTTCATTATATAGGGGAGGACGAAGCATATCTTTTGTATATCAGGTCTATATGCTCATAGGAGGAATTTCATGGTTATTTTCCTCCTCTATAGGAGGCATATTCTCATACTCAGGCTGAAGATGGTCAGAGGCGGGTGATGATAGTTTGTCCTGTGGACTATTAAATTGGATCTTTTGATCATGATGCTTTTCTCACTCCTAAGAGACAAGAATTCGAAGTGGCTAACTGATGGGTACCCAATGCAACAAGCCTCGACATCTCATTGATGCTAATTGATAACTACTTAGAGCTACATCTTGAGAAGAATCCTTGGTGAGGAAGTTAGGGGTTAAAATCATTAGGTCAGTCTCAACCAGAAAAGTATGTTGCCGCAGGCATTGTTGACTCAAGTGGAGAGGGTAGACTGAAGGATCTTGCCAACCAAATCAGAAATCTCCAAACTGTTCTCTCCAGAGCATTGATTAGGTTGGACAAATGTTTGAACTTTACAGTAATCGACATATATCTAGCTGGTAAAATCAAATAATATTCCTCTGTTGCTCATAATTTTTTCGATAAGTGAATTTAGGGTAACGATGTCACTGATCACTGACACTATTCAATATTTCGACAAATACAAACTTGAATAAGGCTGTAATTATGTGGCACTAGTAGATGGGTCGAAAGATACTATTACAAAGAAAGGCAGTATCAAAATATGAGATCGCTTTACACTACTTAATGCCTTCCATGTTCTCGGCTTTCCCAAAAAATTGATTCCTATTTACAGTTACTGAAGAATGAAACAATAAGTTGATTTGTTAAAAGGATTATTGTGTTATGAAAAATCTGGTAGAAAGACTGGAATTGTGATTGTCTATAAAGGTTTACAAACTACTCGCAAAGTCACTGCTACCCTTGTTTTGGTTTTCTCTAGTCGAAGAAATAAGCATGATACCTTTATATTGATCTTATGGCACTATCGGCTTAGTCATCTTAGTTTCAAGCTTTGAATATATTATTATATCCTTAAATTTTGGCATATGTAAGCCTTGTTTAATGTGAGGTTTGTGAACTTGCCAAAAGCATACGAGAGTAGCTCTTCCATTATCACCCTTTGAGTTAGTCCACTCGGTCGATTAGGAATCTACTTGAATTGATAATGACCATGACCAAGCATGCAAAAATCGGCCGACTAGACCGACTAGTCGGCCCGATTAAACGAGTCGGTCACCTGGCCGATCCGATTAAGGCTATTCGGCCATTAGTCGGGTACACCGACTAGTCGGGCCGACTAGTCGGTCTAGTCGGCCGACTAATCGGCTGATATTTGCAAGTAGGGTCCGCTAACCCGATAACCGAATACCCATTTGTATTTGGTTTTAGGTTAATGTTCGACAGTAACCTAAACCCCACCGACTCCTATTCGACCCTCCCAGTCCCAGGCGATCTCCCCACGCATCGCCGCCTCCTGCTTCATCCCCGACCGCCGCAAGCTACTCGGGGCGCCGCCTGCTCCGACCCCGATCGCCGCAGCTGCTCGGTGGCCTTCACTCGCCGCCTGCGCCATCTCCTCCAGTCGCCGCCTGCGCCACCTCCTCCAGTCGCCGCGGCGCCGCCTGGGCGAGTCAACTCGGTTAGGGTTTTTTTTTGCTTTCTTTTTAAAATATTTCATTACTTTGATGGATATTAATGTGTAGAATATTTAGATGATGTTGGAACTCATTTTATCTTTGAGTTTGAATTGTAATCTCTGATTTTTTTCCAAAAATAAATAAGAAAGCAATTAGATGATTAAGTGTGTAGATGATTAATTTGACTAGTGTGTAGATGATCAAGTGCATTAGCCTCATTTTTTATGTTTGCAATTAGTGTGTAGATGATTAAGTGTGTAGATGATTAAGTGCATTAGCCTCATTTTTTATGTTTGCAATTAGTGTGTAGATGATTAAGTGCATTAGCCTCATTTTTTATGTTTGCAATTAGTGTGTAGATATTTAAGTGCATTAGCTTCACTTGCTTTTTATGTTTAAGTGAACATTAACTAATGTTATGTAACCAATATTTGTTCTTAACTTGCTACTTTTTTTCTTTAATTGCTTATTTTTTTAGCTCTTATAAAATTTAAAGTTGCTAATTTTATGCAAATTTATGATTGACTATATGTATAAAAATATTTATATATTTAAAAAATAATAAAAAATTCAAAACCGACTAATGCCCGACTAAATCCGACTAGTCGCCCGACTGCTGACTAATCCTTAGTCAGTGACCCGGCCGACCGAGTACCGACTGCCGACTTCTGCAACCTTGACCATGACTTTCATCATTTTATCACTTTTATTGAGGATTAGTCCAAATATATGTTCTTCTACGTACTAAAGAACACTTCTTACATGGGTTTTAAGAATTTGGTTGCGTAGTGCACAACCAAATTGATACGTCTAGAAAGACACTATGTTCAAATGATGCTTGTGATATCTTACAATTATGTGATTGAGTTTCTATAGGATAATGGTATTATTTAGAGTCCTCTTATAGATATATCCTCAACATAATGGCACCACGAGTAAAAACTACAATTTCTTGGATATTCCAAGATCATTGCTCTACTGGGACATATGCCTAAATTCATTGGCTTGATGCAATAACTACCCTGGTAGACTTGATTGATCGCACGCCATCTTGAGTGCATCAAAGATGATGCTTTTTTTATAAGGGTGCACATGGCTCGGATTTTAGCTCAATCCGTGTCCAATCCAACTTAAGTTGATTATAACTTTTTATAATTCGACCCAATCCATCAAATATTACAATCTAATCCAATTCGATCTTCCAGATAATGGATTGGATTGGAGTTTGTTATAACCTTCATGCTAGGGAATTTGCATCCATGTGTATCCATCTTCCCTTTACCCTATTCTTTAATCGTATGATTGAGTTTCCATCAATATATAAGGATATCGTTCTTTGATGCAGTCTAGATTTTTGGTTGGGGAGATTTCGAGCAGAGCATGCTATTTGTATGGGATTTGGGGAGAACACACGGAGATGTGCAAAGGGGATAGGAAGGAGGAATGGAGGAGATGGAGAAGACTACAAAATTTGTACTCAACCTCCACTCACTTGCATACAAGAGCAACTGGCCCTTTTATATAGGAGCGTGATTAAAATAAACTGATTAAAACATAACAAATCCTAATTAATTGACCATAATTGGGCAAAAGTAAACTGAAATAGAATTGGCAATACGTCACAATTGAACCTTGATTTTCGTCAATTCCACACAACATAAGTTCCTCTCCGCTTAAAAAACTCATCCCCTGATGAGTTGATTGACCTTCAGGTTGCACACACGACATGCTAGTCTTAATTTAATCCCCATAATGCATTAGCTCTTTTCCCATCTTTCATGTTTATTATGTAATTTGTTTGCAGAAGGGGCATAGTTTCAAATTTTGCTTCTCTTTAATAGAGAAGACTCTTTTTATCTCCCTCTATTTTTTTTCCTTTAGGTAAAGTACTTTGGGAGAGGGTCTTCTTTAAAATTTTTCCATGATAATTATGTCATTCCTTTCTTGAAGTGCAGGGATCCCATTGGGAATAGGTGAGGAGCCTTCCATGTGCAACAACCATCTCTACTTTTGCTAGGGCTTTCTCGATTTCAATTCGAACAACGGTGGCAATGGGTTTTGCTGCAAGGTATTCGATGACAATGCTTTCAATAAAGGTGACAATGGGAAATGGGATTTTCACTAGGGGTAACTCGATGGTGACTGTTACCATGCACACGATGCCAGCATTAGTGGGTGGTCGCACAACATTGGTGGGCGCTCACGTAGAGTTGGTCAAGAGCCTCCTAACGACATACAACGACGGTGATGGGGCCCGTGAAAGCTATAGTGGCGGTCCTCTCGGGGCTTGCAGTAGTGGTTGCAGTTGTAGTGTGAGGGACAACAGTAGCCGTGGTGATGAGGGTCAGTAGAGGTGGTTGTGGTGGAGAAGGGTAGGGTTGCGGGGGAAGCGAGAGGTGGTATCTGCGGGCATCTTAAAGTGGTAGGGGGTGGTAGCAGTGCCAGAGAAGGCTTCAAAGGCAGTGGTTGTGTTGATATTGACGTCGGGGTTGGTGGAATTGGATTTAAAGTCACATGGATAACAATCTAGGATTGCAGTCGGAACACCGATGAAGCCATCTTTTTTGAGTTCTTTATTTTCTTATTCTTTTTTTTTGTTTCTTTGTGGTTGTCACAATCACTCTAAGAAGCACACATGAACTGATTTAGACTTTCCTGGGATTGAGGGGTCCCTTAAGGAACAAACAACCATGATTACAGATTTTCCTGGCTCCCGTGGCTCTAAAGAAGACAGGTTCTACTTTTCTGAAACAACTTACAATCTCCTTTTATACCTCGGTCCGGCTATCTTAGGTGCTCGTAACATCCCAACATCACTATAGGGCATACTTAGTGGCTGCCGGAGTAGCAAGCGTATCATATCCCTGCTGCGGAAAGATAAGAGTGAGGCATGTCTTCGATGAGTATGCCTTGTATAGATGTTGTACTGGTTGATTCTTCTCCATGACTGAATGGTTCTTCAAACAACTTATCCAGTCATGCCTAGATTTTGATGCTTAGTAGGAGATGTTGACTGAACATCTCCTGTCGTGAATGCAAGCTGTAATAGACATGGCTCAACTTGAACCTCACCTGCTAGTGGTCAACAAGATCATCGAATCGTCATAATGATTTGTTCTCCATAAATGGCCGACCATAAATGCTTAGAAATAGTATATCATATAATTATATTTTTTAGATGGATCTCTAAAGAAGGTTCATCTCATCGTTTCTCAAAAAAATATTATATCATATAAGTCATCAAAATATAATGCAAAGTGTCAAATAAATCAAATAGTTCTCCATAAAATTCACCATATGGGAAAATTATAAGTCAAGAATTAAATGATGCATACCTCATGCATAATCCAACGAGATTCCATATAAAAGTGGAATGCATGTGGAAGAATGTGATCTTCATTGATGACAGGTAGGGTTGGAGAGGATGGATGACAAAGGGAGTTGGATGAGTGATAGAGGGAGGGTAAGGAAAATGCCACATGGGCTTTGGATAGGAGGGGGCATGGTGGTGGGCCAACACGCAAGGAGAGGAAGATGGGGTGGCAAGGGAGAGGTGAGCAAAGGGAGGGAGTGCTGGTAAGTAAAATGTAAATGGTGATAGTAAGGTGCGAGGGAGAGGTGGAGCATGGACTTGGAGCATGTGAGGGCCACACAAAGGAGTGCTGAGATGGGATGGAGAGGGGATGGGGATTCACCGGGGTGGGGGGGGGTAAGGATGAGGGAGCTAGAGAGAAAGGAGACAAAGGAGGGTTGGGAGATTGACATGAGGGAGAGTGTGAGATTGCAGTCATAAGTTGGACGGGTAATCAACGGTGGAAAAATTGGGTGCAGGGGTGTTACATGCACATGGTGCACCTTTCCCATTCCATGTGTATGTATGTGTGTATATAGATATATAAAATGGATAAGCGGATGTGATCAAATCAAAATGTAGTTATGTTCCACTCCGATCTGTAGTTTAATGGATTTGAAAAATACGAATCCAATCCAATCCAATCGGCTAGAATCATAGAACCAAACTAATCCAACATAATAACAATTTTGATCAGATTGCGAGTTTTATCTAATCCATGTGCACACCTACTATTTTATATTTGTCTCATGTTCCATCTGACTTACCTCCAAAGCCTACGTGTATTTGGAGGCATGTGCTTCATTTATAATCTTCTTTCGGGAAAGGAGAAATTGGACCCTTGGGCCGTCTAGTGCATTTTTTTAGATACTCTACTCAAAAAGGTGTACAAATATCGGATGACTTTAGAATTCTGACGTTTGAGGCTGTTGTTGTGAAAGTTAGAACTATTCAAGTGCAAATATTGATGTGGTGGAAGTTAGAACTACTCAAGTGCAAAAAATGAACGATGTTATGGATACATGCTCAGTTGTAAATGTATCCAAACCACTCTCTTGATGAATCTCTACTGCTTCAATGAAGCAACAATACCCTTGCTAACAATCATGTTGAACATGATTGTACCAAGTATGTTAAGGTGGATCCGCTATTATACATGAAAAGATGGATGTCGGCCAACTCTACATGTCGCTCATCATGTTGTAAGTCGTGGATATAAAAACCAAGCCAAACGAAAGAAGAAGCAAGACAATCTAATAGACAAATGTACATGGTTCATCCTTAACTGTGGAACTCCTCGGCTGGCAGTAAAGGAACTTTCTTCCATGATGGTAAACTGTAGTATCGAGGAGACAAAAAGAAGCCTTATCCCTTGGGGTTCATATATCCCTAGTCAGGCAGATCTGTAAAGCAAGATTCTATTTTGAAATAGGACACTTCACCAAAAATGATAGGGAGGTCACAAGATCGGGCTCTACAATGTCTAAGATTGAATAAATGGGTTTGGATTCAAGGTATTTCTACACATCAAATTCGATGGCTTCCTGCAGTGCAACATGAGAAGAATGTAGGAAAGTAGGGCAGTATTGGCATCCATGCCCTAGTTGGGGGGATGTTGGAGTGTATGTGGGTAAACAAATCTTGGGTGTTTAGATCCGTTTACCCGTGATTTTAAAAAGTAGCGCCTCGAGGCGCAAAGGCGTACGCCTCGAGGCGAGGCGTGCCAAAAGCGCCCTGAGGTGCACGCCTCGGATCTGATTGGTGGGATGTACGCCTCATCTTCCTGTGAGGCGCTCGAGGCGAGGCGGAGGTGTTAGCCTCGAGCACGAGGCTTTTTTTACATTTTTGGTTTTGTGTTTTACACATGATCATGTTTTTTCATAAGCATTATATTTTGTATGTTTGTGTTTTTGTTTCCATGTTAAACCTTTTATATTTCTATATATGGCTCCATGGAAAGAGAAGAGATTGTTTGAAACAAGCAAATCTCCATGATCTTGTATAAATCATATTCAATTTATCATACATCTACACATATTAGTTCTATTGCACAGATTTTTATTTGAATTGTAACAAATGCTTTATATTAGTTGCATGTTTGCGACTTGATTGGTTGTATAAGTCGTGAATCTTAGAATAGTTATCACATATATAAAGAAGCAATGCTGAAAATAGACACGTGAAGTCAAATAATTATTACATTTTGTTGGGGTATGATATGGCAGGAGATGATGCATATGACGGTTGTCCAACTACGTCCAGCAAGACAAATAATTGGGATTCGAGTCATATTAATATTTCTTTACTTCGAACACTCAAATTTATGGTTTCTATTGTACTTTAGTGTTAAGTATAGACTTTAGTTCAATACTCATATAGAATCATTGAAGTTGGAGTTGAAACTTGATATTTCGTATATTAGTGGCTTAGTATTAGTTTTTTGAACTTCAATGCCTTCATCGCTTATGTCGTGTATTTTTTACTAGTTTTAAATTATTCTTGAATGTGTTTTTGGCAAAGCTTAATATTATTATATACTTTTTTCAATGTATTTTGCTTGAATTTTATTTTTTTCCAAAAAATTGAGGCTTACGCTTCGACCGCCTCAAGGCTTACGCCTCGCCTCAATTTCGGAAAAAATGCCTCGAACCGCGTCACACTTTTTTAAACCTTCCTTTTGCCTATTTCCCCATAAATACGTTACACATGCCACCATTTCACAAAGTGGAATAGAAAGAAAATTTAACCTCTTGCACGTGTTACGTCATCCCCTCATGTAGTTTTTCTTTTTGTTGAGAAGGATTTTCTACTTAAATCCTTAGGTCGTGTGTTTATTGTGTTATCGACAATTCTTTAGATTGTTTTTCTACAAAATTTTAATTATTTGCATGTCAGTTCTTTTGATTGAAAGCCTCCTGATTATTGCAGCGGTTCGCTTGCCAGCTCTTCCTACTGCTACCTCTGCTGATATTGGTAAGATTCTGAACTCTGCTACAGTGCATTGTCGTCTCTGTCGTTCCTGTAGAAGTTTATAACTTTGCTTTATATAAAGTATATTTTTTGCTGATTTTTTCCGTTGACTCTACTGGTTAAACAAGAGCAGTAACCTAGGGTTGTTGACTCTGACATGATGCATATATACTTTGAATGTATATGACTGCTAAATTGTTGAATTATTAAGACCTATTATTATTGAGATGCCATTTCATAAATTTAATTGCCATTTTGGAAAAATACTTTGGGGTCTCAATTTATCTTTGGTTGGAGAGGACTATTACAACTAAATTATCATAATAGATTGTCAATCTCTATTTTGGTAACTACAACCATGTAGCTGTTATCCATATACGTTTTCATTGTAGTCTCAAGCTCTGTGCCCATATTTTCTTACCGAGAAAGAAAACTTGTACATGATTTTGAGATGTCATTATGTAATTGTTGAGATATACGTATATATAATTGGAAGTGACTGTTGAAGAAGAAGATTAAAGAACAAAAGGACCGACACAATGATGGACGTGGAAAACCTTACGGAGTGGAAAAACTACGGGGCACACACAAATCTTAATCTCCCTCACTAGAGATTAGAGATCTCTCTTCACTATGTTATTTTTCAATAAGGAGGGATGGGTACAATATATAAACGATGGGTAAATGGTACCTCATCTCTAGATTCATTTTACCCATTAAAGAACCACTCAACACCCCCCCCTCAAGTTGAGCATACATGTTCGTGATGCCCAACTTACCTACATTCATCTTAAATTGTACAATAGGCAGCCCCTTTGTGAAAACATATGCAATCTGATCGGTAGACTTCAAGTAAGGAAGACAGAACAATCCAGCATCAATCTTCTCACGGATGAAATGTCTATCTCCACATGCTACATGCTTTGTTCTATCATGCATTACAGGAATGTTGGCCAAGTTTATTGCAGCTTTGTTGTCACAAAACATCTTCATCGGTATACTCACTTTGATGTCCAAGTCATTTAACAGAATTTTTAGCCATAGAATTTCAGTGACATCATTTGCAAGAGCATGACATTCAACTTCAGCACTCGATCTTGAAATCACATTCTGCTTTTTACTTCTCCAAATAATCAAATTTCCACACAAATATATTGCATAGCCTGAAGTGGATCGTCTGTCATCCACGGAACCAACCCAGTCAGCATCAGTGTATCCTTGTAACTTTGAGATTTTTCTTGAAACATAAGCCCTTTTCCTAGTGATCCTTTTATGTAGCTTAGAATTCTATTCACTGCATTAGCATGAGAGGTGGTTGGAGCATGCATGAATTGACTCACCACGTTTATCGCATATGTAATATCTGGTCTTGTGAGGGTAAGATAAATCAACTTCCCCACCAATCTTTGATATCTTCCTTTTCCTACCTCATCAAGGAGCTCACCATCTTCTTTAGCAAGTTTATGATTTGCCTCAATAGGGATAGTACTAGGTTTACATCCCAACATGCCACATTCTTTTAGCAAATCAAGAGCATATTTTCTTTGACTTAGACACATACCCCCTGGAGATCGAGCCATCTCAATGCCTAGGAAGTACTTTAGCTTCCCCAAGTCTTTCAATTCAGTTGCAAGTGTTTTCTTTGTCTTCATAAGTTCCACCTCGTCATCACCTGTAAGAATCATATCATCCACATACACTAAAAGAATACACCTTTTATCATCATTCCTTCTAACAAACAGAGTGTGGTCTCCATTCACTTGGGTATATCCATTCTTAATCATTACCACACGTAGACGTTCGAACCACGCTCTGGGAGACTGTTTTAGTCCATACAGCGATCTCTTTAGTTTGCTACACTTACCATCATTCTCAAACACATGTGACATTTTCATATATACTTCTTCTTTGAGATCACCATTCAAGAAAGCATTTTTCACATCTAGTTGGTGCATTCTCCATGAAAAATGAGCTGCTAGGCAAATAACAACCCTAATTGTATTCATCTTAGCAACATGAGCAAATGTCTCAAGGTAGTCAATCCCATATTTCTGACTGTATCCTTTAGCCACAAAACGAGCCTTGAATCGGTCAACATTCCCATCAACATCATATTTAATTGTGTATACTCATTTAGACCCAATAAGGTGAGCACCCTTAGGGACATCAACAATATCCCAAGTATCATTTTTTCCAAGGCTTCCATTTCTTCTCTCATTGCATTGACCCATTTCTGATCATTTCTGCATCATTAATATTTTTAGGAACATGATGAGCATCTAGATAGGTAATAAAGCTTCTGTAGCTTGGACTCATCTTGGTGTATGCAACAAAGTCTTCCACATGATAATGAGTAGAAGCTCGAACATTTCTAACAGCTTTTCTCACAGCAATGGGCGATCATCCAAAGGCTCAGAATTGTCAACGGGAATATCATGAGTAAGAGGACTACTTACAGAGTCTTCATGTCCCAAAATTGAGGAGAGATTGAAATCATGGCTTTGTATGATTTCTTTTTCAGTCACCATTACGGGGAAATCATGGATTTGTATCATTTCTTCTTCACCCTCCACCACCTTATCCACTTCCTTTCATTTGCTATAAGTCTGACCAAATCGGTCTCTATCCTCGTTATCTTCTTTTCTATCTTGCTCATTGCCATCCCTTACATGGATATTCTCCTGTATATCGTCAAGGAAGTAAATCCCCTTCTCATTTTTCTCAAAATCTATATTGACATACTCCCTTTGAGAAAAAATAATAGGAAAGTAAGGCTCATCTTTAAAGAAAGTGACATCCTTACTCACATGAAGGCGACGGGTCACTGGATCATAACATTTGTATCCTTTTTGTGTTCCAGAATAACCAAGAAAGATGCATTTCGTAGCTCGTGGATCTAACTTTCGCATACCAGGTCCAGAGTTATGGAGAAAGCATACACATCCAAAGACCTGAGGGTCCAAACTGAAAGGAGAGTTATCAGGATGAATCATAGAATAGAGAGTTCTCTTTGCTATCACACTAGAAGGTGTCCTGTTTATCACATAAGTTGCAGTTAAGACAGCCTCTCCCCAAAACATCTTTGGCACATTTTGTTGAAGTAAGAGTGCTCTAGTAACATTCAATAAGTGACGATTTTTCTTTCAGCTATTCCATTCTGTTGTAGTGTATAACTACACGAGGTTTCATGAATGATGCCCCTCTCATCAAGAAAAGTAGCTAGAGATCCTTCTAAGTATTCCCTGGCATTATCCGTCCTTAGCTTCTTAATTCTGGCTCCATACCGAGTGTCAACTATATTCGTGAAACTTTGGATTGCTTTAGGGACTTGACTCCTACTTTTCAAAAGGTATACGAAGGTACTCAATGAGAAATCATCAACAAAAGTGATATAGTAGAGATGACCACCAACACTCCTTATATTTGAAGGTCCCCACACATCAGAATGAACAAGGTCAAAGGCATGAGTAGATTTACTGGTAGAAATAGGATAAGTGTTGCGAGATTGTTTTGCAAATTGGCATACATCACATTGCAAATCACCTTCAGATAATCTTGAAAAAAATATCGGACAACAACTCTAGCAGTGAAGAGAAATAGATATGACCGAGATACTCATACCATCGATTCATTGTCATCGAATAATCCTTCTCAGGTTGAACCTTCATTGCAGAAGTAAGAGCTTGACCAACCCGAGCAGGAAGACGATATAATCTGTCATCAACTCGACCAATTCCAATCTTCTTTCCAATCTCCAAGTCTTCTAGAATACACGACCTTTGGTCAAAACTTAACTTGCAGTTCAATTCCTTTGTGATTTTGCTAACAGACAGAAGATTTATAGGAAAATTAGGCACATGAAGAGCATCATGAAGGAGGAACCGATCAACAACAGATATGGTCCCTTTCCCAGCGACAGTAGCAGGAGATCCATCTGCAATAGTAACTTTCCCTCTTCCCGAGGATAAATTGTAGTCATGAAACATTCGCAGATCACCTGTCATATGGTCAGAAGCCCCACTATCAATGATCCACTCTGTAATGTCTGGATTATTCCTATCAATTTGCCTTGTGTGAAGAGCAAGGTTGATTTTAGAAGAATGTTTAGAGCCATGATTTTCGACCATTAATCTCGTCATCAAAAATTTCAATTTGTTGATAACATCCATAACATGCAACTCCAACAAAGAAGCTATTTTAGATTGAAGCTTCGACAATTTCTCCGTAATATTAGTAGAACCATCTCCTTCAAGGTCTGCCCAACATTGGAATGTGTTGGTTGGTCTGCATCAAAGAGATGGATCTTGCTGAGTTTGGAATCGCTGCAAACATCGACTGGAGAAGATTCATCTGAATTTTCAATTTTTGATTTTTCTACACTACCATCAAAAGCTACAACAGGCCCATTTGATTCTGTTGATAAACATGCCAGCTTCGCCATTTCCAGAAAGTCATCCATCAGTTCCAAGTGATTCGAACTTCCAGCATTGCTAGACTTGTCTCCATCTTTCTCTTTCTTAAAATGAGATAGCTCAGACATCAGTGCTGTAGCCCATGAGTCACCACAACTACCCTCATCATCAATGCCATCTTCAGACGTCGATGTCATGCTTGGTGGCTTGCTATCGATGTGATTTATAGAATTCTCGATGGAGATGTCAATAGTGGACTTTGAAGGACTTCTGTTTTGGTTTACCATCAACATCTGTGCTTCCAAACTTCGAAGCTTACTGGCAGTCTTAGAAAACATGAGTCGCGCAAGGGTTGGGCTATACCAGGACTAGCGCATGGGCTGGAGTCATGCAGGGGCTGGAGTCGTGCAGGTCTAGAGGCACGCACAAGGTGGGCTGGAGGCTGGGCGCGTAGGTGCAGGGGTTGGATACCAAGGGGTTGGAGCCGCACGTGAACCTCCCACGAGGAAGACAAACCTCCCAATCACACGGGAGGATCCCAGAACGACAAAAGAACAAGCCTCAATTAGGCCCTGATACCATGTTGAAGAAGAAGATTAAAGAACAACAAAAGGATCGACACAATGATGTACGTGGAAAACCCTACGGAGAGGGAAAAACCACAGGAGCACACACAAACCCTAATCTCCCTCACTAGAGATTAGGGATCTCTCTTCACTATGTTATTTTTCAATAAGTGAGGATGAGTACAATATATAAACGATGGGTAAATGGTCCCTTTCTCTAGATCCATTTACCAATTAAAGAACCACTCAACAGTGACAATGTTGGAAAACTTGACGATCGATACCATCTACAGTAATATCATTCCGTATTTCATCTCTTGTTTAGAGTTTCTCTAGGTTTTACACAGTTGCCAACCATTTTTAGCTATATTTTATCATTTTTTAGTATCCGCTTCAGTGGTCCGGTGGCAGTGTAGTGTGTCTACCACCTAAAAGACCAGGGTTCAAATTCCTCCTTATGAGGGTTGTGTCAGGTAGCCGACAACCAGTGTAAAAAATAGTCGGATCTTCAATATGAATTTGAGCAAGAATCCATGTAGCCAACCCTACTTAAAGTGGAAGAAGGCATCGTCATTTTTTTATTTTATCAATTTTTAGAGTTCCTCTAGGTTGTACTGCGTCAGATGCATGTATTCCATGTTTACATAGGATTGAGATTTAGCTGTTGGCAGCCCGGCAGTCTGCTTTGCTTGGTACAACCACTGTTCAGATGCTGCTTGGACTTGTAGCTAAGGCCCATAATGGAACTAAGGTTGTCTTGGCCTGGGTCGAAAATCAATAGTGTACATAACATTCTACAAGTCATCCAATTATATTTGTAAACCGATGGTTCTATGCATATGCATCAACAAAAGATATTGTTACACATGTATGGCTTTCCCTGTTTGTGTTTTCAGTTTAATATCCTGTAAATCTTGTAACCTTGAAGGAAGCAACTCAAAACACGCAATTTCATTGTAATTCCGACACAATATATTGCCTTGAGTTTATATATTTTTTCTTCTTATTATGAGTTTGTAATTCCTCCAAAATGTCCTGTAACTTGAATGTTTGTAGGATTAGAAGAAAATGTGCTTTTCTCAATGCAGTTGTGATTTATATGTTCTCTGCTGTGCTTCTGTAGGTACAAACTACTACATGAATTCACTGGTGATTGTGGCCTTGATCATGGTTTATGGCCTGCTTGTATGATGCAACTGTACGTTTATCTTCTTACTCTTTGCATCGGATAGCTCACTGTGCTATCCTCCAATTGATGGAAACAAGCGGATATGCCATCTAGAAAATATGCTTCGAAGAGGAAGATTTTGGCTTTCTTTCTAACCCTATGCATCCTGAAGCCACGATAGGATATAAATTCCTGTAACATTAGTTCATAAACGGTTCTTGAGTATTGAATTTAATATAGAGAAAATCCCAGTATATGGCTGTAGTTCCCTTTGTACGTAGGCAATAATGTGTTCCTTTGCTCGTTCCCCCATCTCCTGGAAGGTCTTTAAATTACTTTGTTCCTACAGATGATGTAAATTCGGTTCTGATTTATTAATTATACGAGGTGTGCATGCTTCTGGCTTGAATTTGATGACCAGTGAGTTTTCCAATATTTCATCAAGCCCTGCATTAGATTTTTTATGACCAATGACCATTAAAATCTGTTCTGCATTTCATGACCAGGGCGTTGGAGACGGTGAGGTGGTAGCATTGTGGGGAAATAGTCGATGTAGAAGCTGATGATGGATTGGGATGCATTGTCAGAGGAAAGGTAGAGGAGATTGGGGGAGACGGTAGAAGGGTGGAGTGCCAGCATTCGCAAATGTGATTGATTTTAAGGTGTAAAATCGCCAACATTTAATGGATCTTATTATTGTTATTGGAAGATGGTTGACAAAGAATAACACAGTAGTATGGTAACTATTCATCATGAGCCTGGAGTCTAATTACAAACTATGAAGGGGTTTAGACTGTAATAATGGAAGTACATATACAGGGGACGTTCTTCTTACATATACAGGGATTGGAACGTCCCCTGTATACTAAAACTGTAATGTGATAACTTATTTGTAACTTTATACCAGGTACTTTACGTTTACGATGGGTTGTGACCGACTATGTATGTATCCAGAACTTCAAAACATTGCAACAAATTTGAAATTAAGGCTAATCTGTTTATGGGATTTTAAAATTGTATTCTTCCAAGGTTTACTAGTATCATGCATGGCCATGCCTTTTTTTCCCAATTATGCTTGTGCCTATCAAAATTATTGAATAGCATTTATGTCCTTCCGATTAATTGATATTTTAGACTCACGCAAAAGTGGTCAGAAGAGAAAAGATGATCTGAACAGGCTCTTGGAATTCCGAGACTATGCATACGATAACACCTTGATGTACAAAGAGAAGGTGAAACGCTGGCATGACCGGCATATCAGACGAAAGACGTTTGATATTGGACAGAAAGTGTGGTTATTTGATGCAAAGTTGCGGATATTCCCAGGCAAATTGAAGAGTAAGTGGACAGGGCCATTTCGAGTTAGTGAAGTGCGTGACAATGGAAGTATTGCCATATCAGAATTGTCCCCTGACGCACAACCCTTCGTCGTCAACGGCCAACTCCTGAAGCCTTACCTAGAACCAGATGCATTCTTGGCCGTTGTAGACTCCATTCAGCTCGTGCACCACGAAGACATTTCCACAACTGCTGCAGCATCAGAGGATTCAGACGATGTACTCCAACCACTTTTCATCTGATTTTCTTCTTTTCTTCTTTTCCTTTTCTATTTTCTCTTTGTATCAAAAATGTGCCGCCCTTGTAGACATTCTCTATACTTAGGACGTACTTTGTCCTAAGTATAGGGGGGATGTGCACCCCGAATTTTTCATTTCATTCTGATCCTCTCCATTGTCTCCTCTTCTTGTCTATACTTAGGAGTATCTTACCCTAAGTATAGGGGGAGACAATCTGAGTACGATCTATGTATTCCCACCCTTGACCCTCCCTGCTTTTTGTACAGTCTGCTATACTTAGGATTATTTGATCCTAAGTATAGGGGGGACAGTCAACTTCTCATTCATTCATTTTTAGTTTATTCTTGCGACTTGTCTATACTCAGTACGAGTTATGTCTTCTCTTTTCTCTTCGATCTATGAGGACATAGCTCAAGCTAAATATAGGGGGGTCGTATATACCATGTATATACTATAAGCCATAACTCATACTGAAAAATAAAACATCAATTCAATAAATAAAGTAATAAGTAACTCTATAATAATAAAAGATGATTGTGAGATCCTCAGACTCTTTGTACTTGTACTGATTATTGAGTCAGGAAAAGCATTTTCTGCAAAATGTTTCTTTGAAAAATCTTGTGAAAATTGCTTGAAAAATAGTGTATACAAGTATTCAACCTTTGAAAAATCAGTTTTGTGTGTAAAATTTATTTTCTTTGAGTGAAATCAAAATGTGTGAAAATCAGTGTGCAAATGATTATAAAAATGGATTGTCAAATTGTTCTGAAAAACCTATCTATGTTGTGTAAAACCTATTGCAAAAATCATTTTTCAAATGCGTGTACATGTTTGCAAAATTATTTTGGACTATAGTTTTCAAAACTCTGGTGAAAATGATTCTTGAATAAGTCTGAGGAGTCTGCACAAAAATCTCTCATACAAAAATAAGAACAATCCCGAATGAAGCTTTTAAAAGCTAAAACCATATTGTACAGCAAATACAATTTTTCTTCTTTTGTATATACTGATTAATAAATCAGGTTAAATACCTATACAATATGATTTGAAAAGTAGTGTGAATTGTTTGAAAAATTTGCTGTGAAATGTTTTCAACCTGTGTAAAATTGTTTGGTTTGCAAAACTTTTCTTTGTGTGGAATAAAGGATTTGAAAAACCTATGTGCAAATGTTTTGAAGAGTGTTTGTCAAAATAATTGTGGAAATTGTATATATATAGTGTGAAAAATCTTTGCAAAAATAGTTTTCAAATATGTGTAAATGATTGCAAAAATTATCGTGTACTGTAGTTGGCAAAAATTACTTTCAAACTAGAGTTGAGAAATAAAAGCATCATTACAAACACTTGTAAATTAAATACATAAAGTTCTTTCTGTACAAGCTGAATAAAGTACTTCATTAAAACCTGTAAAGTCTTTAAAAATCCATACCTTTTGTGAATAAGGCGGTACACCTGTGTAAATAATTGTGTATACCTTTGTATGTGTCAAGCTTTCGATTTGTAAAAAAAATCTTCTTTGTGTAAAAAGATTCTTTGATTCTTGTAAATTCTTTGTGAAAAATTGCATCATTCATTGTGCATAGCATGAGCATACCATTCATATTCTTTTTGAGTGAGCTTGATGACTGAATCAGTCTAATAAAGTCTCGAATTGGAGCTTGGTTAGACCTTACCGCACCTAACTGCACTGGAACCTTACGGGAACTAGGTTTAAGGTACCTCAGGTCTATGCAGACTTAATTCTTTGAGAAATCAGGGCTGGGTTCAAGTCACCTCAACTAACTCACTAAAACTTTTCGAGACACACGCATGATTCTTGCCGACCGTGACCTAACTTGGACACTTGCACCTTTCACTTGGCTCAACTCAGTTGGAGTGGTGAGGGGGTTGGATTTGCCAGTCTGAGACGCACACGGGTGGAAACATTCGTCCTCGTCTAGGGAGGGAAGTGCACCCCAACCTGGTCCAATAGCCATGAGGTCTAAAGACATGAGATTGTGGGTTGCGATAAAGCTTCAAAAGAGGGATAGTCTACTGGATCAAGAGGAAAAACTCCTTATGTAAATGCTGCTGTGAATAGTATGTTGAAAAAAAATGGTCAGGCCTGTACAAAAATAAAATGCCTGCAAAGTATGTATATATGTTGCAAAGCCAATAAGCAAGCTTGAGTTCCAAAGTCAAATATGTGAGCCTGCAGCTGGATGACTTGACTACATTGATCTTGCATCCCAGGATAGGTAGCTACACTGGCTACCGTCCATTCTTCTCTTCACCCCCTCCTCTTGAGCTGGTTGCCACTTGAACTTAGAAGGGAATACCCTGCTCCTCGAGGAAAGAGCTGTTGGATTGGGGAATCATTGGGTTATCATTCTGGAGAAGTCAGTTCCTTTATCATTTCAGTTGGGGAGAGCCACTATCACTTACACTGTACAAGTCAGCTTCATAGTTATAAGGGTTTGCGTATGATGTAGACCAGTTCTGACCAGGCTATTGAGGTGGGTTGAACCGAGTTCTGTGACTATCGAAGGCTGTTGTATTTTAGAGCTGGTTACTGACTAGGTTCCACACACATCTACACCCAAGGTCTGACAGGAGCTCCAAATTCAGATTTTATAAAGACATGTATGGCACTGAAAGCACCCCTATTCACTCTATCCTTCTTTAATTCTCCTTTTTCTTTTTTTGTTCTTTGTGTACTTATTGCATAAGTGTTTGCTAGGGACTAGCAAAGGCAAGTATAGGGGGTGATGAATCCTTATTTCATCACCTTTATTCTATCATTTTGGCCTCAAAAACCCCAGCAAATGCATGTAAATAGCATTAATTTGTACATAATAGCATTTATTATTTATTGTATTAATTATACATTAAATAAGGTTTTTAATGCCAAAATTATAGAATAAAGAGAATAAAAGAAAAAGGAATAAAATATTGCAAATATTTTATGACCCTAACCCCGAGACCAAGGCCAGCATGGAATTGGTCGACAAGGAATAAAGTAGGGGGAGATAGGGGCCAGTGTACAATAAATCCCTCATATATCCATGCATTTATTTATGCATTTTTGACACCTATTTTGTACATATTTAGTTATTCATCAAATAGAGAAACTTTGTACATGAAAGTTGTAGATAATAATGTAAATAAAAATACAAAATTTAGTTTTTGTGTAAAAATAATACTCAGTGTACATTTTATACACAGAATAAAAAGCCAAAATCTCAACTTCACAGACCCATATCTTGCAAATAAAAACTCTAAATCACCCAAACTCACCTTTAATTGTATATAGCTTTCCAAGAACTATTTAATAAAATTGGTTTCATAGTTTTTGGAGTCCATCTGCAAAAGTTAGGTTTTTGGCCTTCATTGTGCAGCCTGCCTGATTAAAATATTCAATATATTCATTGTCCATTATTTTTAGCAAATTATATTCTTAGAATTTTGTAAATAATGTATATAATACATGAACATACTGAAATTAGAATAAAACTAAAGGGGATTTACAAAATAAAATAAGTAAATGCAAGATAATAGGCAAAATACCTATGATCCAATATGTACATAAAGAAAAAGGGGAAAACATTCTTTAATTATTTTCTTTTCTCATATTTTTATAATATTATACATAATATATTAAAAATACAAATCCAAAATAAAAACCAAGAAAATACATTAAAATAAATAAAGTATACATAATATATAGGTAAAATACCTATAAGTATAACTACATATACATATACCTATTTATTTAAAAATGTAAATAAACTCATAAAAATTAAATAAAAATATATTTATACTCATAAAAACAAGTTATACATTTATAAAATAAAAAAATAAAATAATCAAATAAAAATAAACAAAATAAAAATAAATACATATAAACATACTTATAAAGACATTATTAAAATAAACCCGTAATAAAACACATCAAAAAAATAAATAAAAATCATAAATAAATACTACATTAATTAATAAACATTTTTTATTTTATAAATAAATTCTAACTAAATCATTTATTATGTCTAATAATTGGGTCAAGATCGGTCTGATGTGGGCCAATCAGAGGCCAGGGACTGTTGACCTCTGGTCAACTCCCCCTGCGCCTCTGACTCCCGTCGGAACCATCAAGTCCCCCGTTTTCCTCCTTTTTCCCGCTCGACTCGTCCATCGTTGTCCATCGACGTCTTCTGACAAAATGATCTCCGATCATTGTACATCGCCGCCACCAACCCAGATCGACCATCTAACCTGCCGATTCTTCGTGGTGCCCCGGTCAATAGGGGTACATACCCATGTCTATAAATAACTCATTCGACCTCCTCCCCCATTTTGGTCTCCCTTCGGTCGCTTTCCACCCTCAATTCCAGCCCTCGAAGGATCCTCGTGACAGGGGGGCACTCCTGGTAGTCTCAGTCGGTCGGAGGAGTCGAAGGAAGTGCCCACGGCCGCCGCTCGCCGGAGGTCCTGCTCCCTGGTCGACCACCAGGTATAAGAGCTGATTTATCTCGTTTTGTAGCTTAGTTTTAGTTTTTAATCTTTAATCCAGTATTTAGAGTAACCAGTAGGACCTTAGGTGCTCGATTAGACCCAGATCCAAGTTCGCCGGAGTTCAGCTCCGGCGAACCTCTCTACCCTGATCTACGCACCATCCGACCCCTCGCTTAACCTCATTTCATTTCCCTACGCATTCCACGCTTAACCCACGCATCAGATCATCCAGAGCTTCTCCAGCTCTGCGCATCGAGGTCCAACTCCTCCACTTCGTCGGACCTCGCCACCCCCAGTCATTCCCTATCTTTTTAGCCTTAACTCCTGGTCGAGGAAGACCCCCTCGAGCCCCTCATGCTTTTGGTGCAGGTTAGAAGCTGAACGGAGGCCCCTGGGGCTCGATTCAATCCCCTGCGAGGTTCCAGGACCCCCCTTTCTTCTCCGAGCTCATTGAACCGATCTAGGGGGTCTTGGACCTTCTGGAGTACCTCGGATGGTGCGCACCACCTCGCCGGACGTATGGAACCCATCGCCATCAACCAGGAGCGTCTAGAGGCGGAGAAATCAAAGATCGAAGCCAGGGAACCCAGTTGTTCTTCCCTGTTCTTCGTGATCAGCAGCCACCGTCGGATGAAGGAGACGGCCCCAGATCTAATCAGGGTCGTCCATGTAGCAGATGCCTCGGTCGTTCGATCAGACATCAGATGCAATCTCGATCGAAGATCGTCGAAGGGGTATCGGGCTTCGAGGGCCCGACACGTGGATAAGTGGCGCGCCCATCGCCGTCCATCTGCGCGCCTTAGGGGGTAAATTTCATATGTACCCCCACTTTTTGTTGTATTTATATTTTAATGCCATAAATAAAATTGCATGTTGTAAATAAATTGTAAAATTTGCATTTGACCCCCTGTAGTTTATATAATTGCATGTTGGTCCCTCCGCGCCTCACGTGTAGTCCCACGTGAGGCGCGTGAAAATTGCACTTCACACCTGGCGGTTTTTGTATATTGGAAATTAGCCCCAAAAATAAAATAAATGTTTATTTTTGCTGAGATTTTTGCACTGAGGTCCCTGATAGTTATTTTATTTGCAAAAATGCCCCTGCCAGGCTGTTTTATTTTTGTTTGCTTTGTCCATTTATTTCATGCCTCATATTAACTTGAAAAATTTTGCAAAAATGGATATAAGCTCCTGTTGGCTTGCTCTTGCACGCCTTAGTTTTAGTTTTTCATTTTGTTGCATTTTGCATTTATTAAAAATCAAAAACATGCATTTTATTTCCTGTCTAACCTATAAAATTCCAAAAAAATAGTAAAACACCTCTAAAAATTCCAAAAAAATTACCTACTGCCTATTTTAACTTATTTTAGTGTCAATCCAAAAATCACTAAAAATCTCAAAAGAAAAACCTTAAAAATTCAAAAATACTCAAAAACTTCTAAAAAATATAAAAAATTCTAGAAAACCCCAAAAATTGCAAACTCAAGTTCTAGAGTTTCTATAATTTAACCTTTTTACTGAAAAAATGGTTTGGAAAATTTTTGTGGCTGTGTGATATTTTTAATTCCCTTTTTACTCCCAGCCAGTAGCTACTCCACTGTTTTGCTTTGTTTCAGTAATTAAAAATACCAAAAATATTTTTAAAAATGCCTAAAAATCACAAAAACAGTAGAAAATCATGAAAATACCAAAAAGAATTTATTTCTGAATTTTTGACTATTTGTATATATTTTTATAAATATTATATGACCCCTCTCTCTACATTATATATATATATATTCCCCTATTGAAAGAAATATTATATATATATTAATGTATAATAATATGAGAATTAAATAATAAAAAAATTATTATATATATATCTATAATTAGATACATATGTATGTATTACATGCTATATACCCACCCTCTAGGGGTATATATCTTTATATATTTATATTATATATACATATATATATATATATTACATACCTATATTATTAAAATAAAAAAATAATAAAAAATAATAATAAAAAAATAAAATAAATATAAAAAAATAAAAACCCCACAAAAATAGGCTTCACACAAGGATGACTCTGTGGCACATGCACTTCATAGGCTACTGCATTTTTGTATTGCTCTCTGTGGTTCGACCTCTACATACTTAGTTACTATACATCTTGTGGTAGAGTAATAAATATTAATTCACATTTTTGGGACTCAATCTATTCATTCTTTTATTGTGGGTTAATTGCTGATTAACTTGGGTGTTCTGCGAGCGGTCGCCTCAGCAACACTATATATATATCATTTATTGTGACCCTCGCGGGATATCGTGTTATCACCACCATGGATGCCCTAGAGAGGTTCTCCATCGCCGCAGCGTCGTCGTTATGATGCCCGATCATTTGCTCGTGGATCTCCGTCTCCTTCGGTGCGCCTCGCTCGTGAAGAAGTCGGATATCGTGTGTCGAGATCAGGAGATCCGCCGCTTGGATCATCAACATGGATTGTGAGAAGCATGCGATTCATCCCCGCGCTTGCAAGCGTCTCCTCTGTCGGATCGGACTTGAGACTGGAGGTCTCTTCGTTTAGAGACTCGATCGCAACCACGCTTCAAGAGGTAATCCTATTACTTGTTTGTGGCTTAGACGAAACGATTCGAGAAGTGTTCTTGGATCATGTGGTTCGCCACATGAAAAATTTTAATTTCCGCTGCATAGAACAACTAGTGCGACTAGTCGTTCCTCTTCGTATTCGATACGATGCTCATGCTTCCGTGATGCGCTTAAGGATTATTCCATATCCTTCAAGTGGTATCAGAGCCATAGGTCGATGGTTTCGGATACGATCCGTAAACCTAAGCCGACTTGGGTTCGTTAGGGTTGCGAAAGTTTTATCGCATTTTATTTTCGCATCTTTGTTTTGTGATTATTTTCTGCCCTGTTTAAATTATTTAAACACGAAAATAAAACTTGGATTTTGTTCCTCATTAAATAAGGAAACCATAGGATCTGAGTTTACGTAATTTGGATTCCGTTTGCTCGAGATATGGTTGTTTTAATGAACATGTATTCATTGTTACGGGAACTGCAAATCTTAACATGATTAAAGAGTTATTTACTGTTTTGATCCGCTTCGAAATGCATAAAATATTACTTAGGTTCTGTCCTAAATCAAATTAGCAATCTTTGAAAATTGATTTTGTCTAATTTGGATTTAAATTGATTGAGATATGTTAATTTTAATAAGTAGGGGTCACTGCTGAAATTACAGTCCTAATCAAGAACCATGTGATTGTCAATTAGTGAAATTAATTGTTAATTTCATGAAATAATTATGGAAAATATTTGAGAAATATTTAATTATTATTATTTCCTTAATTGACTTGGCCTCAACCAATAAGTTGATTAGATTTGATCTAGATCATAATTGGAAACACAATAATCAAACTCCTTGCTTGAATAGGATTGGGAATTTGTCTAGCAGATTTCCTTATAATAAAAAATGTTTTGATTATTATTATATAGTATAATTTCGGTTGAAGAACCGATGATCATATCAAGTACAAAATGATTGACTCGGCATTATTTTTTCCCGAGGCGGATATGGTGTCTAGTCGGGGATCGTTGGGGTAGCGGGTTGCACCGGATGCGGTCCGTCCCACTCCCGTCGGTACTGGCCATGACAGCGGGTGGGGAACGAATGATGCCTGAGAGATCATGATGTATTTCTCTAATTATTAAAATTCGAATTAATACGTACTTTGAGATAATACCATATATATTCAAGTAAAAACAATCAAGTTTGTTGATTGAATTAGATTTATAATTAATGTGATTAAGTTAATTATATCCAATTAAACACACTCTATTATGGATAGATGTGTATTTCCCTTGGAAGAATTAATTATATGAATATGATTCATAATAATTGATTAAAATTTGAATATGAGGTGGAGGATCACATAAGTGACATCCATGATCTCCCGTCAAGGCGAAGGGTTCCGTCGTCAGATATTATATGTAGGAGACGTCTGTCCGAAGTGACAGCTCCTGCATACGATCCATTTGGATCGGGCCCGTCGCTTCTCGAAAGAGTAAGGACGTATGCGTAGTGACCCCAATATCGGGTCCTCATATTATTGGGGCGATATTAAATTATGCATAGCGAGTTGTATTCATGTTGATGGTTGGTTCAATTAATGACGGGTCAACATCACCTTAGGGGTGGTGGGCCCGGGTGTTAAAGACCGAATTGGGAGATGCAAGTTGGACTTGCAAGTCGGAATGTGTTCCCGCTTCTTTTTATCCAAGTTACAAGTTCTCATATTATTGGGATGTAACAAAGATAAGGAAGGAGATCCCAGATCTTGCTTGAGATATAATGGTAAGTATATCTCTTACACTGAAAGTGATTAAGGGAATGGACTTTCATTGTTGACATGGCAAGACAACTTTGATATAAAAATTCCTAAATCAAAGTAAATTATATATATATATATATTTATGCAAAACTTCTTATTTCAGATAATCCTTCTTTAATCCCACTCAGTGTTATACTCAATAATAACCAGTAGAATATCATGGATTAGACCCATGATTCGATATTGTACTTGTAATTGGACACATAATGTATGTGGTTGCAATGTGCAAGTTTCCTCGTATTAATGAGGAATGACAATTAAATAGATAATAGGACAACAACCCTAGGGTTTGTATGTCTCTAGAATTTGATTTCTCATCGATTGTACTTTGGAAGTGACATGTCGATGATGATCGTAATTGTCAATTAATCCTTATAAAATCTAAGAAGATGTTCTGTCATACATATGTGCTATCGACATTTAATCATGAATGACATGGTGGCTCTATAAGAGATGATGTATTCAAAATGTTTGAATACCTACATGAAACAATGTTTTAAGAGTTTAGATGGATGTAGATACGATGAGTGTCATCATTCTACCGTCTATACTCTGGTCATTCATGATGCTTCATATTATTCATATTGTATGAATTGAATGAAGCATGTATAAATGTTGACATACTCTTATATTGAAATTTTTTATTTCGACATAAGAGATCCTTTGTCTTGAGCAATGGTTGCTTATAGATAAAGGGAGCGCAATGGAAGCATGGGTTGGACCCAAGTGAGAAGAAAAGTCAAAGAGTTGATTGTACTTCTGTGACTTCCATATGACATCCAAAGAGTTGGATGAATGCCAATACTGCAATAAGTTGATGTGTTGATAGTATGACTATCAAATCTATCTAGAATCCTTAGAGAAGGAATCATATAGTACATCAGAATAATCTACATATAATCATTGAATTTGACTTACTTATTTGATAAGATAAAGTCTAATAATTGTATCTCAATCTTCTAATGATACTTGCAATTGGTTACAACTGTATTAGAATATTAGAAATTTGATCTTAAAGTTTAATGGTCATCCATGTTGGAAGTGATGCAATTGTTGCAACAATTTCCATTGGATCAATAGACTTCATATTTTCAGTGGGAGCCATTAGTCTTAGAGAATGTCTCTGTGACCTGGATATTAGAATACACTCATAGTTTATCTCTAAATGTTGGAAATAAACATGAATTCTGGAATAAACCTATTATAGAGAGTTATGATGGATATATTGCAGATAGTAATCAAACATCTAGTGGACTCCGCTAACTTAGAAAATTAATGAATGGTTCATTAAGATTTCTAATACTGAAAATTAAACCTTTATAGATCAATAGGAGGATAAAGATCATTTGACAATGATCTGGCATCATGTTTTGAACATATGTCTGTTGATGAGATCAATGGACAAGTAAGAGATGAAACTTTAGAATGTCTAAAATTTCAAAACTTGCATACTTATGAATATTGTATTCAAAGTAAAAATGTCCAATACGCCCTTCCTTGGAATGGTGTAAGATGTTAAGGTATTCAAGATCTCATACATATTGATGTATATGAATTATCTATATCAGAATAAACATTATGGATATGTGATATCTATTAATAATTATTTATGATATGAGATTTCTTTTCTTCACTTAGAAAACTTTGAAATGTTCAAAGATTTCACAATTTTGGTTTTGAACCAAAGTTTGAAGGAAGAATTTGATCTAACCAAGGTAGCTTGTACGTATTAGATGAATTCAAGGAATACCTTATGGAGATGTGAATATCATTCCTATCTCAATCCTCCTAATGAACCTTAACTCAATAGAGTTGTAGGGAGATACAATTGATCATGTGTGACATGATTTGATCAATGATTAATCTCAGCATAATTATCTCTTAGTTTCCAGGTATATATATATAGAGAGGGCATATCCAGAGAGCACTGTGCCGATTTGAGTTTTTTTGAGCACCAAACGTGGGTTCGCCACGTGTATTTCCATTTGAATGGTTTCCTATTTCGAGGGACACGGTTTTGGAAGGATATTAATATGTTTGAGCCTTTTCTATTTCCAATTATATCGAGTCCTTAAAAAAAGGAAGACGGTTTTGGAAAGATAAATTCAAATCCTTAATTTCGTTTCGAATAAATAGTCATTGTACATTTGATCAGTAATGTATATATTATATGTAAGTAATTATGTGTTGCGAGATCAGTAATATTGAAACAGTTGTCAGTAATTTACATATGTAATATTACATTGTACTGAGATCAGTAATTCATTCATCTTACTCAAGTAATACATATTCAGTTCTCTAGTAATTATTGTTGTGAGATCAGTAATTAAGTTACTAATGTCCATACAAGAAGTACTGATTACAATTATCCATTTTACTGTGCTCATTTTGATTGTTACTAATGTCCATCCCCGCCTTCTTTACTGATGTAGTCTATTTAGTTACTTGCAATACGTCAAGTGTTACTGATAGCTACATATAAATTACTGATGTAGTCTATTTAGTTACTTGCAATACGTCAAGTGTTACTGATAGCTACGTATAAATTACTGATGTAGTCTATTTAGTTACTTACAATACATCAAGTATTACTGATAGCTACGTATAAATTACTGATGTAGTCTATTTAGTTACTTGCAATTCGTCAAGTGTTATTGATAGCTACGTATAAATTACTGATGTAATATATTTAGTTACTCGCAATACATCAAGTGTTACTGATAGCTACGTATAAATTACTGATGTAGTCTATTTAATTACTTGCAATACGTCAAGTGTTACTGATGGATACGTATAAATTACTGATGTAAGTCTAGTTAGTTACTTGCAATACGTCAAGTGTTACTGATAGCTACGTATAAATTACTGATGTAAGTCTATTTAGTTACTTGCAATATGTCAAGTGTTACTGATAGCTACGTATAAATTACTTAACTCGTATTTGATAGAAAGAACTTGTATTTTCTTAAGATACATAAGTAACTATGAATGGATTTTAATCAATAAGAATGATAAAATAGAAAAGTAATACTTGATATATTATCAGTAACATATGCAAATGTTATCAGTAACTTGGTATAATTTTTCTGAAATAATGATTTCGCTATCTAAATCCAATTGTAATACATCCATCTTCGCTCATTTTGATACGATCTTTTCACGATTCAAATCCATCCATGAAGCATCGTTCATCATTGATTCTTTGTAATCATGATCAGTTTCCATTCACAGATGATCCATCGCATTTGAATCTGAAAATGAGAACTAAAAAACGAACAATCAAATTCTACAAAAGAACAATAAATAAATGTCTAATAAACAACGAAAAAACTTACAGATTGAGGACTTGAAGACGACTTTCTTTCATCGCTGGAGATCTTGAGATTTCGCAGGAAGACGAATCCATAGATGATTTTGGAAATTTCTAAAATAAAAACAATGCAACGTCGGAGAGACTTAATTGCGAGTCAAAAAAGGAAATCAGTCACGAGGAGAATGCGGGGAGAGTTTGTTATGGTAAGGATTGATACTAAAAAAAGGGAATGGATGAGATGAAATAGGATCATTAGATCATGATCGGAAGGATGAAAGCAAGGGCTCATTTGAACTCAAATCGGCACAGTGCTCTCTGGATAAATTCCCTATATATATATATATATATATATATATGGTAGAGACTACATTATATATCCTTAATAAGAGTCCATGTGATTAAGCTGGAATCTGGCACTGGAGAGTGCTACTTCATTAGGAAAATAAAGGATGGTATTGGATACCTTCTTTATGATCTTGAGATTCTTAAAAGATCATCTCTGAGAATGTGGTTTTTAGATGATGAGACCTTTAAAGAATCAAGATGAAAATGAAGTGAAGGAACTCATTTAATCTTGAGAAGATAATGAGGCTCCTGAAATCGGAAACTAAAAGAATAATTGAAGATGAAATGCTAATATTTCTTCAAATAAGTTTGAGTATGTATTCCATGTGTCAGTTAAGTCTGAAAATGATCGGACTTCATGTAATGAAGCTCCTGAGGATCATGACATGGAAAGATGGATGTTAGCAATAAAAGTCTAATGTAGACTTCATATACAAGTGTTGTATATGGACCCTCGAGGATCCACCTATATGGGTAAGACCCATTAAGGTGTAAATGGATCTTCAAGAGAAAGAGGGAACCTGATGAGACGGTAGAGACCTTCAAAGCATGGTTCGTAGCCATGAGCTACACACCGAAGAGAAGACATCGCTTGCGATGAGACTTGCTCTCCAGTGACCTTACTTTAACCCATCAGAATATTGTTAACCATAGCTACACAACTTGACTATGACATCTTCATGATGTGATTCTCTATGAATACCTCTCTGAGGATATTCACATGAAGTAGCTCCAGGACTTCATGGTTGAGGAAAGCAAGGTGTGCTAGCTAAAGAACTCCATCTTTGGACTCCAATAAGTTTCTTGTAGTTGGAATATAAGATTTAATGAAATTATAAATGTTATGATTTCAAATGAAATCTTGATGAACCATGTGAAGCTTAGTGGGAGTGCCATTGTGTTCATCGTGCTAAATGTAGATGATATCCTAATCATTTGGAATGATATAAGGACAATAATAAGTGTTTTATAGACTGGATAATTCCATACATTGAGATTTGATCTCAAGGATACCTCTTAGATCTCAGTTCTGAAGATGTTCAGAAGCAAAGAGAAGAGGGTATTGGGACCATCACATTAGTAGTACTCCTTGGACATATTCCATTTTCTGGAAAATTCCAAGAAAGGCTTCCTTCCCTTAAGATGTGATAGTGACCTGTCTAAAGGGATAGCACCTCAAAGAGTTGAGGAAGTGAATGCTAGAACTGCTTGCACTTGTGCATCAGTTATGAGAAGCTGAGTATATGCTAAATGTGTACAAGAGACAGATGTCTGCCATGCAGTGGGAGTAGTAAATTGTTACTAATCCTACTTTGGAAATAAAACACTTGATTGCAATAATAACAATATCTTCAAAGATGATGAAACTTAGAAATAGTGATCTCAAAGTATTATCTTCAAAAGATTAAGACCTTGTAGATAGTGATCTATAAGGATCTTAACTGTAGATACCATATGAGATAGAGATCTCCATGAATAAAGGCATTCTGATAAGGATTATGGGAATACTGGTTATAATAATTATTAAGATGTAGTGTCAAGGACACTAGAACTAGCAAAATTGAGTATTGGTTGCATAAGATGCAACACTCGCATTGGATGCGAGCACTGTTACTAGGGGATATGCAAGTGCCGTAAAAGGACTTGGCGTAGTCTCTCAGGAACAGAGTGACTGATCAGCTTACCTAGCTATTTTCTAAATATCCTATGATTGTCACATGAGTGTGGGTTTAAATGATTAACCCATTAATGGCTCTTTGGGCTTGTGGGAGATTGTTGGACATGCGAGCCCACGGCAAGCCATTATGCAATAAATGTTATTGCGAATATCATTCCCTAATCTGAAATGAAGAATACATAATTTGCATAATAGGTCCCTTAGTACAATTAGGGTTATGTACCATGGCCATCTTGATGATCATACATCTGTTGATTCAATTATCGAATCATAGAGGATGGTGCTTGGATGAATACCTAAAGAGTTAGGTTGAGAACTCATCAAGCACCGTCAAATGATTGTTGAGCGATGATCTCCAGCCTGAGTAGAAGATGACAATCCTTTCTCATTTAGGCTGATATCTGGCCGACCTCTTGGTGCAGGTCCTCTGCATAGGAATAGAGATTCGGAGGTATCAGATTAGTTAGGTCAAAGAGTTGACTTAACGAGATCGAGATAACCAAAGTCCTATAACGTAAGCTGTCATGATATAGGCACACATCCTCTGACCGGAGACAGATGTGTTACTATATGTCTGAGTATGTACATTTGGCAGACCAATAGATTGATGACCTAATCAAGGTCTATACACCGGCGCGCTAGTGTGCATATAAGGGCATATGAGAAATACGATCTCTCAAAAGGATCATACAGGTTCAACTCTAAACCGGAAGACATGAGCTCAATCATGAGATATTGGGAAGATCAAATTCCGTGCACGGTCGTCTCGCTTTGGAAGCTTGACTGAATTTGTAGGTTTGATATATACTTTTGAAAAGTATATGATCAACACCTGGGTATGATATATGCTTTTGGAAAGTATATGATCGATACCGACTCCCAATGACCGAATGAGAAATTAATAATAAATCCCTGAAGTAGACAGTGTAAAATTGATCTTATACTTCGGGATTATTCTGGGTCTTCCAGTATGCAGGATGTACAAGTATTGGGAATACCTGAGGGTGATGTGATCATAAACGGTTGTATAACCATGACGCTTCCATTCCTAGGGAGTGATGAAACGGGTCTGGATTTTAGTGACTCCTCTCAGTAGAGAAGTAATAAGATCTTAGTCCAAATATTGGACATTGATCTGAATGTGATTCAGATTCAATGAGAAGATTAGATTTGCGGTCTTGATTTAATCAAGCATCTATGGGAGGCCCGAGATCTGGATTTGAGATGCGATCTCAATATCCAAGTCACTATACGTGGGACAATACAATCGCCTGGTCCTTATCTCCAAGTATTTGCGGAGAAAGTGCATTATCCTTGAAAGAGTTCACGGATAATTTTATTGTTGATATATGTATCCGAGCATTGAGAAAATGAATAATTAAATGTGATTTAATTATCATGATTAATATGAATTTGATTCATATTATAAAGAGAGTTATCTTAGATAATTAAATGTGATTTGATTATCAAAGATGTGAATACTGTGAATGTGATTCATATTATTTGGGAACATGAGAATAGAGATCCAAGATGATTAAATGTGATTTAATTATCATGGATATGAATAATGTGGATAGTACTATCCATATTAATTAAATATATTATAAATGCGATTTATAATATATAAGAGAGAGCTATTTGTAATTTACATTTGTTAATTAAATGTTGATGTGAATTGGATTCACATTGGACATTAAATTGAAAATGTAATTTACATTTTATTTTGAGTTGTGAATATGATTCGCAAATTTTTCAATAGCAAGATTGCAATGTCTACAAAATAATTGTGAATTATTTTTGTAGAATAATTTGCAATAAAAGTTGTTGCATAATCTTGGAGATTACATAATAGAGATGAGAGCCACCTTCCAAATACATGGAGTGGACGACCACCACTCCTATTAGGAATGTGTGGCCGTCCCCTCCTCCCAACATGGAAGGAGGCACTCTCTCTCCTATGATCTCCATGAGATCTTGATTTAATTTGGTGATTGAATTGTACTGATTTATCAATATAGATTGAATCTAAATTAAATTAATTGTTGTTGGTTTTTACTAATACAAATCTTAGCCATTAAAAGAAACACAAATCAATGAGAGCCATTGGATTTGTGTTGCCCATGGATTGAGATCCATGGATCCCAAAATATTATAAATAGAAGGGCACTCCTTTGCTCTTCTCTACACACAAGAGAACATAAGTCTCTCTCTCTTTCTCTCTCTACATGCCTACTCTCTCTCTCCCTCTCATGTGGCCGTCCACCATGGATGCCCTAGAGAGGTTCTCCATCGCCGCAGCGTCGTCATTATGCTGCCCGATCGTTTGCTCGTGGATCTCCGTCTCCTTCGGTGCGCCTCGCTCGTGAATAAGACGTCGGATCTCGTGTGTCGAGATCATGAGATTCTTCGCTTGGATAATTAACATGGATTGCGAGAAGCACACGATTTATCCTCGTTCTCGCAAGCGTCTCCTCCGTCGAATCGGACTTGAGACAGGAGGTCTCTTCGTTTAGAGACTCGATCGCAACCACGTTTCAAGAGGTAATCTTATTACTTGTTTGTGGTTTAGACGAAACGATTCGAGAAGTGTTCTTGGATCATGTGGTTTCGTCACATGAAAAATTTTTGATTTCTGCTGCATAGAACAACTAGTGCGACTAGCAGTTCCTCGTCATATTCGATAGACGCTCACACTTCTGTGATGCGCTAAAGGATTATTTCATATCCTTCAAATAGATCATTGATAATTATGAATCATGTTCATCCATCCAAAACAAATGTAAATTGCATTTACATTTAATGCATAATGTGAATCTAATTCACATTAACATTGAAATTGTGAATCTTATTCACAAGTAAGTCTCTCTATGATATTGTGGATCTCATCAACATTATCCATGATTATTGTGGATACTTTTATCCACATAAATCTCATTCATTATAATTAAATATAATCTAATTATCTTAAAAGTTTCTCAACACATGTCGAAATAATGTGAATCATATTCACACTATTCTTGATTATTAAATCTAATTTAATTATCGATATTTATCTCTATTCTTTAATACTCAGATATTATCTAATGGAACTATTCTTGAACTCTGTCAAGGATAGTGTGCAGTCTCCTTGGATACTTGGAGATAAGGACATAGTGACTCCATGCACAATAACTTGGATAATGAGATGTAATCTCATATCCAGATCTAGGAGACCTCTCAGAGATGTCTAATCATATCTGATAGTATATGCAATCTTTTCATTGCATCCAAATCATATTTGGATCAATGTCCAACATTTGGACCAAGATGGGTAACTAGTCTACTGAATGGAGTCACTAAAATCCAAACACGTTTCATCACTCCCCCGGAATGGAAGCGTCATGGTATACAATCGATTAAAATCACATCACCCTCGAGTATTCTTAATACACGTACATCTTGCATATTGGAAGACTATGATTAAGCTAGAAGATCATATCTCATTTAAATTGTCTCCTTCAAGGTTTTATCGTTATGCTTCTCATTCGATCATTGGGAGTTGGTATCGATCATATGCTTTTCAAAAGCATATATCATACTTCAAATCATGTCTCTTTTCCAAAACAAGATGACCAACATTGGAATTTGGTTTATGACGATATCTCACGAGTGACCTCATGTCTTCCGATTCAATAGTGAACACGTATGATCCCTTTAAGAGATCGTGTTACTCATATGACCTTATATGCACATCAATTCACCGGTGTATAGATCTTGGTTAGGTTATCGACCTAATGGTCCGCCTAATATACATACTCAAACATATAGTAATACCTCTGTCTCCGGCCAGTAGATGAGTTCATATATCGAGACAATATATGACTAGGTCTTAGCTATCCCGATCTCGCAAAGACAACACTTAGACCTAACTCATCCGATACCTTCGAATCTCCATTCCTATGTAGAGGGTCTGCATCAAGAGGTCGGTTGGATGTCGACCTTTGGAGAAAGGATTGTCATCTCCTTCTTAGGCTGGAGATCTTTTCTTGATAATCACTTGACAATGCGGTTGAGTCCTCAACCTAACTCTTTAGATATTCAAGCCTTTACTGTCTTCTATGTCCCAACATTTGGATTAATAATTGTATGAAAGATGTCCATGGTACATAATCCTAATTGTACAAAGGGATCGATTATGCAAATTAGTTATTCTTTATTTCAAATTAAGGAGTGATTTGCAATAACTTTTCTTGTGTATGGCTTGTTGTGGGCTCACAAGTCCAACATACCAAGAATCTTGCTTGTCATAGGTTCTTAAGCAAAACCGCAAGCTCGTTGGTTGAAGTGTTTCATATCTCTACGGGATTAATGTTGCCTTATGTTTGCATCACATTTATTTGGGCAATGATAATAAACTATCTCATGAGATTTAACACATGTTGAATCCCGATTTTCAGGCATTTTTTAAGCAGGAAATCATCAAGTAGTGTGACGTTGATTGTATTTATCTAATCTCCAACTCCGAATGGATCAGTTCAGTCCATATAGTCTACAAGAAGATGAGTATACATGTGATAAAGGATGATAAAAGAGAAGAGATGTCAACCCGCATACCAACTTCATGGCGTGTTTAAGTGGATTATTGGCTCCTGAAACAACTACTAATAAGGACCACCTTCCCTTACCTTTTATTGATTAGATCATCGAGAGATTAGATGGGAAGGAGTTCTACTGAATCTTAGATGGTTACTTTGGGTAAATCCAGGTGGTAATCACGCTTAAATACCAAGAGAAGACCAGATTTACCTCTTTGTTTGGCATGTATTCTTTGAAATAGATTCCATTTAGATAGTGAAACACTCCAACAACATTCTAAAGGTGTATACTCGCCATCTTTGCATTTATGGATAGTGCCTTCCTTCAGGTATTCATGGATAACTTTTCAATTTATGGTGATATATTTGACACCTATCCTGCTCATATAGACATCAAAATATAACAAGGTAAATATGATACTCTCCTAGAAAAAGAGTCACTTCGTAGTGACTGAAGGTATAGTGCTAGGGCACGTCACCTCCAACCATGCTATGGAAGTAGACCACTCCAAGATATATGTCATCTTGAAACTCGATCCACCTACAACACTGAAGAAATTATAATCTTTTTCGAGGCACGTCGGTTTCTATCAATGATTTATTTAAGATTCCTCGAAGATTGCTTAACCTTAAACTGAATTTCTTAGAAAATACATTAGATTTATTGTTAAAGGCAACTTTCTTCAAGCCTCCATTACTTCAAAGGTACGGATACCTAAGCTTCTATCCTACCTTCACTTGATTAGTCACTTCCCTTTGAGACCATGACAACCCCAATTATGTAGTCAAAGCTACATTAGAATAAAGGAGAGATGAAATTCTTTATGTTATTCAATACACTAGAAAGATTATGGATGAAAAATAGATGATCGGTGTAGTATTTGCCTTAGACAAGTTCATATCGCACCTCTTAGGTCCCAAAGTTACAATATTCACTCCAATACTTAATAGAAAAGAAGAATGTTAAGACATGCCCTCTAAAATAGATCCTCCTCCTCTAGGAATTTGATTTTATAGTTTAAGGACAAGCTTAGAGTGAGGAATGCGGTGATAGATCACCTTTCTAGAATTAAGGAGTAAGAGGCTTCTCAATATTACACCCTCGAGAACCTTGAGATATTTCCATATGACACGATTCTTGCTATCAAATCACTCCAATGATACAATGATGTTGCGAATCCGCTTATCTCCAAGAAGGCCCCACAAGGGTGGCCGAAGGAACATATTGCGAGGCCTAATTCAGAGTCAAAGTATTACCACTAAGAAGATTTAGTTGTCTTTTGTGAGATCAGGTTACATCTGAAGTAGGTATATTCTTCAAAAGGAGTATCCCAGTGTTATCATCCGTGCTATATTTGGAGGCAGAACGACATCATTCTGGGAAGAGGACAACACAAAAGGTACTGCAAAGAAATTTTTAGTGGCCAACTCTCATTAGTGATGCTTTCTCCTTAGCCAAGAGTTGCCTTGTCTATCAAAAAATGAGAGGAAGCAGGGGTGCTAAAGATTTGATGTCGTTGAACCTCATCATTCTCTATGAGATATTAGATTATTTGGTCATTGATATTATGAGCCCTTATTCCTTACAATCAAGAGTTCGAGTACATTATGGTAGATGTTGATTATGTGAGTTGGTGGATGGAGGTTATTCACGCCGGAAACAGTTGATAGAAAGATTGTTTGCAAGTTATTCCATTAGCACATTATATATTCAAATAGGGGTAGCTACTTCATTAACAAAGATGTTAAGAAACTAGTCAAGGAGTATGACATTAATCGTCGTCAAGCGACTCCTTACAACACAAAGACCAATGAAATGACCAAATTGTCATATCGAGAAATGAAGCCCATGCTTCAAAAGCTAATCCAACTAGATAGGAAGAATTAGTCCCATATGTTAGACCGAATTCTTTAGTCTTACTAGATTGCTTACAAAACCCCAGTGGGAACTTTTTCGCTTCGACTTGTATATGGGAAGTCTTGCCCTTTGCATGTAGAAATAAAGTACAAATCAAAATGTGTAATAAAAGAGTTGAATTTGAGTATTTAGAATCCAAGGGCAAGAGGAGCTTTGATCTAGATGATTTAATAGAAATTTGCAATTTGGCATAAGAGAACAATGAGACCTATAAGGATAAGGTCAAGGCGTGGCATGATAACCACGTCTACCATGAAGACCCTTCAATCAGGATAGAAGGTAGAAAAATTTCCTACCGATCTATGCCATTCTTCGAAGTATACCTGATAAATCGGGAGGTGTAGCCACAATAGTACTCGTTTTATATGTTTGTTGGCTTTACCTTTTCTCAAAAATCTTTATGTATGTAGTTCCAGTTGTCGCCCGATTTACCAAGGAATATTTTGGTTGCTTTTGGCAGATTGCTTACTACTAGGTTGGATCGGATGTCAACCTGTGGAGGCACCATTTGTAACTATTGGACAAATTTCCTCTTTCATTTTACCCCCCCAGTAAACTGGGTGTACGAAGGAATTCACAAATTCTTCCTAGCGGTTCACTAGAAAGCTAACCTACACGTGCGAGCAGGAGTGAGCAGTTCCTATCCCTGATGTGACCTAGGAGTGCAAATGAGCAAGTGGGAAGGACCTTATGTTGTAAGAACAATGCATGACAACAGTAGTCAGATATTAGAGTTTTCACCTGCTACAAATTCATTCATTATAAACGAGCATATGTTGAAGCCATTCATTAAGACCATCAACTACTTAACCCTTGTGGAGAACATATACTTTCCACAAGATCCTTGATGTCGAATGCAAAGCTGTTACATCCTATCTCATACAAAGATCACTTTCATTTTTGTTCTTATTTCCTTTTGTATATCCCAAAATTTTACTCCACTTCACTCTGTAGTATACATAATCATTCCTCCCTTTCTCCTACATTTATTTTTTCAATACTTAGGATGACTTGAACCTAAGTGTATGTGGAAGATTGACTGAAGTTATTATATGCATTCATTTGATTTCTTGTTAATACCTTTTATTGTACTTAGGATATTCAAATCTTTAGTATAGGTACCCATAAGTTATACTTCTGCTATTTTCTTAATTATAAAATCTAGAATAAATACCCTGCAAGTTTTCTTAACTGAGTTGAAAAAAACCTTAAAAATCCATAAAAGATATATATTTTCATAAACCATAAAAACCGGCATATACATAAAAAATCAAACATTTGAAACCATTAAAACCAACAACAATGTGAAAAATCTCTTCAAAAAAACTTGCAAAAGAGGATTAAAACTCGAAAAATCTCTTAAAAAAACTTGCAAAAAATGATTAAAACTCAAAAAACTGCCTCATAAAAAGAGATGCTCATGCATTTTCATCTTGCATCAACATTCTATGGAAAGCGATTGGATTCTGAATGATCAAGGCCTTAATACATTTAAATTCACAATAGCTTCATTAGATATAGATATTTAAAAGTTTTAGATCATGTGACTTAATTCTCCAAGTTCATAGGATAATTTTCAAACTTAAACCCTTACTTCCTAAATAGATTGCCTCACATTATGATGATGACTCTTAAGCAATGAACTACCCCGGACTCTTGACCTAATTTAGCCTAAACGAGTAATGTGAAAAATTGACTCAGCCTAAGTATAATACTCTACAACTGCTTTGTTGTGTGAGGTAGATAACCATGCTATTGGAACAGTAGATACCGATGCATATCTCAATTCTCTTGTAGCATTGGATCAAAGTAGTGGGTTGAAGCAATGCTTCAGATGAGGGATAGTGTACAGACACTTAGTCATTCAGTTTAGATGCAATCAAAAGTATTTATCAATATGGATTTTTTACCTCTCATCTACCAAATATAGTGCAAACATCCATTGCCCTAAAATGATAAATGATAACATGAGAAATGAATATGGATATATATAAAGAGATACGGACCTAGTACATTACAAAGTAAACACTCATGACTCAATGATCCAAATTACTAGAAAAGAAGACTTGTCTACACTTACCAAGCTTCTACAAAGGTGACATGTCTGCACTGGTCAGGCTCCAGATGTCCCATCTTTATTTGCTAGCAAATCTAAACTTAAAAGGAAATACCCAACTCCTTGGGAAAAAGAGTTGCTAGAGATGACACATTACACACTGTATAGTTAGCCTCATTGTTTAAAGAGTATGCTTTATAAGTTGGTGGATTTAAATTGATTTTTGAGTTGAACCTGGATAAGAGACACATGGAACTCATAATATGTCAAATCTAAATTCTATTTCTAAGGAAGTTCGGATATACTACTAATCTGTGGGTCTACGGAAGCTCAACTTTTTTTGTTAATGAACCTCCCAATATCAAAGAGAAATTATTGTCCAAGGGAATAACTAATTAATCTTTCCAAAATTGGGACACATAAGATTACCATTAACACAAATGATCATGGAAAGAGCATGAATGCGACTACAAACAAGGATTACCACTTTCATTCACCAAAGAGTCCTATTTTCAATTGCTTAATCTCAGATCCAGGAAGGCAGCGATCTTAACTAGTTCTTAAGGGCCACAAGAAGAGAAGCAAGATCCAGTGCACTCTAAAACCTGACCCTTCCCATCCCAGCAAGTCTAGGTTAAGAAGTAAAATTAGACACATAAGGGATAAACTATTGCTATCTAGGTGATTTTACCTAAGAAAATGACTCGTTAAACAGAAAACAGAGTGCGGAAATATGCATTTTCTAAAGGGTGACATATTGAAGGTTCAATATCCCTTTAAGAAACTAAGGTCTTGATATATGTGGACCTAAAACTGTTGGAAAATAAATGAGAACGGTTTATTTCATGGATCCTTAGGGCTCTCTTATATAGAGAAGAGACCTATAGGTAAAATACAAAAGATAGACAGAAATAAAGTAAACTGAGAAAACAATATAGAAACACAATGTCAATCACGTTTAGCTTGGATAAACACTTCTGAAAGGGTCCTCTAAGTAAAGCCTTAGTGAGAATATCTTCAGTTTGATATCCTGAACTGACATGAGAAGTGGAGATAAAGCCTTTCTAGATCATGTCCCATGTATTAGTGGCCGTCTACCTCAATATGTTTAGTTTTCTCATGAAAGGCAGGATTGTTCACATTGTAACTACATAGGAAGAGATGCATCTATATATAAGTCTGTTAGCACCACTCGGACCCACGTCATCTCTGTGATCCCTTGCGCCATAGCCCTATATTCTGATTCATCACTAGACCTGTCAACCACAGTTTGCTTCAGACTCTTCCAGTATACAAGAGAGCCTCCAACAAATACAGTAAAGACTGATGTAGACTTCTTGTCCTTAGGACGTCCAGCATATTATGCATCTGCACAGGCTGTAATAGTAGGAGATGCTCCTTTCCTGAATAGCAATCCTACACCTGGAGATGACTTTAGGTACCTCAAGATCATTTACACTGCATCCATGCACTTGTCGAGGTTGCTTCACGAACTGACTAACTCGACTAACAACAAAGGAGATGCTTGGTCTAGTGATAGTAATCTAGAGAAGCTTTCCCACCAATTCTTTGTATCTTCTCATGTCTACCTCCTATATATCATCATCGTATAGCCTCATGATGGGATCCATAGGAGTGGTAGGTAGCAAGTCGGTACTCAATCATGCCCATCTCAACTAGCATGTTTATAACATACTTTCTTTGGGTCATCACAAGACCTTACTGATTCCTAGCAAAATCTAGCCCCAAAAAATATTGTAGGGTGCCAAGATCCTTAATGACAAATTATCGGCCTAGAAATTCCTTTGCCGTTTAATCCCCTGCACATCATCTCCTGTAACAAGTATGTCATCAACATAGACCATGATAACAATTGTACCTATGGAGGTTCTCTGCACAAATAGTGAATGATTTGTATTTGATCTCTTGAACCCTTGCTTCTCAATCAGATCCGAGAGCTTCTGAAACCATGCTCTTGGACTCTACTTAAGGCCAAATATTGTCTTGTGAAGTCTACAAACCTGCTGACACTACCCCTCAGCAGCAAACACCGGAGGTTGTTGCATGTAGACTTCTTCCTAGAGATCACCATACATGAATGAATTTTTAACATCAAGGTGAAATAAAGGCCAATCATATACCACATATATGGAAAGAAGAACTCGTAGAGTGGAGTGGCGAGCAACATGGAAAAAAGTGTCCAGATAATCCACTTTATAAATCTGAGTAAATCCCTGTGCAATCAATCTAGCCTTGTAACGATCAAGACTCACATCTGCATGGTGTTTCACAATAAACACCCACTTGCAACTGACAATAGATGCCTGTAGACGAGATTTTGCGTGACTTAATGATTGATTTTTACTTGTCGTTGTGCACACTTATAATCTCATCAAACAAATATAATTTGTAAACTCGACGATGCCATGAAATAAACAAAATTAAGTAAAGAGCAAGTCGGGTGTCGAACCACAAGGACCAAGAAAGTTTGCAATTTTTACTTCAACATTTTAATGCATGCGACAATTGATTAGAATTATGTATGCAATCTAATTAATGAAGAGACTAAGTTACATGCTGGAGATATTTGAAATGAAGAAAAGTTCAAGACTTAAAATGTAATTGACATTAAAAGAACATGGAATAAAGAGAATGAGAGAGAGAAAATTTAGCCCTCTTATGCATGTACGTGGAATGCAACTTGCAAGTTGCATCCACGGCCAGGGAGCTTGCTGGTTCCTTGCGGGAGTGGCCTGGACGGGGATGTTCTGAGGAAGACGAACGTTGGCTGGTGCGAGGACTGTTGGCGCGTGAAGGAGCACTACGACAGCGCGGAGAACGTAGCCGGTTGCAAGAGTGCGTGGCTGCGGGGTGGAGTGCGCAGCTATGGGAATGTCGTGCGGCCTGGATGCTGCAGCTGTGTGCGTGGTCGGTCACGCACGGAGAAGGTAGCAGGCGGCTGGAGTGCACCGCCGCATGCCAGAGCAGGGGGGCCGCGGATAGCGGCGTATGCGCCAGAGGAGGGCGCCGGTGCGCGATGACAGAGATGTGCTGGAAGTGCAGCCGTGCGCACGAGGGAGTCGCTGGACGCGGACAGCAGCTGTGCGGGCTGGATGGTAGCAGTTGCGTGCGAGGTATGCCAGAGGCGCGCCGCTGCAAGTTATGTGCTGGGGATGACGGGGGTTCCTGCAAAGACAAAATAAAAAGAAAACGAGAGAGAGAGAGAGAGATGGCGATATAGAGAATGCGTGAATGGGAGAGAGTGCTATGTGAGAGTGGAGGGGATGCGTGAACAGAGAATGGGGATGGGGGGTCGAGTGTTGTGCGTTATGAAAAATGGGAGGGGAAGAGAGAGAGTGCGTGAGTGAGTATAAAAAATGGGAGGGGAGGGTGAGTACGTGAGTGGCCTTTTTATCCTTGCATTGTGCGGCTCCATGCTATGCAAATAAAGAGAGAGTAATGACAAAAATATAATTGTTGCATGGGGAAGGGAATGGGTGGAGTACGTAAGTTGCAACTCATGCATGGGGAAGGGAGTGGTATGGTGGCTCTATGCATGGGAAAGGGAATGGGTAATTGGTGCACATGCATGATATTAAAGAGAGGAACTTTTGCACTATTCCCCCTCTCCATTTCTTTCCAACAAAAACTGTGGGCTTTATCCAAGCTATAATGAGTGGTTAATTTATACTATCTTCCCTTCTATTTTCTTCCCAATAAAAAGTGAGGTTTTGTAGAGTCAAATCAATGTGTTATATTCAATGCTATATATACCCAATACTCTTCCATATGTTGTGCTTGGTTCATGTTAACAAAAATTGATTAGGAATCATAAAATATGTAACCGGTATTTTTGAAGACATTTTACTTGATTACGAAATTATGATCATTTGATTTATGCAGAGATTTTTAATTGATTGTGTGCAATTATGGATATTTTTGGTGTTGTATGTAAGGAATATAGATTATGTGATTTTAGAGTTTCCAGATCAATCATTAAGGTTGTATATCACATAATTTGATCATATTATCTCTGTATATATTGTAATCATCACACCCCCATACTTAAGTCTTGCTAGTCCCGAGCAAGAATAAGATAAGAAATAGCCAAGATAGATTGGGTGAGGGTTTGCAGCAGACATACCCACAAAGTCTTGAGTTTTCAGATCCTAACCACACAGACACACAAACTTAAGTAGAATTGACCCATGGATTAATGATTTATTCGAATAGTCAACTTGACTCGAGTTTTGTAGTTTCAACAGCCTCTCAGTTCCAACAAAATCAAACATGGTTTCAGAAGGTCGATCAAGTCAGCTCATCCCTAAGAAACATGTATTCTCTTTGACCTTGAGTGGATATAAATAGTGTTAGTGATAATTTTAACTTTCGTGAGTCAAGAGAACGAGCTAACAACACAATCTATCAAGGTACCGAATGATTCCCTATACAAATAGCCTCAGTCCTCACCTAGATTCAGGCATAATCTCCTTTCAACCAAGTATGTCAGCATAGAAAATAGGTCATAGTTTATTGGAGAATGGGACTTAATTTCGGGGTTTTCCGTAGACCGCTTTGGTCCGTTGCTCTCATTCTTTTCCTTTTGCAGAGCATAACCCTGGGCCTCTTTGGGCCTCTTTTTAAAAAATTCAGGTAGCATCATTGGGCTGCTACCACGGCTTTTTGATGGAGAGGGGTTATTTGGTGGTCTTCTTTCCTTGCTTTTGCTTTGCACATCATTGCATGATTGGTGGTTTTTGGCATTTGTATTGTGATATGCCTTTTTGTGGTAATTTTGTCTTGGGTTTTGGCATCAAGAGGTAGTATCGTCTTAATATTGTCTTTGGAGGCACGATACTGGCTTAATTGCTGACATACTTAGACTAAAGAGATCATGTTGCTCCTGAGTCAGGTTCCTTCACTGACTATAGATAAGGTTCAGGCATTGGCACAACCAAGAGGACAACTCCTCACCTCAACTAGATTGTAATTGTATCTCGTAAACTCAACTCACTCAAGCTAAGTGCAATGTGTAGTTGTTTAATATCCACTGAAGAGTTTAAGAGTGCTACTAGTTTCTCAGGTGATCTAGTTAGATACAGAAGTTCATTCACCAGTAGAGTTAGTGGAACTGAGAGAATAAAGTCCAAATGGACCTGAAGAAAGTTTAAAAACTCATGCCTAGTGAAATTCTGATGAAGTTTAGTGGATTAGGGTCAACTCAACCTCAGTCTATGATTTATGTAGTGAAGATCTGATTTCTCAAAATAGGATAAAACTAGGAAGGATGTATTTTTGGTGGTTCTCTTGTTTTTGAAAATATTTTTAGGGAAATTTTTGCAAAAGAGAGTTTTTTTTTTTGAAAGAGTATGCAATTTTGAAAAACTATGCAGACACCCCCCATACTTAGCAGAAACCATGTCCCCATGGTGAAGATAATGTGCAATAGGAGGATCAAAAGGGATGTGAAATGTATATATATATATTTTTTTGTTTTTGGAATGTAATGCAGAGGGGTACCCCCATACTTATCTAATGCAATGCAGTGAAAATAAACATGCGAGCAGTAAAAAGATACCTGTGAGGGGAGGCTCACCAGAGTGCATGATTTAACGCCTCAGCTAGGCGATGTAGTGGTTCATTTTTCCTGCAGAAGGTATGTTGTGCAAACATGCATAGGACCAGATGGTTCAACAACGGGTTTTAGTCTTTGACCATTGACTCTGAAAGTGGCTTTAGTGTTTGGGTCAGAAATTTCTATCGAGCCATTATCGAATACTTGAGTTACAATGTATGGTCCTTTCCATTTCGATCTCAGTTTTCCTGGAAATAACTTCAGTTTTGCATCAAATAGCCACACTTTCTGATTTTCCTTGAATGTTTTCCTTGAAATATTGGCATCGTGCCACAACTTGATTTTCTCTTTGTATAGCAGGTTGTTATCATAGGCTTGTGATCTCAGTTCTTCCAGTTCAGATAAATCCAATAGTCTTTTCTTCCCAGCCTCATCATAATTCAGATGGCACTTCTTGATTGCCCAGAGTGATTTGTGGTGGACCTCTACAGGTAGGTGACACGGCTTTCCATAGACTAATCGAAATGGGCTCATACCTAAGGGTGTGCGAAAAGCGGTGCGGTAGGCCCAGAGAGCAGAAGGTAAGTGTTGGGACCAGTCTTTACGATCAGAGCGAACAATTTTCTGGAGGATGGTCTTGATTTCTCGGTTTGACAGCTCGGCCATTCCATTTGTCTGAGGGTGATAGGCAGTTGAGACACGGTGTTCGACTCCATTTTTCTTGAGTAAATTCTTAACTGAAGCATTCAGAAAGTGGGTGCCTCCATCACTAATGACCACCTTTGGCAATCCAAATCGAGAGAATAGGTCATTTAAGAACTTGACAACAGTTGTGCTATCAGCAGCACGAGTAAGAATGGCTTCTACCCAGCGAGAGACGTAATCAACAGCGAGAAGAATGTGTTGGTAACCATGTGATGTGGTGAAAGGTCCCATGAAGTCTATTCCCCAAGTATCAAAGTTCTCGACTATATGCACGGGTTGGAGGGGCATCATGTTACGACGGGTCATTGTCCCATGAGTCTGGCAGGTAGGACAAGATTGAGCAAAATGATGGGCGTCTTTAAAGAGTGTGGGCCAGTAGAAACCGCATTGTAAGACTTTAGCGGCTGTGCGCTTCCCTGAGTGGTGTCCTCCACACCCAGAAGTGTGGCAGTGAGTTAGGACATTGTTGACTTCAGGTTCGGGGATGCATCGTCTCCATATTAAATCAGTACCCTCTTTGAAGAGAAAAGGATCTTCCCAGTGATAGTATCTGGCTTGGGCTTTGGTTTTGTCTTTCTTATGTTTTGGCCAATCATCAGGAAATGTGGAAGTGACGATGTAATTGACGATGTCGGCATACCAAGGGAGTTGAGAAACAGACATGATACTTTCGTCTGGAAAAGTGTCAGAGATGGGGATTGTGTCTGTGTTTGAGGAAGGGAGTCTTGAAAGATGATCCGCCACGACATTCTTTGCTCCGGCTTTATCTCGAATCTCTAAATCGAATTCTTGGAGCAGTAATACCCACCTAATGAGTCTAGGCTTAGCATCGGTTTTTGTGAAGAGATATTTCAGAGCAGAGTGGTCTGTGTAGATGATGATGTGGGATCCTAGGATGTAAGATCGAAATTTCTCTAAAGAAAATACCACAGCTAAAAGTTCTTTCTCAGTCACAGTGTAGTTCTTCTGAGCATCATCCAGAGTTTTACTGGCATAGTGAATGGCATAAGGTTTCCCATCTTTCCTTTGACCCAATACTGCCCCCACAGCATAATCAGATGCATCGCACATGATCTCAAATTCATAGTTCCAATCTGGGGGTTGTAGGATGGGTGCTTCAGTGATGATTTTCTTCAGGGTTTTGAAAGATTCAAAAGCATCCTCAGTAAACGTGAAATCTTGATCTTTTTCCAGTAGTTTGGTGAGAGGGCGGGAGATTTTTGAGAAATCCTTGATAAATCGTCGGTAAAAACCGACGTGACCTAGGAAGGATCGAACACCCTTTATATTCACGGGTGGACCTAAGTGAGTGATGGTCTCAATTTTCGATGGATCCACTTCTATCCCTTTCTTCGATACGATATGTCCCAACACAATTCCTTGTTTCACCATGAAATGTGATTTCTCCCAAGATAAGATCAGGTTCACCTCAATACATTTTTGTAAGACTTTGTCCAAAAATCCAAGTGTCTCCTCAAAAGAGTCTCCAAAAATTGAAAAATCGTCCATAAATATCTCCATAAAATCACCAACCATGTCAGCAAAGATACCCATCATACATCTTTGAAAAGTGGCAGGGGCATTGCATAATCCGAAAGGCATTCGTCGGAATGCATAAGTCCCAAAAGGACAAGTGAATGTGGTTTTGTCTTGATCTTCTGGTGCTATGGCAACTTGGTTGTAGCCGGAATATCCATCTAAAAAGCAGAAAAATTCTTTTCCGGCTAGCTTCTCAATGATTTGGTCAATGAATGGTAATGGGAAATGATCTTTTCGAGTAGCCTTATTGAGTTTTCTATAATCTACACAGACTCTCCAAGATGTGGCTACTCTGGTAGGTATGTCCTCGCCTTTCTCATTTTTCACGATTGTTAATCCAGCTTTCTTGGGGACAACCTGGAGGGGACTAATCCAAGGACTATCGGCTATCGGATAAATGATGCCGGCACTTGACCACTTGTATATTTCATTCTTCACAACCTCTCGTAGATTAGGATTCAACCGCCTTTGCATTTCTCGAGAGGGTTTACTGTCATTCTCCAAATATATGTGGTGTGTACAGAATGTCGGGCTTATACCTTTCAAATCAGTTATTTTCCAACCAATAGCCTGAGAATTCTTTTTCAACACCTCCATTAGTTGGCTCTCTTGCATATGATTTAGGTTGGCATTGATAATGACTGGTAGAGTGTGGGCATCATCCAAGAAAGCATACTTCAGATCTTTGGGTAGTGGTTTTAATTCAACAGTGGTTGTCGATGGATTCGGAGTTGTAATGTTTCCTGAGTCTATTACAGAAATAGTCTCAAATGGTGGTTCCATCATGGGCATGATCATTGTTGAGGTCAATGAGAGTTCAGAGTCTAATGTGTCCCAGGCATTATCAAGCTCCTCAATTTCTTGTCCGGTGAGAGGGCTTGGTGGAGCTTCTAGTGCAAGATTCAGATTGTAGGTGGCAATTTCATGGAAAGTGTTTTTGTAAGTGGATCTAGAGGTGTTCAGACTAACCTCTAAAGGATCCTTGGTGAGATGGATGGGGGCAAAGTCTTTTTGAATGTTGAGAACAACACATCTTTCTATCCAACCACATTCTTCGGTCTCAGATTCAGTGAAAGTAGGGGTGACAAGATCAACAGGAATGACTTGGCCATTGATTTTAAATTCAACTCTTCCAACCTCATAATCAAAATGAGCTTTAGCAGTGGCCAAAAATGGTCGTCCTAGTATGATTGGTGTCTCACTCAATATATTTGCTTGATCCATATCCATCACAACAAAATCAACCGGGAATTTATGACCTTGAACATCAACTATCACATCCTCAAGAAGTCCTTTTGGTCTTTTCACAGATCGATCAGCCATTTGCAAAGTCATTGAGACAGGTTTCAGTTTTCCTAGGTCAAATTGCTCCAGAATAGCAGACGGAAGAAGATTGATAGAAGCGCCATTATCCAGCAGTGTGTGATCAAAGGTCAATTTGCCAATTGTGCATCTAACTAGAGGAGCTCCTGGGTCTTTCTTTTTGGTGGGTAAGAATTGGGAGATGGCATTGGTTGTTGCTTGAGGGAGCACATGTCTCTCAATATGTTCATTGTCCTTTTTACTTTTTCCTTTGGATTTTCGTTTTGGTGTGCATTTGTCCTTCAAAAATCGGGAGAAGGCTGGAACTTGTTCGAGGGCTTTCAAGAGTGGGATTTCAATGACGATGTCCGAGAATAGTTTTTCTAACTCCGGATCGATGGTGGATGATCGCGGTTTTCTTCGATGAAGAGCTCCAGGAAAGGGGATGGTTATTGTTGGAGAGGAAGGAGGGAGCATGGTTGTTTCAGCTGGTTTCTCTCCATCATCAAACTCTTCCTCAATTTCAATTTGATCCTCAGAAGCTAGTGGTCTTGTGTAGGCAGAAGTGGTTTTCCCATTTCTCAAAGTGACAGCATTAGCAGATTGGTTTGGATGGGGTGGGGTTTTGAAATTGACTTGATTTCTAGGTGCTTGTTGTGGGTTCCCTTGGTTTGTCCTAGAAGGTGTAAAAAATCCTTGACTCTGGTTTTGAAAACCAGGTGGTGAGGTGAACGATCCGACAGGTGGAGGAGTTTGAAGTACTCCAGATGAGCTAGCCTTATTGGTGTTTGGATTGGGCAGCGGTTGAGGTGATAAGGATGGGATGTACGATCTGATCTCAGCGAATTGACGAGCATTCTCAGAGTTGGCTTTTTGTTGGGATTCAGTGGCCTGTTGTTGAGCTATAGCTAGTTGTTGTATTGCCTGAGCCAAGGCGTCAAAATTTACCGCAGTGGTGGAGGGTTGAGTCACGGGCGGTGCTATCGGTTGTCTGGGTTGGGTGTGATTTTGAAAATGATAATTGTTTTGTCCATTCCACCCAGAATTTGGTTGTTCTCTCCATGTGTTGTGGTTACTTGAATATCCTCCTCCTTGATTTCTCTGTACCCAATTCACAGTCTCCGGATTTATGTCTTGATTATGGGTGAATGTGGTGTGGTTAACTTCCTGGTTGGTGGGGTTATTCATGGCCAATTTTTCTATGGCTTGAGTCATGAGGTTCATTTGTTTTGAGAGGGTTGCCCATTTGTCAGGATTCTCATTGCTAGATCTCTCATAATCAATGATATTGACTGTCCTCGTGTTTGCACCGTATTGTTCAATTGATGAACTATTTATCGAATTGTCAGCCATATTTTCAAATAATTTCCAAACGAAATGCTCATCACGGCTGATGTAATTTCCATCGCAGGAGCCATCAATCACTCTCTTAAATGATGTATCTATGCCCTCATAGAATATCTGAACTAGCTTCCATTTGGGTATGGCATGATGAGGGCATTTCCTTTGAAGTTCCTTAAATCGTTCCCAAGCTTCATGAATGGGCTCTCTATTTTTCTGAGTGAATGATGATATGGCTTGTCTCAAGGCATTTGTCTTTCCTATTGGGAAGTATTTCTTGATGAATGCCTCTCTTAATGAGTCCCAAGAGGTGAGAGGGGTTCCATAATTTCTAAGCCATTGGAGTGCTTTGTCCTTGAGTGAGTGAGTGAAGGCTTTCATGTAGATGTATTCTTTTTCTACCCCAGGGATACTCATGGTGTCACAAGCAGATCGGAAGTCTTGGATGTGGAGGAAGGGGTCTTCAGAGTCATTTCCATAGTATTTTGGGATCAAGGAGAGTGCTGCGGGCTTTATCTCAAAGTCTCCTACCTCAGGCGGGATTTGGACCCAATGAACTAAGTCTTCTGCAGCCGGGTTGTAATGTGTACTAATGGGTGGCGGTCGGATGAGAGGTGCTATGGTATGGCGAATTGTGGCATTTTCTTCTCTCAGCAGTTGCAATTAATGCAGGATGAGATCCATAGGATTTGGTATTTCTTCTCCCATGTTTCCAAGATCAGTTGAAGGAGATGGGTTGGATTTTTTTCTATAAATTGGGTCGTACTCTAATGGTTGTTGCACTGGATTTTTCAGAGACCTACGACCTAGCATACACAGCACAAACACCAAGCAATTTGTTGTTTCACCAACTCACACAAAAATTGCCGCGGAAGCGGTTATCTTTTCGATTTTAATTTAGTGATTCAACAGAAGTTTTCAGAGAAATTAGAGTCCTTAAAGGATGAGGTGGGTGTGGAAGATTGTGAGAAATTGATGTCCTAATCCGGCTGGGGGATCCAGGGTGCGGTACTCAGATCGAGGATCTGCTTCTTCCCGTGAGAACCTGTGCCCAACGCGTCGAGGAATTACGATTTCTCTCTGCAATCCCACGTAGCACCAGGGATTTTTGTTTCTATCCTAGGGTTCTATGTGCTCGTGATTTTTGTGTCATACACGTGCATCAAATCAAGCAATCACAATTTTCCCGCTTTCTGCTCGGGCCACTGCGGTGGCCTTTCAAGCTTATCTTTTTAAATGATCAGTACACGATTTGGTGGTCTTTGAGTTATATTATCAGAGGGAGAAGACCACAGAGATGATGCAAAGAAGAAGTGTTTTTTAATTTTTTCGGTTTATGTTCGGAGCGCAATCAAATGCAGGAATTTTTTAAAAGCCTAAGATGCCTAAGAAAGAGGGACTCACAGTGCCTGCACTTCTGGCGCTAATCCGTAATGTTTTGTCCTACTGATGGCGAGCTTTTCCGAGAAGGGAGGGGGAAATTAAGATTACAAAAAAAATTTTCTTTTACCAAATTACAAATTTGCTAAAACAAAATGCATGAAAAGACAAATTTTTTTCTTTTTGAAGCCTAAGTACCTGCAAAACAAAAAAGTGCACGGATTAGATACTTAAAAAATGAAAAAAAAATGAAGAAAAAAATTGCAAACGTTGCTTAGTCCCCGGCAACGGCGCCAAAATGTAGACGAGATTTTGCGTGACTTAATGATTGATTTTTACTTGTCATTGTGCACACTTATAATCTCATCAAACAAATATAATTTGTAAACTCGACGATGCCATGAAATAAACAAAATTAAGTAAAGAGCAAGTCGGGTGTCGAACCACAAGGACCAAGAAAGTTTGCAATTTTTATTTCAACATTTTAATGCATGCGACAATTGATTAGAATTATGTATGCAATCTAATTAATGAAGAGACTAAGTTACATGCTAGAGATATTTGAAATGAAGAAAAGTTCAAGACTTAAAATGCAATTGACATTAAAAGAACATGGAATAAAGAGAATGAGAGAGAGAAAATTTAGCCCTCTTATGCATGTACGTGGAATGCAACTTGCAAGTTGCATCCACGGCCAGGGAGCTTGCTGGTTCCTTGCGGGAGTGGCCTGGACGGGGATGTTCTGAGGAAGACGAACGTTGGCTGGTGCGAGGACTGTTGGCGCGTGAAGGAGCACTACGACAGCGCGGAGAACGTAGCCGGTTGCAAGAGTGCGTGGCTGCGGGGTGGAGTGCGCAGCTATGGGAATGTCGTGCGGCCTGGATGCTGCAGCTGTGTGCGTGGTCGGTCACGCACGGAGAAGGTAGCAGGCGGCTGGAGTGCACTGCCGCATGCCAGAGCAGGGGGGCCGCGGATAGCGGCGTATGCGCCAGAGGAGGGCGCCGGTGCGCGATGACAGAGATGTGCTGGACGTGCAGCCGTGCGCACGAGGGAGTCGCTGGACGCGGACAGCAGCTGTGCGGGCTGGATGGTAGCAGTTGCGTGCGAGGTATGCCAGAGGCGCGCCGCTGCAAGTTATGTGCTGGGGATGACGGGGGTTCCTGCAAAGACAAAATAAAAAGAAAACGAGAGAGAGAGAGAGAGATGGCGATATAGAGAATGCGTGAATGGGAGAGAGTGCTATGCGAGAGTGGAGGGGATGCGTGAACAGAGAATGGGGATGGGGGGTCGAGTGTTGTGCGTTATGAAAAATGGGAGGGGAAGAGAGAGAGTGCGTGAGTGAGTATAAAAAATGGGAGGGGAGGGTGAGTACGTGAGTGGCCTTTTTATCCTTGCATTGTGCGGCTCCATGCTATGCAAATAAAGAGAGAGTAATGACAAAAATATAATTGTTGCATGGGGAAGGGAATGGGTGGAGTACGTAAGTTGCAACTCATGCATGGGGAAGGGAGTGGTATGGTGGCTCTATGCATGGGAAAGGGAATGGGTAATTGGTGCACATGCATGATATTAAAGAGAGGAACTTTTGCACTATTCCCCCTCTCCATTTCTTTCCAACAAAAACTGTGGGCTTTATCCAAGCTATAATGAGTGGTTAATTTATACTATCTTCCCTTCTATTTTCTTCCCAATAAAAAGTGAGGTTTTGTAGAGTCAAATCAATGTGTTATATTCAATGCTATATATACCCAATACTCTTCCATATGTTTTGCTTGGTTCATGTTAACAAAAATTGATTAGGAATCATAAAATATGTAACCGGTATTTTTGAAGACATTTTACTTGATTACGAAATTATGATCATTTGATTTATGCAGAGATTTTTAATTGATTGTGTGCAATTATGGATATTTTTGCTGTTGTATGTAAGGAATATAGATTATGTGATTTTAGAGTTTCCAGATCAATCATTAAGGTTGTATATCACATAATTTGATCATATTATCTCTGTATATATTGTAATCATCAATGCCCTAGTAGGACCAGGGACCAAACTATAAGTACTACGTGCATGTAGTGCATCCATTTCTTCTTACATGCACATACGCCACCGACTCTCTCTCAAGGCCTTCTGGTAATTTCGTGGGATCTCCATGGCAAATTGAGAAACAATGAATTTCTTGAATTCCCCTAACAAACAATCATAGGAAACCTGAGAAGCAAGAGGATATGAGGTACATGCATGCTTATGTTTCCAAAGTACAATAGGGACATCCATGTCATTGTGGAATCTCCTCAATCTATAAGCCAGCCTCTTGTCCTGCTCAGACACATCTCCAAACCTATTGTTAGAAACATCGTATTCATAACAAACCTGAGGCATGCTGGATGACGAGCGATGACCATGGGCAGAAGCATGCCGACATGTTTAGTATCATGGCAAGGGTGGAGCTAGGACTATGGGAGGTGGAGGTACTGAGGGAGGTGATGGAGGTGGTGGTGATGGAGTGGGAATCACAAGCGTGGATGGCGGCGATGGGCTCGTAGGAGGAGTAGACCTCATCATCTGAATCTGATGAAGTCAACCTATACCCTGTACGAGAAAAATACATCATTGACTCAAAAAATATAACATCAGTGCTAATATAATATTTTCTGTGCAACGGATCATAACATCTAAATCCCTTTTGCATTTTGAAGTACCCAACAAAAACACATTTGATAGCTCTAGGAGAGAGCTTTCAAGACCTGGAGATAACTGATGGACAAAGGCAATCGAGCCAAAACATGAGGAGTAAGTGAGAATAACACCATTGAAAATGCCAGCGAGAAAGGAATTTTCTCACCTAGAACAGACGAGGGCATGCGATTCACAAGATAACAAGCCGCAAGAACAACATCACCCCAGAACGAATGTGAATAACGACTTTGAATAAGAAGTGTTCGAGTAATATCAAGTAAATGGCGATGCTTTCTTTCAGCAAACCCATTCTGTTGAGAAATGTGTCACATGATGTTTGATGAGATGACGAGAATTGTGTAGTGCATGAGTACAAAATTCCAATGCATTATCAGTTCTCACAAATTTGACAGAAGGAGAAAAAAACATTTTGCACTTCATTAATGAAAGTCATAATCAGATTCTCAGCTTCAGATTTATTCTTCAATAAAAAAACTCTACCAATGAGAAAAGTCATCAACAACAACTAGATAAAATACGTGTCCATGGTGATCGGGAACACGACTTGGACCCCAAATGTCAACATGAAATAACTCAAAAGGGAGGTACTGTTCCAACCCTGATGACTAGGGAGAATAACCTGATGGTGCCTCCCTAACTGACATGCTAGAAGGCGAAGGAGGTGAGATCTGAGGGAGAACTTGACACATCTTCTGATAGGGAAGGTGACCAAAGAGCAGGTGCCACATGAACGGAGAGATTGGTCATGTAGAATGAGAGGATATGCCTGCATATGGAGTTCAGACCAGTCGATAGAGGCCTCCCTGCTCATGGTCACACCCAATTACCATGCCTGTAAGAATGTCCTGAGATACAAGAGATGATAGGTCAAAAATAGCCCGACAATGCAAATCCATCGTAATCTGACTAATAGATAATAAATTCATAGAAAAGTCAGGTGCATGCAACACATTCTGCAGACGCGTCCAAGGCGTCAAACTGATCTTCCCCTATAATGTGATAGGGAATGAGTCACGTAGGCTATGACAACAGTTCCCCTTGGAGAAACCTGTCGTAGATTGTAAGTTGATCTCTCTCTCCATATAAGTGATATGTTGCCCCGAAGTCCATAATCCATTTTGTAGTATCAGATTCATGACAAGTAGAAAGAGCATAGATGCTACCTGAGGTACTGACAGAGGTAGAAGCAACATCTGAGTGGCATACTGGAGTAGGCGAGGAGGGAATGTGATTAGCAGGAGGCATAATGTCCCTCAGTCGGGCTACTATGTCCTCAAACCTCTGATCTGAAGAGGAAGTTGTAGGAGAGTCAACACGTTCTGCTACAGGAGCCGATGTCGAAAAACCATGCTTAGAGTAGCATGTATCGTGTGTATGCCAAGTACAATGATAGTAAGTCCAGGGCTGACAAATACGATCTCCTCTACCATGAGGTCCACAATCACGAAACTGGGAGGAACCTCCTCTGCCGTGAGAGGTGCCATCACAGAGAAGGTTTGACTAGAAGCAGAGGAAGGAACAATAATTCTATTAAGCTTGCGATATGCAACCTTCATCAAAGGAATGGTAGCATACACAAGTATCTGTGAGCGACCAACATCATACTCCGGATCAAGTGCTGCAAGAAGCACACTAACCATGGTTGTGTTCCTGTAAGACTTCTGCTGCTCAAAGGTGGCTGCAAGTGGCATAAAGCTTTGGAGCTTCTCAAACATGCCCCTGAGAGAGGTACACAAAGAGTGTAGACAACGACCATTCTGCTTGACCATGAAGATATCATGTTGTAACTGAAGGATATTCATCTCATTCCTCATCTGAGAATATGTAGCAACGAGAATGTCCCACATCGCCTTAGCAGTGGGTTGATGTAGAACGTCATTGACGATCTCAAATGTGAGTGTACCAGACAACCATACACGAACATAAGCATCGTCAGCCTCCCACGAGGCATTCGCCCCAATCTTGTCAGATAATTCCTCCTCAGTAAGAATGTGCTTCTTACCCGTAGACTGCATTAGGCTCATGAATCGCATGGCTCAAAGTTCATAATTCATCGTGTCCATCTTGACTATTGGCATTGGACCTCAAAAAGCGACAATGGCGGGGATCACAACCTTACTTTCTAACATGTTGCCGGATCAAGAAACCGAGGCTTGTAGACCACATAAGTTCTTTTTTTTGTAAACATACATGGAGAGAAGTGGATGCATATGGAGACTAAGTACAACCCTTCCCGTCATCATATAACGTGTCTTAGAAACGAGTGATATTCAGATCTGGAATCACCCAAAAACTTCAAAACAAACCGTAAGTGATCACCAAATCACTCCTTTGAAACCCTAGGGAGCGACAGGAGGCATCCTAGGGTGTAGTGATGCCATCGAAGGCAACTGCTACAACCGACGGTGGTATAACTGCTGGCAACACGACAACATGACATCTACTAGAGACGACAACAGGGGTCACAGGTGGCTACGGCTGGCGGCGGCAAGGCCGCAGGTGGCTGTAGCAGGCGGCCAACAATGGTGGAGGTAGCCGAAAGAGAGGGAAAGGAGGGGGCGACGAGTGTAGGCTAGGGTTTTGGAAAGTGAGGTACTAGGGCTCCGGTCTAGGACCGCCGCTCTCATACCATCTTAGAAAAATAATGAGAATTGTTTATGCCATGGACCCCTATTATATAGAGAAGAGACCTATGGGTAAATTACATAAGATAGAAATAAATAAATTAAACTGAGAAAACAATATAGAAACATATATATATATAATACAAAACATATATCATATGTCGCCATCCCCTCGCCTTCTTGCTCTTGAAAATTTAGGACAGAGACAAATAGAGGGTTTGCAAGGTCAACATGTTCTATTCATAAAATGAACATATCATTCTAGCTAAGACCATGGATGAAGATCATGATAAGGTCAGAGGGGCTAGAGTTAATACTAAGACAATGACAAGTGTTGGCATCGAGAGAGGGCTACACGAATCGAGAAAGAAGAGAAATTTTGAGATAAATTACAATACCATTAACATGTATCAATATCGGTTCTAATGGGAGCTGATCTTGTTCTGAGCCCCTGATATATAATAGCGGTACTTCAGAGAAGTAGTGCTTTACTAGTTTCAGTTGTGCGGTAAACTAATAGAGTAGACTAGAGAAATTAGGCGAGACCGGGTGGCTGTTGCCGATCATTTGATCGGAATTCAATTAGGAATGGGTACACTTGACGATATGAATCATTTGAAAAGAAACGTATTCGCTCTTTAGCAGATCTGTTACAGGCGGCCACTTCTGCATCTATAGATATAGTAGTCGAGAGTAGTACGAGGGATTTGCATTCCAGCGCTCCCAAGGTGCGTCATTAGAGGGAGAAAGTCCTGGCATATAGGCCTCACTCATGCTCGCTTCTTGACTTCCTGAGAAATGGCCCTAATCGTCAGTCAGCTTGGCAAGAATCCCGCATAACGGTTATAACTAGAAGGAGTTCCCCTAACCTCGACTATTTTCAAGGGGAATGTGGATTAATTCAACTGGCAGATGGCACGGCTTCCCGTATACAAGACGATAGGGCGATATGCCCAAGGGAGACTTGTAGGCGGTTCGGTAAGCCCATAGGACCGAGTCCAAGAGTTGAGACCAGCCCTTTCTGTTTAGCCTAACAAGTTTCTGCAGGATAGTCTTGATTTCTCTGTTTGATAACTCCGCCATGCCATTGGTATGAGGATGGTAAGGAGACGCGACACGATGATCGATGCCATACTCCTTCGTTAACTTCTTGACCTCTTTGTTAATGAAGTGGCTACCCCCGTCTGATATGAGTATTTTCGGTATCCCGAACCGTGAAATGATGTTCTTCTTCAGGAACTGGCATACTGTTCGGTTATCGGCGGCTCGAGCGGGGATAGCTTCAACCCAACGACTCACGTAATCGACGGCAAGAAGGATGTGCTCAAAACCTTGATTGTTAGGGAACGGTCCTATGACGTCAATGCCCCATGCATCGAAAACATCTGCTATCTGAATGATTTTCAGGGGCATTGAATCTTTGGCAGTAAGTGTACCTTTCAATCTCTGACAGTCAATACATCTTTTGACAAACTCTGTTGCATCCTTAAATAATGTGAGCCACCAGAAGCCACACTGAAGTACTTTGGTTGTCGTACGATCTTCGGAGTGATGTCCACCAGATTCGAGCGAGTGATAATGCTCGAGGACACTAGATTGCTCCTCCTGAGGGATGCACCTACGCCAAATGCAATCCGCTCCTTCCCTGAATAAAAGAGGATCCTCCCATTAGTAGAACCGGATGGTCGACATGAATTTGTTCTTCTGATTCTTCGTCCAATCCGACGGTGTTACCCCAGAGGCGAGGTAGTTGACTATATCAGCGTACCAAGGAAGAGAATCCACTGCAAGGATTGATTCGTCAGGAAAGGTTTCTGTGATAGGTGCATTGTTCAGAGGAGGCTCATGCTGCTCTATTCTGGAGAGATGGTCTGCTACCACGTTTTGAACTCCAGGCTTGTCCTTGATTTCCAAATCGAATTCTTGGAGGAGAAGGATCCAGCGAATCAGTCGTGGCTTAGCATCCTTCTTCTGCTGGATGTACCGGATAGCAGAGTGGTCTGTAAAAATTGTGACTTTTGATCCCAGCAAATAGGATCTGAACTTCTCGAAGGCGAAAACCACAACCAGCAATTCTTTCTCTGTCACGGTATAATTTCTTTGTGCTTCATCTAATGTTCTGCTGGCATAGTGAATGGCATAGGGCGCTTTCTCTTTCCTTTGCCCAAGAACAGCCCCGACTGCAAAGTCTGACGCGTCGGTCATTATCTCAAAGGCAAGAGTCCAGTCAGGCGGCTGTAAGATCGGAGCCTGAGTAATAAGCTCCTTCAACTGATTGAAAGCAAGGAGAACATGCTGATCTATATTGAACTCTGTTTCCTTGCATAAAAGTTCTGTCAGAGATCGGGCAATGCGGCTGAAATCCTTGATGAATCACCTGTAGAATCCCACATGCCCCAGGAATGACCTCACATTCTTCACTGACTGAGGTAGCTAGAGATTTGAAATAATATCCATCTTCACCGGGTCGACTTCCATGCCACGTTTGGAAACGACGTGGCCCAGCACAATGCCTTCAGTGATCATAAAGTGGCTCTTTTCCCATGAAAGCACTAAATTGACATCTCGGCATTTCTGAAGCACTCTGTCTAGGTGCAGAAGACAAGAATCAAAACTATCACCATAGACAGAGAAGTCGTCCATGAACACCTCGAGAAAACTGCCTACCATCTCGGCGAAGACTGCTAACATGCATCTTTGGAAGGTTGCAGGTGCATTGCATAATCCAAAGGGAATTTTCTTGAAGGCGTAGGTGCCGAACGTGCAAGTGAAGGTAGTCTTCTCTTGATCTTCAGGGGCGATTGCCACTTGGTTGTATCCGGAATACCCATCCAAAAAGTAGAAGAACTCCTTGCATACGAGTCTTTCCAGAACTTGATCAATGAATGGCAAGGGGAAGTGGTCCTTCTTAGTTGCTGCATTAAGACAGTGGTAGTCAACACACACCCGCCAGGATGTTGGTACCCGAGTGGAAATTTCCTCTCCTTTGTCATTTGTAACCACGGTGAGCTCGGATTTCTTCGGAACTATATGCAGTGGGCTTACCCATTTAGAGTCGGAGATGGGATAGATAAAGCCTGAGTCACACCATTTCGTTATTTCTTTCATGACGACGTCCCGAAGGTTAGGGTTCAGCCTTCTTTGAAATTTGCGGGACGGCTTGGCATCTTCTTCCAGATAGATGTGGTGTGAGCACAAGGCCGGATTTATCCCTCGGAGATCTGATACGCTCCAACCAAGTGCCTTGCGGTTCTTTTCTAGAACCTCGAGAAGACGAGATTCCTGATCCGGATTCAGCCTGCTGCTGATGATGACCGGATACATTTGTTCTTCACCCGCAAGGAAAGCATACTTCAGGCCTGTAGGAAGTAGCTTGAGTTCTATTTTTGACCTGTCCATCTTGTCGGTCACTTCAGAGACTATGCTGGTGGTGGGATGTACTTCCTTGAAGCTGCTACCATCCTCATCATTCTGCTGAGATCCCTGACATGTGCTGAACGGTTCTGCGCTAAGCTGATCGAGTTCGGTCTGGAGTGAATGATCAAAGACATGCGCCTGCATCTGAGAATCTGTCTCCCAAGAATCATCGGAGCCAAGGTTGAATGTGCTTTCCAAGTCCTCCTCGAGTGTGAGGATTTCTCGGGTCCAAAAATCATCCAGTGACAAGAATGAATCTCTGATCTCTGCAATAAAGTCACAATCTGCTTCGCATGCTGGCTGGCTCTCATCAGTCGTGGCATTCGGCTCTCTATTCATATTGATAGTGATCTGTTGCGTGTTCGAGCTGAAGGTAATCTTGCCAGACCCGTAATCAACCACGGCACCTGAAGTACGAAGAAATGGTCGGCCAAGGATGATAGGGGTCTGGAGTAGAGGTGCAGGTGAGTCCATATCAAGGACTACAAAATCGGTTGGGAATTGCATCTCCTACACTTTAACCACTACGTCTTCCAACAAACCTCGGGGCCGCTTGATGGATCGGTCAGCGAACTGAAGGATCATGCGTGTCTGCTTGAGCGGACCCAGCCCGAATTCTTGCATTATGGATGAGGGCAGAAGGTTGATGGAAGATCCACTGTCAAGGAGAGTGCGCTCGAAGACCTGGTCAAAAATCTCACAACTGATCAGAGGTGCTCCTGTGTCTTGCTTCTTCTGCGGGAGGTTACTGATAGCTGCTACCGTGGCCAAGGTGAGGACATGCTTCTCAACTTGCTGGCGTCTGTTCTTTCTTGATGGGCGACGCTTGCTGGTACATACCTCCTTTAGTCCTTTCTTCACGGCTGGCATGTACTCCACGGCCTTCAGCAAAGGAATCTCAACAGTCAACTTATCTAAAATTTCCACAACTCCTGGATCAGACAATGCCTTTTTTCGTTTTGCAATTTTTTTGGATTTTTCTATTGCATGAGGAAAAGGAATATGCACATCACTGGCAGGAAGATTAGAGTTCCTATTTACATCAAAATCATCGCCCATCAAATGTTATACATCCGGACTACAAAAAGGAGTACAAACTGTATCCTGGCATGCTGGTGTTGTAGGGAGATCAAAAAGGGTAGCGTCTGCTCCGTCGGCTGGCGTGGGATCGGCTGCTGTTGGCAGCTCCTCCAATGCTGGCGCGGCTTCGCTTCGGCTGGTATCTTTTTTTTGTTGTTATTGCTTTTGCTGATTTTTTTGTATTTTTGGCTGGGACTGATGCAAATGCACGACGGCTGGGCTGGCTTCTCCTTCTTCTTCCTCCTCACCCGCCCCTATAGCTGGCACGGCTGATGCGGAAGATGGCGATCCACCTGTTTCTTTATTCACCCCAATCTTTGTAGCAGGCGGAGGCAAGGCCCTACCGCTCCTGAGAGTAACAGCATTAGAATACACAGTAATATCATTTTCTGACATGAACAAGACATTACATTCTACATGCTCTTTCTTCTTGAAATTATTGGGGTTGGCTTCGACCTGAGCCGGAATGGTAGTTCGGGTGGCGGTCAGGTCATCAAGCCGCTTGGTCATTTCCGCTAGCCATTCGACAAGCTGGGCCAGACAATCCATGGTGGGGTTCGTAGGGGGTGCTTCAGTGGTTTCAGCGTGCAGACCACGCTGATGTTGTGTGGATGGGAGTGGAGGATGTTGCTGGAGGTGCAGAGGTGGTGCAGGAAGTTGAAGTTGCTGATAAGAGGGAGGAGGATACTGCTGATATTGCTGAGGTGGGGCAGCCGCATACTGATGAAACGGCTGTGGATGGCGGTACTGCGGCTGTTGGTACGGTGGGTTCTGCCTCCATTGGTTTGCATACTGGGGAGGTTGATGGTACTGGTGATGAGGCTGAGAGGACTGTCCAAAGCGACCACCCTGAGGTTGGTGGTACTTCCGGTTGGAAAGTGGCTGACCTTGGGGTTGTCCCATAGGACGGGTCAGTTGTGCATCGTTGGTCCATACCCCGTTTATTTATTGAATCAGGGGTGGTGGCGGGAAGACTGGATCAGGTCCTGAAAGAAACTCCGGTTGGTACACAACCATCTGCTGCTGCGGCTGGCCCTGGTCGGGCGCCTGCACGTAGTACACGTGTTGGACTGCCGGTGGTTGCTGGCTCGGCTGAGGCTGATGATGCGGTTGTTGCTCGTCTTTCTTCTCAGCTGGAGCATCTGATGGTGTCGCCGACTGAACAGAGTTGATGGTGCCCACCAACAGTTCAAGGTACTTGTTGATCTGATCAAGCTTGTCTAAGTTCGGGGTCCTCTTCTTGATCACAGCGAGTTTTTCGAGGTCCTGTGATCGCTTCTCAATGATGTCAACTTTAGATAGATGGCCCCCGATGATACTGAGGTTGGAGCTCTCATCTCTCTCTGCCTCCTTGGACGCTGCCATGTGTACTTGCTTCTGGAGGATCTGGGGCTGCTTCCGATACGCCTTGGATGAAGAGAGGGCGGCCTCTCCTTCGGCCATTTCTTCGAATATCTGCCAGTCTACGTCTTCATCCTTGTTAAAGTGTGAGCCCCCACATGCTGTGTCAACGAGCCTTTGGCTCTCAATGTTCAGTCCCCCAAAGAAGTGTTGGACCAAGCTGGTCTTCGGAATATCATGATGGGGACACTTCTCCTGCAGGTCAGTGAATCTCTCCCATACTTCATGTATTGACTCATGGGGTCCTTGGGAGAAATTACTGATTCGGGCTCGCATCTGGTTGAGCCGACCGAGAGGATAATACTTATGCAGGAAGGCTGACTTCAGCTCCTCCCAGGTCGTCACAACCTTCCCCAGATGGTTGACCCAATAGAGGGCCTTGTCTTGTAGGCTGAAGGGGAACGCCATCATCTTGACAATGTCCAAAGGGACATTGGGATAGTGAGTAGTGCGGCAAATGCGGGAAAATTGCTGCAGGTGAATGTACGGCTCCTCATTGGTGTTTCCATGGAATGTAGGGAGAAGAGCAATGAACTGGGGCTTCAGCTCAAAGTGAGCGTGTACCGGTGGAATGAGGATCCACTCGATCATCTGGATGTCTCCCAGATTGTACGTCTCTTTAAGTGTAGGCTTGGGTGGTGGTGGAAATTCTATATCATCATCTGGACCACCACCTCCACCTCCACCTCCTCCTCCCATGCCTCCTCTGCCTCTGCCTCCTCCTCCCTCGTCTCGGTTCATCATATCATTCAACATATCCTGGAATGTTGTCTGCGTGAGGGCTTGCTCGGTCAGCTGTTGCTGGATGGCCTGGATAGATGCCAGTAGCTGTGCATTGACTTGATTCTGATCTGGCACCTGTCCCTCTGGTTGGGGTGGCTGCTGACCCTTGCCCTTTCCTCCTGGAGCCATGTCAGGGTCTAAGTCAGACGAAATGAACTCCGGAGTAGTCTCCAGGGCTCGCACTGTCTTTTATCTGCAGAATGAGAGAGTCCTGATCAGACCGCTTGCAATTAATGTTCAGCTGCCGTGATGAAGCTGGAAGTCAGGTCAACCCCAGCATGTTGTGAATGGAAAAGGATGTAGACTGTAATCGACTTCCATTCACAACGGCGAAAGCGGGACAAAAGTGATCCCCGTTTATTGGGTGGCCAAGAGAAGGGTAGAAAATGAGGAGTTTGGAGATCGATCCGCAAAGTCCGGATCGGGTTCTCGGGAATCGCCTCGAACTTATTGGCGGTGTTGAGTCCATGGAATCGATGTGGGTGTCGGCATGGTCCCGATGAAAACCATCCATGGATCAACTTCGCGAAGTACAAGAGAAGATCGGATGTTGGAAGAAAGATACGATGGTCAACGAGGAGTAAAAGGAGTGCAAAACAGTAGAGAGGCTCGGTTGAGCGGGGTGGTCAAAGGGAGAAATAACAAAATGTGCGCAAAGGCGCGGGACTTGATCTTTGAACCTTAATCTAGATCCATACAAACACAATACAAAATCGGGTTCACCAACTCACGCCATGTGAAGCCGTGAAAGTTCGGCTATTTATTATCTTTTCATTTTTAGAGTTGTGATTTCAGGCATATCTTATAACAAGTCCTTAGTACGCTACCCTATAGGAGAGAGAGTACTGTCAGAAGAGTATCTCGTACTTGTCCTCCTCCTATGTAATCTGTAGTCTGTACTTTTTGGAGTCCTTGTAACCCTTCCTGGATCCCTACTCAGCCAAAGAAATAGAGAGAGGAAGCCGATAGGCGAAACCAATACTTCGGTTCTCGCTCGCAACAAAATCACCCGTGAGCGTGCAAGAACCTACTCGGACGCAGGACAATGAGACAGACACCCCCGTGAAGGCGTGGCCTATGCTCAATACTTCGGGCAGGGTCGATGCTCTACACAACAGAGAGTCATCATTGGTGACCAAGCCCTACTTGCCTACGTACGATAGAAGCGCCATTACTTTGGAAATCCAGGCGATACACAAGGCAGTTGCATACTAGGTTTTTGGCTTTAATCCTTAGGGGGTCGCACTCGCTCAAGGGAGTAGGGTTTTGGTCCCCCTCCAAGGTACCTGAAAACAATGAGGGCTTTATGAACCCGGTACAATGATAGTCCATTACAGATTTTAATTAGGTCAAAGTTTATTTAGCAGTCCCCTTGTTTTAATTTTTGGGTTTTCACTTTTTTTTTGAGTTTGTTTTCATACCAGCGCCTAACGTTTTTGTAGATTCTCATTTAAGTCCTAGGTACTCAAAATCAGAGGGAGATAGCGGAAAAGCCGTGCATGTGGTTCCATTATGGAAATCTCACCATTGAACCGAATGATGCATGCTGAGTTAGAAGACTTACAGTGCATCCTAGCTCTCTCCATGCGGTATGCAGAACAGAATTTTTAAACCTATCTACATGTCGGTATGCAAGGCACAAAATCGCCCTAAACATTAGCTGCTATTAGCGTGAAGAACCATAAGTCGCTCATTCATCTTTAGCCCGAAAGGTCCGGTCTTGGCTCACCCCTCCTCTGCTCAACACACTTGAGTTTAGGAGATAGCGCTTTGCGGGGCTCGCTGTGGCACAAGGGCTAAGAGACAAATGAACGGCTTGTTTAAGTTTGACTAGATCCATACGAAGTAGACTATAGGAACATGCATTCTTATTAATGTTTGGACCTAGCTACCGAGTCAAGCAACCTATATCTAGGGGCTCCAAGAACACAAAACAAAGTAAAAATAAAGGCGGAAAGCTCAAAACTGCGGAAAACAAAGAAAAGAAAGCGATGGAAAACTCGAAAAGTCGTGATGAGGCCCCCAGGTGAACAATCACCCGGGCACTGGACCTCATTGTGAAGAGTAGAGTCCTGTTAATTATTACATGCCAAAATTGTCTCTCTCTCACCATAAATTACAAAAAATGATCCTAAGTGTTCTAGACCTATCTAATCCCCGTCTCTTTGCTACCTTGGTGCTCTCTCCAGATGGTCATGAGGTAAAGACCACCCTCCTCCAAGCTCGGTTGCCTTGGCTCCCTAAGAAGCCATCCTCACGTGGCGGGCCCTCGCATCAAAGTCACAAAAAGATGGAATTAGTATAGCTCAATCAATCAAATAAAACCGATATAAATTAATCACAATAAATAAAGCAATAAAGCATGGTGATTAATTACATTAGAAATAGCTGCTCACACAATCAATGATGAATCAAAAATTTTTACACAAGAATGACAAAATAAAGTAGGCTATGCTCATTGCTCCCCGGCAACGGCGCCATCTGATAACACGATATCCCGCGAGGGTCACAATAAATGATATATATATAGTGTCGCTGAGGCGACCGCTCGCAGAACACCCAAGTTAATCAGCAATTAACCCACAATAAAAGAATGAATAGATTGAGTCCCAAAAATGTGAATTAATATTTATTACTCTACCACAAGATGTACAGTGACTAAGTATGTAGAGGTCGAACCACGGAGAGCAATACAAAAATGCAGTAGCCTATGAAGTGCATGTGCCACAGAGTCATCCTTGTGTGAAGCCTATTTTTGTGAGTTTTTATTTTTTTATTTATTTTATATTTATTTTATATTTATTTTATTATTTATTTTATTTTTTATTTTAATAATATATTTATGTAATATATATATATGTATATATAATATAAATATATAAAGATATATACCCCTAGAGGGTGGGTATATAGCATGTAATACATACATATGTATCTAATTATAGATATATATATATATAATAATTTTTATTATTATTTAGTTCTCAGATTATTATACATTAATATATATATAATATTTTTTTTCAATAGGGGAATATATATATATAATGTAGAGAGAGGGGTCATATAATATTTATAAAAATATATACAAATAGTCAAAAATTCAGAAATAAATTCTTTTTGGTATTTTCATGATTTTCTACCGTTTTTGTGATTTTTGGGCATTTTTCAAAATATTTTTGGTATTTTTAATTACTGAAACAAAGTAAAACAGTGGAGTAGCTACTGGCTGGAAGTAAAAAGGGAATTAAAAATATCACACAGCCACAAAAATTTTCCAAACCATTTTTAAAGTAAAAAAGTTAAAATATAGAAACTCCAGAACTTGAGTTTGCAATTTTTGGGGTTTCCTAGAATTTTTTATATTTTTTAGAAGTTTTTGAGTATTTTTGAATTTTTAAGGTTTTTCATTTGAGATTTTTAGTGATTTTTGGATTGACACTAAAATAAGTTAAAATAGGCAGTAGGTAATTTTTTTGGAATTTTTAGAGGTGTTTTACTATTTTTTTGGAATTTTATAGGTTAGACAGTAAATAAAATGCATGTTTTTGATTTTTAATAAATGCAAAAATGCAACAAAATTAAAAACTAAAACTAAGGCGTGCAAGAGCAAGCTAACAGGAGCTTATATCCATTTTTGCAAAATTTTTCAAGTTAATATGAGGCATGAAATAAATGGACAAAGCAAACAAAAATAAAACAGCCTGGCAGGGGCATTTTTGCAAATAAAATAACTATCAGGGACCTTAGTGCAAAAATCTCAGCAAAAATAAACATTTATTTTATTTTTGGGGCTAATTTCCAATATACAAAAATCGCCAGGTGTGAAGTGCAATTTTCACGCGCCTCACGTGGGACTGCACGTGAGGCGCGGAGGGACCAACATGCAATTATATAAACTACAGGGGGTCAAATGCAAATTTTACAATTTATTTACAATGTGCAATTTTATTTATGGCATTAAAATATAAATACAACAAAAAGCGGGGGTACATATGAAATTTACCCCCTAAGGCGCGCAGATGGACGGCGATGGGCGCACCACTTATCCACGTGTCGGGCCCTCGAAGCCGATACCCCTTCGACGATCTTTGACCGAGATTGCATCTGATGTCTGATCGAACGACCGAGGCATCTGCTACATGGACGGCCCTGATTAGATCTGGGGTCGACTCCTTCATCCGACGGTGGCTGCTTATCACGAAGAACAGGGAAGAACAACTGGGTTCCATGGCTTCGATCTTTGATTTCTCCGCCTCCAGACGCTCTTGGTTGATGGTGATGGGTTCCATACGTCCGGCGAGGTGGTGCGCACCATCCGAGGTACTCCAGAAGGTCCAAGACCCCCTAGATCGGTTCAACGAGCTCGGAGAAGAAAGGGGGGTCCTGGAACCTCGCAGGGGATTGAATCGAGCCCCAGGGGGCTCCGTTCAGCTTCTAACCTGCACCAAAAGCATGAGGGGCTCGAGGGGGTCTTCCTCGACCAGGGGTTAAGGCTAAAAAGATAGGGAATGACTGGGGGTGGCGAGGTCCGGCGAAGCGGAGGAGTTGGACCTCGATGCGCAGAGCTGGAGAAGCTCTGGATGATCTGATGCGTGGGTTAAGAGTGGAACGCGTAGGGAAATGAAATGAGGTGAAGCGAGGGGTCGGATGGTGCGTAGATCAGGGTAGAGAGGTTCGCCGGAGCTGAACTCCGGCGAACTTCGATCTGGGTCTAATCGAGCACCTAAGGTCCTACTGATTACTATAAAGACTGGATTAAAGATTAAAAACTAAAACTAAGCTACAAAACGAGATAAATCAGCTCTTATACCTGGTGGTCGACCAGGGATCAAGACCTCCGGCGAGCGGCGGCCGTGGGCACTTCCTTCGACTCCTCCGACCGACTGAGACTGCCAGGAGTACCCCCCTGTCACGAGGATCCTTCGAGGGCTGGAATTGAGGGTGGAAAGCGACCGAAGGGAGACCAAAATGGGGGAGGAGGTCGAATGAGTTATTTATAGACATGGGTATGTACCCTTATTGACCGGGGCACCACGAAGAATCGGCAGGTTAGATGGTCGATCTGGGTTGGTGGCGGTGATGTACAATGATCGGAGATCATTTTGTCAGAAGACGTCGATGGGCAACGATGGACGAGTCGAGCGAGAAAAAAGGAGGAAAACGGGGGACTTGATGGTTCTGACGGGAGTCAGAGGCGCAGGGGGGAGTTGACCAGAGGTCAACAGTCCCTGGCCTCTGATTGGCTCACATCAGACCGATCTTGACCCAATTGTTAGACATAATAAATGATTTAATTAGAATTTATTTATAAAATAAAAAATGTTTCTTAATTAATGTAGTATTTATTTATGATTTTTATTTATTTTTTTGATGTGTTTTATTACGGGTTTATTTTAATAATGTCTTTATAAGTATGTTTATATGTATTTATTTTTATTTGATTATTTTATTTTTTTTATTTTATAAATTTATAACTTGTTTTTATGAGTATAAATATATTTTTATTTAATTTTTATGATTTTATTTACATTTTTAAATAAATAGGTATATGTATATGTAGTTATACTTATAGGTATTTTACCTATATATTATGTATACTTTATTTATTTTAATGTATTTTCTTGGTTTTTATTTTGGATTTGTATTTTTAATATATTATGTATAATATTATAAAAATATGAGAAAAGAAAATAATTAAAGAATGTTTTCCCCTTTTTCTTTATGTACATATTGGATCATAGGTATTTTGCTTATTATCTTGCATTTACTAATTTTATTTTGTAAATCCCCTTTAGTTTTATTCTAATTTCAGTATGTTCATGTGATATATACATTATTTACAAATATCTAAAAATATAATTTGCTAAAAATAATGGACAATGAATATATTGAATATTTTAATCAGGCAGGCTGCACAATGAAGGCCAAAAACCTAACTTTTGCAGATGGACTCCAAAAATTAAGAAACTAATTTTATTAAATAGTTCTTGGAAAGCTGAATACAATTAAAGTGAGTTTGGGTGATTTGGAGTTTTTATTTGCAAGATATGGGTCTGTGAAGTTGAGATTTTGGCTTTTTATTCTGTGTATAAAATGTACACTGAGTATTATTTTTACACAAACTAAATTTTGTATTTTTATTTACATTATTATCTACAACTTTCATGTACAAAGTTTCTCTATTTGATGAATAAATAATTATGTACAAAATAGGTGTCAAAAATGCATAAATAAATGCATGGATAAATGAGGGATTTATTGTACACTGGCCCATATCTCCCCCTACTTTATTCCTTGTCGACCAATTCCATGCTGGCCTTGGTCTCGAGGTTAGGGTCATAAAATATTTGCAATATTTTATTCCTTTTCCTTTTATTCTCTTTATTCTATAATTTTGGCAGTAAAAACCTTATTTAATGTATAATTAATACAATAAATAATGAATGCTATTATATACAAATTAATGATATTTACATGCATTTGCTGGGTTTTGAGGCCAAAATGATAGAATAAAGGTGATGAAATGAGGATTCATCAGGTGGACGACCACATGAGAGGGAGAGAGAGAGTAGGCGTGTAGAGAGAGAAAGAGAGAGAGACTTATGTTCTCTTGTGTGTAGAGAAGAGCAAAGGGGTTCCCTTCTATTTATAATATTTTGGGATCCATGGATCTCAATCCACGAGCAACACAAATCCAATGGCTCTCATTGATTTGTGTTTCTTTTAATGGCTAAGATTTGTGTTGGTAAAAACCAACAACAATTAATTTAATTTAGATTAAATCTATATTGATAAATCAATATAATTCAATCACCAAATTAAATCAAGATCTCATGGAGATCATAGAGAGGGAGTGCCTCCTTCCATGTTGGAAGGAGGGGACGGCCACACATTCCTAATAGGAGTGGTGGCCGTCCACTCCATGTATATGGAAGGTGGCTCTCATCTCTATTATGTAATCTCCAAGATTATGCAACAACTTTTGTTGCAAATTATTCTACAAAAATAATTCACAATTATTTTGTAGACATTGCAATCTTGCCATTGAAAAATTTGCAAATCATATTCACAACCCAAAATAAAATGTAAATTACATTTTTTATTTAATGTCCAATGTGAATCCAATTCACATCAACATTTAATTAACAAATGTAAATTACAAATAGCTCTCTCTTATATATTATAAATCACATTTATAATATATATAATTAATATGGATAGTATTATCCGCATTATTCATATACATGATAATTAAATCACATTTAATCATCTTAGATCTCTATTCTCATGTTCCCAAATAATATTAATCACATTCACATTATTCACATCTTTGATAATCAAATCACATTTAATTATCTAATATACTCTCTTTATAATATGAATCGAATTCATATTGATCATGATAATTAAATCACATTTAATTTTCCATTTTCCCAATGCTCGGATACATATATCAGCAACAAAATTATCCGTGAACTCTTTCAAGGATAATACGCTTTCTTCGCGAATGCTTGGAGATAAGGACAGGGCGATTGTATTGTTCCACGTATAGTGACTTGGATATTGAGATCACATCTCAAATCCAGATCTCGGGTCTCCCATAGATGCTTGATTAAATCAAGACCGCAAATCTAATCTTCTCATTTAATCTGAATCACATTCAGATCAATGTCCAATATTGGACTAAGATCAGATTACTTCTCTCCTGAGAGGAGTCACTAAACCAGACCAGTTTCATCACTCCCTAGGAATGGAAGCGTCATAGTTATACAACCGTTTATGATGACATCACCCTCAGGTATTCTCAATACCTGTACATCCTGCAACTGGAAGACCCAGAATAATCCCGAAGTATAAGATCAATTTTACATTGTCTACTTCAAGGATTTATCATTAAGTTTCTCATTCGATCATTGGGAGTCGGTATCGATCATATACTTTCCAAAAGCATATATCATACCCAGGTGTTGATCATATACTTTCCAAAAGTATATATCAAACCTACAAATTCAGTCAAGCTTCCAAAGCGAGACGACCGTGCACGGAATTTGATCTTGCCAATATCTCATGAGTGAGCTCATGTCTTCCGGTTCAGTAATGAACCTGTATGATCCCTTTGAGAGATCGTATTGCTCGTATGCCCTTATATGCACACCAGCGCGCCAGTGTATAGACCTTGATTAGGTCATCAACCTATTGGTCTGCCAAATGTACATACCCAGACATATAGTAACACATTTGTCTCCGGTCAGAGGATGCGTGCCTATATCATGACAGCTTACCTTATAGGACTTTGGTTGTCTCGATCTCGTTAAGTCAACTCTTTGACCTAACTAATCTGATACCTCCGAATCTCTATTCCTATGCAGCGGACCTACACCAAGAGGTCGATCAGATATCAGCCTAAATGAGAAAGGATTGACATCTCCTACTCAGGATGGAGATCATCTCTCAACAATCATTTGACAGTGCTTGATGAGTCCTCAATCTAACTCTTTAGATATTCATCCAAGCACCATCCTCTATGATTGAATAATTGAATCAACAGCTGTATGATCATCAAGATGGCCATGGTACATAACCCTAATTGTACTAAGGGACATATTATGCAAATTATGTATTCTTCATTTCAGATTAGGGAATGATATTCGCAATAACATTTATTGCATAATGGCTCGCCGTGGGCTCGCATGTCCAACACTATTTTCAATTGTTACAAATATTTTGGAATTATTTGATGTTTAAATTGCAAAAGAATTCAATAAAAAAAGATTTTGGTGTAATCTAGGAGATTACATCCAATTAGGAAAGAATAGGAGAGAGATGTTTAAAGTTGATGGGAGCCACCATGGTAGAAATACCATGGTGGATGTCCGCTCAACATATATGAGAAGATTTCATGTTATTTTGGATATTACATGTGGTGGGAGATATTTAAAGAATCTCTTCAACTTGAAATCTTGGATATTACATCTTGAAGGTTACAAGTAATATTGATCGTTGATTATTATTAGGGGTGCATTGAGAGTACATCTCTACCATACAATGTGCTATGAAAGAGAAGACAACACTCGCTCTCTCTAAGTTTGACAAAAGGTCGAGAAAATTGAAGTCTCTCTTTTTCTTTACACATACATGTCCACCCTCTCTCCTTCAAGCATATGGTTGTCTCCTTGGCATAGGGTTTGGAGTCAACGGCAGTCGTTGTGTTGCCGAATCGATTCGATTGATCTCAAATGGAGGTTCTACTTCTTTGGCAACCCATGCTCGTGACGGAGACGGATTTCGTATGACAAAATCAATTGCTTCACAACTCAGATCGTCTCCATGGATTGCGGGAGTCATATAGTTCATCTCCGTGCCAAGAAGTGTTATCTCCCTGGATCAGACTTTAGATAGGAGGTCTCTTCATTTAGATACTACGAGATCACAAAAATACTTCAAGAGGTAACCCTTATATTCATGTGATCTTGATGAAACGACGTGGGAATTGTTCCCATATCATGTGGTTTCATCAAAAAAATTTATTTTCACTTGCCCTAATCAACTAGTATGAGTGATACAATCAACATGCTTTTGTGATGCGTGAATCGATAATCGACTCCCTTCATGGTCATCATCAAGGTCAAAGGATATGATGATTGGGTAATATTTATGTTTACCCGGGAGGGCGTGCTTTAGGTATGGAGGTAAAATCTTTAACTCTAGTAGGGAAATTAACTTTTGTTCAGGTTGCGCTGATTGTTCGAGTATTGTGACGGCTACAAAGGATACATCTTGAAGCTGGAAGTCCACCCTCTCATTCTACTCATTGGTCAACTTGAGATCATAGAACATTCGACATATAACATCCACGACCAATTTAGTTCTTTTAATTCTTTCTTTCCTACCCTTTGCTTTATTTAATTTTAAATGTGACACACATATTACTCGTATATATATATATAGGAAATATTTCAAATGAGGTGCACCTTTCCTGGATGCACGGAAAGCCACGTCAATTTAAGCATTTATTCTATTTATTTTACACATTCTAACTCCATAAATTTAATATTAAATATTAATATAGTATGTATATCATGAAAAATTTATGAAAATATTACTATATTTGACATTAAAAGTTTGTTACAATATGGATGATATATTTTACATAACTGTATAATCGTCAGTATTTTACAATATGTAGTTTAAATTTACAAAATTGTTACGTAATTTACAAATTTGGTAGTGGCTTTCTGAATTTCAGGAAAGACCCACCTCATTAGAAGGTCCCCCTATATATATATAACTGTTTTGCAAGAATGTATGTTAATCATGCGACACATATTAAAGCTACTCAATGAATTTTGCTCAAACGTTGCTTTCACTCTTGTTATATAAAAGTTAGATTATTTCATGTAAATCTTGTTGTATTCTTTGTATTGTAAAATTGAAACTAAGTTAGAGAACTTTCGATATCAAGAACTGCTCGAAGAATTGGCTTGATCGACTAACCTTTGCAACATGATCAGCCATATTTGATAGAACTGATCGATCTAATCTTGAACAACATGATAGACTTGAAGAACAATTTCGGGTAAGATATATTTTGGGGGCTCCCAGGACTCACGCAATTCTTATTCTTGTGTGTTTTTCTCCATGGGAAGAACACCCATATATAGGACTTTCCAGTGACATGTACGCCCCCAATAACTGCACAAAGATTCTGTAACGTCTCTGTAATTATAATAGATGTTTTTATATTGCAATCATGTTATTCATGGCCATTATCTTTGTATTCATGACCATTGAAGGTCATTATTCTTGTACGTCTAACATCTCCCACTTGACCAAAATGGTCATGATATTCCACACTCCCACTATTCGAGAAGTATTTCTTAGAGATGTTTACTTGAGGTCCATTATTCATGACACCTCCAATTTGACTCAGTCATTCCTGAGTCCCACTAAACCAACATGTTTAATGTATGTTCCAGCTGCAATTCCTTTAGTAAAAGAACCAGTTAACATATCACTGGTAGGGAAAAATGTTACCTTGGTTTCTTGTTTAGCCACTATATCTTGAATATAGTAATAGTGGATCTCAATATGCTTTCCCTTGGAACTATTTGCTCCACTGTTAATCAAACTTATTGCAGCTTGATTATCACAATATATTTCAATTGGTTCTTTAACCAATTCGAGACTTAAGTTCTCGAGAAAGCGTCTGATCTAAACTGCATGAGTGGTGGTCATGCTACAAGCAATGTACTCGGCTTCTTGTGTATGTCTAGAAACACATGTTTGTTTTTTGCTACCCCAAGAAATAGTTGCTCCACCAAACATGAAAAGGTAACCTGATGTAGATTTTCTATCATCAACATCTCCTCCGAAATCTGCATCGAAGTATCCAACCACATCAAGTGAATTGGCCTGATAAATTAGTTTTAATTGTACAGTACCTTTTAGGTATCTCATAATCCTCTTTATAGCTTCCCAATGTGCCATTCCGGGATTACTTTGATATCTACTTACCAGTCTTACAGGAAAAGCCAAATCAGATCTTGTACATATCATTGCATACATCAAACTTCCTATTGCTTGTGCATATGGAATGTTAAGGGGTTTCTGTCCCTTTCCGGGACACTGACTTTTGCTAAGTCTTTTTCCCATCACAAGGGGTGTAGGGGCTGGAGTGCTATTTTGCATTCCAAACCTCTTCAAAATTGTATGTAAATATTTTTTTTGACTTAGACTCAAGTTCCTTGAGCCTCTATCTCTAGTTATTTGAATACCAAGAACATAGGATGTTTCGCCCATGTCCTTCATCTCAAATTCATTGCTCAGTTTTTCTTTTGTTTCATTAAGCATTAGCATGTCGTTTCCAGCAAGTAAAATGTCATCAACATATGGTGACATTATAACAAATTTGCTCTCACTTTTCTTGACATACACACAATTATCCAACTTATTCGCAAAAAATTCGAATTTGATAACAATGTCATGAAATTTGAGATACAACTGTCGTGAAGACTGTTTCAAGCCATATAATGACTTTTTCAATTTGTATACCTCTTTCTCCTTTCCTTCTACCTGAAAACCTTCAGGTTGTCGCATATAAATGTCTTCTCTCAATTCTCCATTGAGAAAGGTTGTCTTCACATCCATTTGGAATAATTCTAAATGCATATATGCGACTATTGCCAAGATCATCCTTATAGATGCGAATTTGGCTACCGGAGAGTAGGTTTCTTGGAAATCTATTCCAGCTTTGTGGGTATAACCCTTGGCAACTAATCTAGCTTTGTTTTTATCAATTGTACCGTCAACGCGATACTTCTTTTTAAATACCCACTTGCACCCTATGGATTGTCTACCTTTTGGCAAGTCACATAGTTTCCAAACACCGTTTCGCTCAATTGAGTCCAATTCATCCCTCATGGCGGTCGTCCATGATTCCGACTCATTAGAAGCCATTGCTTCATTAAAAGAAATAGGATATGTACAATCCTCTATATCCTCATCTACGGTGTAACACGAAACCTCGCATCCGTACAGATAATAATCATCCATCCATGCAGGTTGTGTCCTGGATCTCTTGTTGCTGATTATACCCGTGGGTTGTGTGGGTCCACCCACTTCCTCCAAAGGTTCTATATTTACTATAGGTTCTTGTTCCATCTCCAAATGAGGTATGTCATCCAATATTTCTTGTCTCGTTTCTATATCATTTTCATTATCTTCTAAGATAATTAAAGGTTCTGTTTCCTCTATTTCATGCTCCTTTTCATCTTAATTTTCAAGAAAGGTAGCATCACGACTTTCAATGAGACCTCGAGTATCATGAAAGAACCTATACCCTTTGGATTTTTCACAATATCCAATGAATCTACACTTTAATGTCTTAAACTCAAGCTTGTCTCTAAGCTGACTTGGAAGAAAGACATGTGCAGTGCATACCCATTTCCGAAGATAACTTAGTTCTGGTTTTCTACCATTCTAGACTTCGCATGGAGTTGAATCCACAGATTTGGTGGGAATTCGATTCAATTTGTAATTGGTTGTCAACACAGCTTCTCCCCAAAATCTTTTAGAGAGACATGAAAGTGATAGCATACACCTTACTGCATTCATTAAGGTTCTATTCTTCCTTTCTGCTACACCATTCTGTTGTGGTGTATAAGGCATTGTAGTTTGTCTACTAATACCTTCCTGAATACAATAATCTTTGAATTCATTTGAGTTGAATTCACCACCTCTGTCAGTTCTAAGTGTTTTAATTGGTCTTCCCAATTTCTTCTCCACTTCCATTCTATATCTCTTGAACATTTCAAAAGCTTCTGCTTTTCTACTTAAGAGATAAATGTAGGTATATTTGGAGTAGTCATCAATAAAAGTTATGAAATATTCCTTATTACCGTGTGTACTCACACTCAAAGGACCGCAAATGTCAGAATGGATCAAACCTAACAGTTCCTTTGACCTTGTACCTTCGGAGAAAGGTTTCCTTGTCATTTTACCAGTCAAACAATGCTCATAGGGCAATGTTCTCGCTCCTATCATGCTAGATATTAGGTTCATCTTAACTAACTGGTCCATTTTTTAATTTTCCGGGTATCCTAACCGCATATGCCAAAGATCATACATTGACAAGCAATACAAGGAATAATCAGAATTTTCTTTCATTGATTCATAAATGACATTCAGACAGAACAGATCATCACTCGGTACAAATTTCCCCATGGCAAAGATTTTTCGATCTTTACCGATGGTAACACGATTGTTGTAGAAGCGGACTTCAAACTTCTTTTTCAGTAGTACGGGGACAGAGACGAGGTTCCGACGGATTCCAGGAGCATACAGTACATCATTCAAGACCATTATGCTACTTCCTAGATCCAGTTTGTACGTTCCAACACCTTCAATATCAAGGTAGGTGTTATTCCCCATGTAAATTATATGTTCTCCCTTTTGAAGTTCCTTGAAATCTACCAGGCCCTCCTTGGTCTTTGAGATATGGCGGGTTACACCTGAATCAATCCACCATCCTTCGCACTCCACGTTTTGATATTGCAATCATATTATTCATGGCCATTATCTTTGTATTCATGACCATTGAAGGTCATTATTCTTGTAACGGTCTAACAAGACTAACATAGATGGTTGACCAATCGCTACATACAGATTAAACAACTTATTGTCTTAGCTCTGATCGACCATTTGATATTTTGTGATCGATCAACTTTTAAATTCAAATATCTCAAACGACTACTTAGCAGCTACTTCAATGGTCAATTCTGATTGATCAACTAAAGCTGCCCCATTGATCAACTTTGCATGATCGATCAACTGAATTAGACTAATCAATCAATTGACTTTAATTTTGTTGATTTTATTTCAATTTTGCTTTCGACGGGTATATTATCTTGTTATCGTGGATCCCTATATGAGTGTTCCCATACCCAACTTTGAAGATACACCAACTTTCATCTGTTCTTTACAATAAAGAAAATATTTTTAAGATCTTGTTCTCTGTTTCTCTTGTTCATCAGACTTATATAATACTATGAGAGAAACATTATGTAAATAGCTTTCTTCTGAGAAGCTATCAGAAATCAGTAGTCAATCACCTTTTGTGCTCTAGTCATTTTTACGAAGAGTAAGAATTCTTTTGGCAGGTGAAAACATTTAGTGATATTATTGTTGGTATATTGATTCACCTATGCTTATTATTTGAGGTAGTTATTCTTGATCTTATATTCTTGTCTATATAATTTGCAAATATCTTTGCTATTGACAATATAAAAAAGATATTACTACTATATTATCTTCTGTACAACACTCTCTGTAGGAATTTTTTGGTGTTAGATCCGAAAGTTTGTAGGTTTATTTGGATCATTGGAGCTTTTGTCCGATCCAGGGAAGTTAGAGGATAGTTGGAGCATGTCTAGCCTTTACTTTGCCATGGGGTTTGATTTATGTTGATGAGTTTGGTGTTTGATCCACAATTGTAAAGTAAGAAGCTTTGTAAACGGTTGAGATATCTGCATAAATATATGATGCTTAGAGAAGTAGTTAGTTGCCTTGGGTAACATAAAATTCTTAGTGGAGAGGACTTGAGTTGTGGTTTTTACCCGTTTATTTTTCCACTTAAACATTTAGTATAGTGTGATTGCTTATCTGGTTGGTTTGTTTTTACAGTGATTATTTATGCGAATTGTTACTAGTCTATTACCGATACTACTATTCACCACCTCTCTAGTAATACTATGATCCTCAAGAACTCACAAGTGCTACCAGAGCAGGTTCCCATTTAATAAAGTAAAACATCATCAACACACATGGCAGCATCAACAAGCATTGATATCTCTTTTGAAAGTATGTCCATTATTAGGCCTCTATAGTTCACGAGACCAACTACAACTCTTGGAAGGTTTGAACGTATATCTTTCTAGGATCAATGGACTATGAGTTATTGAATGTAATTGAAACAAAGTATACTAGACTACAACCTACTACAGAAGCCCCTTTCTCCAAAGCTGGTAAGAATCCTACATTCAACTCAAAAAACCATGAATGCCAGATCTAACGGCCTTGGACCTGCCTTGCTTGTGCAGTGCATGGTCAAGAATATATGCTACATCCACTACACATGTACCACATATTGGTGTCCCTTCTCTTTTGCTTCAGATGATCAGCAGAGAGGACTTGGGCGTCAGTAATGCTTAGTTATTGGAAGGGGTTTAGCATGGATGCTTACAACAGAGAAGGTCTTCCACCATCGACGAAGGTTCTGATGAAGCTTGTAGGGGATGACTCGATTGGTCAACACATGAACAACATGTAGATGGTACGATGAAGTTGGTGTCTCTCCTAAGGTTGAGTGCAAAAAAGGGACTTCATATGCTCTTTTGGCTACTATCGTAGAGTCACCATTGGTGGAGCTTGCGGGCATAATGCAGGATCCAAGTCTAGTATTCAATTACATTCCTTCCTGGCAATGGTGCCATTTTTAGAACTTGCTTTTTAACACTTTAATTATGTCAAATATTTGTAGTATTTGATAAAAGTGTACAATCAGAACCACACAGAAATAGATCAAATTAAAGCAATACAACCAATGTTTATTTAGCATTGGCAAACCCAAGGGTCATACTATGATGCAGAAATGTGGTTGAGGACCAAACTTAGACAAAAACCCAAGAGTTGATACTACGAAGTAAAATGTGGTTGGGGATCAAATTTAGACAACTATGTGAATAGATTTTCAAGAAATGATTTTTTGGTATTTTTATGCAAATGAAATTGCTAATGTGATGTAAAATGAAATGATATGCAAATGTGAAATGAATTGCGATTGTATTTGAATGATGTGGATGTGTCTTCTGCTACTTTGGATTAAATTCCTTATAAGGTATTTTTGTAAATATTTTCTATGCTCAAAACACAATATAAAAAGCGAGTTAAAAATATTTTTTATTCTAAAAAATAATTTGTAGGGTTTAATTAGAAATCAATTACTAAATTACTCTATATTTATTTCAAAGCATAAAATACATCATTTTTGAAATATTTTTTTACACAATGCAGAGAAAAGTATACACAATTGAGATTTTTTTAATAATTTTCTAACCTACGGTTGATTTTATATGAATTAAAATGGGTAAATTGGGTAAAATTCGTTGAGGTTCACTATTCCACTTTTAATAAATCAACCACAAATCATAATAATGCAAACTAAAATACAATTTCTAAGAATGATTTGTTTCACAATATGCATTTTTTGTAAAAAAGATAAAAAATGATGTCTAGAAGCATGAACAAATACAAGGGTATTTTTGCAAAATGGAAATAAAAATGAATTAAATAAAATATCAAAAGGTGTGCTTCTTTAATCATTAGATGACAGATGTTGGATGATATGTAGGAGGGCCTTCTTACAATTAGGAGAATGAATGAGGAGGCACTTGTAATTAACCAAGAATGGGCTCCACAATCCTCTTGATGAGGGGATATATTGTAATTAACTAGGCTTTAGGGAGCACTAATGCAATTTCCCCAAACTACATGCTCTTAACATGTGGGGCCACATCGATCCAACGGTTAGAGTTCGGTCAGTCTAATCTGATCGGATGGCAAGAGCATCTCCACGTGGAAGCTTGGCGCTCTTTGGAGATCAAGATATGATCTAACAACCTTGGACCCCCTTTCTTGTATGGTGGTGATTAAGGATAGATGCTACAACAACAATAGCGATAAAAGATTTTAACACTGATATTTATAATGGAGAAGAAGGGCTCATGCCATTGATGTAGGTAAATATGATGAAGCGTGGAGGGGACGACTTGATTGGTCAACACACGACGAACATGGAGATGGTGTGATAAAGTTGGAGTCCCACCTGAGGATGAGTGTGGAAAGGGGGCTTCGTATGCTCATTTGTTTACCGTCGTAGAATCGCCAATGGTGGAGCTTGCATGCTCAGTTAAGAGAATACCCATCAAGGGCTTCCGGAGGACTTTGTCGGTGATATATGAAAGCCCTCATTTGCTTCTTGTACCTGCAATGCATGAAGCCCTAGCACATGGATCAATTCTATGTTCCTTCAAGGTGATGTATGCACATCAGAACAAAAAGGGGGAAGCAAGATGGTGCTTAAGCTCGAGCTATGGAAGCTCGATAATAGCGATAATGGAGAGGTGGATGGTACTCCAATAGTGAATGAGGGAGAGGAGAAAGTTCTCTTGGTCATGCCTCAATCGGAGGTGGAGAGGTGCGGAGGAAGAGTAGAAGCGGAGAGGAAGAAGGTGGTGAACTACCTTTGATCAACATTGGGGGTTTTGCAATCAAATGGAGAAGAAGGGTGATGAATCCATAATTCATCCACCTTATTGCTCATTCTTAGCTCAATCACCTCTATAAATCATCAAATAAACCTCCTAATAAGCTTAAATAATCAATTTACTCGTTGTTTATAATTAGGTATTAATGTGTATTATGTTCTTAATAAAACCCTAATCCTTCGCTTTTATATAGTGTATATATTATATGTATTTCCCTTATTTTTCTTCTTATAAAAATCCATAAAAATTAGATCGATTTATATATTCATTTGTACATAAATAGAGTCTCTATTAAAAATGTGAAAAATATAAAAATCAAAAAATTAAATATTCAATATAAATTAAATACCTACCAAAAATATAATTTTGTACAAATGAGATCGTTTATGTTTTTATCTTTCATGAAAATTATAGATCTCATCGAGATGAACAAGTTTCATGTTGAACACTTTTTCATTTGAGTTCATTTACTATTTCTTTTCTATTCTTCTTTATTTTTCTATTGGGCCATATGCACTAAAGTCTATTGTTTTATCATGTTTATCTGAAATAAAGGATTGTGAATGCACTTTATATTAAGATCCCTTTGTATAATCACGGTTATGTACCGTTGCCATATTAGATACCGTGCGTTGGGAGAAAACAACTGACTTAACATGTGATATTCAATAAAGATATCTAGTATGAGAAAGAGATGGCAATCTTTTTCTGAAGACTTGTTTCCGACTGACTTCTTGATGCAGGTTTTCTACATGAGTTGACTTGATGAGGTTGAGATAAACTAAAACATGAATCGTAATTGTCACGATCAAGCACATATCCTTTGACCGGAGATAGATATACATATATATGTTTGAGTGTGTGTATTTGATAGACCAATAGGTTCGTGACCTAATCAAGGTTCATATACCGGTGAGTTGGCGTGCATGGGAAGACATATGAGAGGTATGATCTCTCAAAGGAACCATACATGTTCATAGTTGATGAACCCGAAGAGAGCGCTCACTCAAGAGATTATTTGTTGTCAAAATAAATTCCATGCATGATTGTCTTATTTATGAAATAAAACACGAATTCGAGATACTAATATATGATTTTGGAAAGTATACGATTAATATTGTTGCCTAATTATTTATTGATATATTCCGAGGAAGACAATCAAACTAGGGTTTGAACTTCAGATATATCAAAGTCTTCCAATATGAAGGATAGATGAGTATTGGAATACTCGGAGTTAATTCTATCTTAACAGATCCATTTTTTATCTTAATGATTTGAGAGTTAATTGGATTAAGTCTCATTTCATTTGAATCTAATGTCCAATTCCAATTACAGTTTTAATGTCTAAATGTTGGAAAGAGAAATGGTGATGGAAATGGAAATAAATAAACTCCGTGAGCTCATTTCTAAAATTCAAATGATTTGGACTTTGATTAAAAATGGTTAAGGGAGCTGGATTCAACTCATTAATACTTTCTCCAGCTTGTGGAGAGTACGATGCATTTCATTGAGCTCACTTAGAGTGTGAATTATTTCAGCTCAAGCTCAATATTTGTAAGTGGCGTATTTTCTCTAAAAATAGTATAAACTTGAAATTGAACAGTTGTCCAAATTTCAAGTCACTCTATATTGATAGTATGATCTCTCCAACATCATCTCCTAGTATCTACATTTATATCTCACGAGTCCTAATTGTATTAGGACTCGTACAATGTGATATGAATATTTAGACAATAATTGTTATTGTCATATTCAATTTTCTATAAAAGGTATTTTTTTGAATATTATTCATAAATATAATTCATGAATTAATATGAATAATGATTCATAATAATTAATATTTATATGAATATGATTCATATAATTATTTCAAGGAACATGTGCGAATATGATTCACATTGGATTCTAAATGTAAAGTGAATTTACATTTTTATTTGGATTTATGAATAGGATTCATAAACTTTGAGGGTCTTTCTCATAAAATTATCAATTATGATAATTGGATTATCATAATAATAATTAAACAACCAATTCAATCCATATATGGAAATAAGGGGGTCTATGTTGAGAGATACATGGCGTTACCATGAGAGACTTATTTGGATTAGGCTCTCAAATTCTTAAGTATCTTATTGCCTAATTTATTTATTTATTAAATTGGTAACTAAAAGAATGCAAATCAAGTCATATTTCTTGTTGAACAAGGACTAGATTATAGACATCGATCCTCCATCCAATGGACAACATGGAGGATGTCTACTATGAGGAGAGGACTCCTCATAGATGTCCTCCATAGCTATAAAAGAGAGGGCAATGTCTCTCTTTTCAAAGCATGCTTGTTCCTCCAAATAATTCTCTTACCTTGAGAATTGAAGAAAGAGAAGAGTCTTGAGAAATCATTTCTCTTGAATGTCTAGTCTCCTTCACTCTAAACGTCCACCTTGTCAAGCATCTCTCCTCTCTTTGGTGTGGCCTTGTGGAAAAGAAGATCGTCTCCTTCTTCGTACTCCTTGTGCATGAAGAAGGATCGATTTCATATGAAGAGATCAGGAACTTGATAATCCTTCTTTGTACTTCTTGAACTGGACAAGTTCAAGAAGTTGTCGTCAAAGTTCATGGGAAGCAACATGAGTCATCATCATGCCTACAAGAGAGAAAAGCACAGATCAGACTCTTGATTCGGGAGATCTCTTGCCTTAGAGACTCACGCTTCAAGAGGTAATCATGTTCTCTTCCTTCATATTTATTAGAATATCAAAAATCATGTTAGTAAAATTGTTTTCCTAAATTAATGGTTTCGCAAAGTACAAATCATTGTGCTAAAAGTTTCTAGTTCATGTGACAAACTTGCAATGGTTTAAGCAGATAGTTTGATATTTTTCTGTGTTTCCATGATGCAAAGTTCATAAATTTATTATCTAGTTTCTTCAATTGGTATTAGAGCCTTAGTTTAAAGGATTTGTATTGCATCCAAGTCCGATGAACAATCGGCTAGATTATCCCGATCATCGAGTACATTGTCTTGCGACATGTTTAACAATTCAAATGATTTGATGACTTTCAAAGTTGTTGAAATCCTCCCTATTATGAACTTACTTTTTGAGATATATATGAGGTCTAGAAGGTCTGGACTCATGTCCAAAAGATACACCAATAGATGATGGCATTCAGGAGAAGAATCGGATGTTAAAAGCGATCGTAGACGATCTCGATCACATATCATAGCAATAAAATTACAAGTTTTTAGATATTTTTTTAGTCATATAACAAGATTACTAATTCGTATGTCATAAATCAAGTCCTCTATCGGTGCGAAAAAGTTTCATGTGATTCAAGAAAATAGATTTCTCCATAGGTGGAATTGAAAGAGGACTTGATTATTTTATTGAGCTATTTCTCATATTTTGGGACTCAAAATTGATGGAAATATATTTGATATATTGACATCATGAGTTGGACCTAATATTTTAGAAATATTTGGGGTCATAATGAATTTTAAGTCAAAGTTATATCATGCTTTCTAATTTGAAGTGCAATGGCCGCAACTTGCAAATTCGAATATGATATCATTGTTTGTTTAGTTTAGATATATATAATAATTAGAAAGCCCTTTTTATTTCATATTTTCTTTGATGATTTATACACTTGGATGGTTGGAATGCAATTAGAAATTGTAAAGTCGATTGGATCGATTTCACGAATTGTCTAGATTGTTGCACTAGACTTTATGGAAATGAAAGGGAGTTTTAAATTATTAAATATATGAGTGTTATTATATAGTAACATACACTGTCAAAAGATCAACAAAAATTCCTTAGTACAATATGTACCAAACATGTTGTCCCAAATAGGAATAGTAAATGTGTCTAAGCCTGGATATGCTAATGGGTTACTTGTTTAGTACCTTGCACAACATTTGTAATGGAAGCTCTCCCTATTAACATAAGTCGGCATGACTTCAGTGGATCTGTTTCAATTAAGGGTAGCATGAGAATTCATGGCGTCCTTTAAAAACTAAAATTGGAATAACGAGTTGTACTAAGTGAGAGAGCATATTATATGATAACATCAAGTGCATAAAGATTCAAATACTTGGATTGCTTGATTGGCATTATTTTAATTGGATTAAAACTAAGATAATGAGCAAGTATCCTAGTTATATCCCTTACTATATTAGTCATGATAATATGATTTGAAATGATTAAACTTTTATTTAAACAAAATATAGAGTAAGTCATATGATGGCATCCATGATCTTCCATCATTGTAAAGAACTCTGTCGCCATGAGTTGTATTTTTGGAGACACTCATGCATAGTCATGATTCCGGAATACAAATTCACATACGACAGATTCTTTATTTCTCGAAAGAGATAGGTCGTATGCATAGTCACCCCAATATCGTTCCCCATATTATTGAGGCAACATTGGATTTCACATAGCATAAATTATATTTCACTCATTAACAATTAGTTTAATCAACAACATGCTAACTCCATATATTTGGGTGTATGGGTGTTGAAGACCGAATTGAGAATACATGTTGGACTTGTAAGGAAGAAATAGTTCTTGCTCCTTTCACTATAGTTGCATTTTCTCATACTATTGGGGTGCAATGAAAGTGGAAAGGTGACTCAGATCTCGTAGGGAGATCGTCGGGTTAGCCTACCTCATTCTTTGAAAGCTTACACAGAAAAGACTTTCAAATACAAAAATACGAGAATACCTTGATTTAAAAATATTAAAATATTTAATTTCCTTAATCAAGATTAATTAAAGTGTATTATTTTATTTTAGATGAAATCTCTCAACCCATTCAGTAATCTGCTTAAGGTCAATCAGTTGATCAGCTCAAATTATTTGGATTGTATCTGTAATTTGGAACATGTACTTGAGACAAAGTACATAGAGTATGTGCTCTCATTTGTGAAGTATGAGGATCCTTAAACAAAAGATGCCCAATAGTTCAACAAGAAGTGATACGAGGATCATTCGATCAATAAATTGGATCCATGATCAAGATGTAGTACTTGTAGTTGGACATATAATTTATGTGGTTACAATATGCAAGCTTCCTCATAATAATGAGGAATGATGATTAAATAAAATAATATGACAACAACATAGGGTATGTGTGTCTCTACAATCTTGATCTCTCATCGAGTGTGCTTTGGAAGTAACATGTCGATGATGGCCGTAATTGTCAAGATCCTTCTTAAAATCGAAGGAGATGTTTTGACAAGCATATATGCTCTCAAATTTTAATCATAAATGACATGGTTCACTACATTATATAAAATCGTGGCTCATAATAGATGATGTACCCAAAATTTGTGAGTACCTAACTGAACCAAAGTCTTTAAGAGTTAAGATGAGTATGGATACGATGAGTGCCATCAATCTGCTATCTCTACTTATGTCCTTCATGAAGCATCGCATTTTTTTCGTATTTTATGAAAAATATGAAGCAAGTATAAATGTTGAAATACTCTCACATTGAAGTCCCTTTGAGGGCATGTTCAATTAAGAGATCCTTCATATTAAGCAATGATTGTTTATGAATCAAGGAAGCATATTAGAAGCTTGGGTCTTGACCCATAGTAAAAAGAAAAGGAGACAAAGAGTTGATTGTACTTCTCTGACTTTTACACCTATGATATCCGAAGAGTTGGATGAATGTTGATACTGCAACAAGCCGATATATTAATAGTATGACTATCTAGACTATCTAGATCCTCATAGAAGGACTTGGATAGTGCATCGATATATTCTACATCTACATATCATCGTTGAAATCGACTTATTTATTAGATAAGATTAAAGTCTGATAATTGTATCTCATTCTTCTATTAACACTTGCAATTGGTTGCACATGTTTTAGAAGACTGAAAAACTTGATCTTAAAGGTCCATATTCATCCACATGGGATTTGATGCAAACGTTGTAACAATCTCTATTGGATAGATAGACTTCTTTTTTCTAGTGAGAGATCCCTTAGTTTTAGAGCTCATTGCTACATTCTTGGATCATTGTCTTATGTGCTTTAGAAGCAACTTATAGGCATTGCATACACTCATGACATCCTCATGAATCTGAAGGAGATGTATGCAGATGTGAACTACACTCTTTCTACATTAAGGTCCACTAAGGATATTACGAAGAAAAAATATCTCTATGGTGGTGCAATGGTTGCACAAGTTAAAGGGAAACACAACAAGAAGTGTGGATCTCGGAAGTATCTGATCCAATAGGAGAAGATATATAGAACAATTGATCAATCTTCTAATGCTTCAACACATCTAACATCCATGGAGATGAATGTCTGCCCTCACTGTTATAAGCCAGGATTCTATAAGTGTAACCATCCAGAATACCCGAAGTTCTTAGAGAAGGACAAATGTATAACTCTAGAAAATAAGAAATCTACATTCATCATTGAAACCAACTTACTTGTAGGATGAGAATGTAGTTAGATTGTTCACTTGGGTACATTTGTTCATGTATTTAATCCGTTGTATATGTTTCAGAACACCAAAAATTGATGAAGGAGAGATAGTCTTCTAGATGGGATCCGATGCAACTGTAGCAGCGATTGCCATTGGATATTATAGACTATCATTATCCAGTGGGAGAGTCCTCGACATTAGAAATTGCATCTATGTACCGGATGTTAGAAGGAACTTACTATCTATATCTAAGTTGATTAGACATGGATATATTTTCTTTTTTTCTGTAATACACTTATCATAAATTGTTATGGTAATTTTATAGCATATGGTTCTCTAATAGCAGGTGGACTCTGTGAATTGAACATGCATGAATGTGTCATGAATGTCAATACCACTATTAATAATAAAAAACCTCAACGATCAAGAGAAGATGGAGATCATAACTATGATCTGGCATCAAAGACTTGGACATATTTCTATTGATAGTATCAATAGACTGGTAAAGGACAGACCTCTGTATTTCTTAGAAGTTCATGATTTGTCAACTTGTGAGCATTGTATTCATGGAAAAATATTTCTCTAAGAAAGGTGAACGATGCGAAGGTATACTAGACCTAATGCATAATGATGTATGTCGTTCGTTTCATATTGTGAGTCAAAATGGATATCAATATTACATGATCTTTATCGATGATCATCCATGGTATGGGTTTGTCTTCTTATTACGTTACAAACACAAAATCTTTGAAAAGTTCAAGGAGTTCATGGCTTTGGTTGAGAACCTAACCTACAATAAGATAAAACAAATTCGATCTGATCGAGGTGGCAAATACCTCTCAGATGAATTCAAAGAATACCTTAAAGAAAGAGGAATTATTTCCAATCACATTCTTCCAGATACTCCCCTCAACTGAGTTGCAGAGAGATTTAACAAAACCATGTTGGACATGGTTAAATCAATGATGAGTAAAGAAATTTACCTCTTAGTTTCTGGGGACATACAATAGAGACTGCAACTTATGTCCTAAACAAGATTTCATCTAAATCTGTAATGAGATTTGATATGGTACAAAGTTGAGTGTATGATACTTGTAGATTTGGGGTTGTTTGGTCCATTCTAAAAACGTGGATGCAAGCAAATTAGAATCTCGCACTAGAGAGTGCTACTTCATTAGATACGTAAAGAATGGTATCAGATACTAATTTTATGATCTTAAGGTTCCAAAGGAATTTTTTTCTAGAGATGTCAAATTTTTGGAAGATGAATTCCTTAAAAGTCAATAAAACAATGAAGTTAAGGAACTAATTAAGTCTAGCGAGACCAATGAAGGTCCTAAACCAGAAGCTGAAGAGATAATTAAAAATGGCACTATTGTACCTCTTAGAAAGAGTTCTAGGGTTGTAAGACAACCTAAAAGGTATGGATTTCATGTATAAGAAGAGTCTAATTTTGATCCAACTTCATTTGATGAAGTTTTGGGTGATCATCACATGGATAGTTGGATGCAAGAAATGAAGTCTGAGATAGATTCTGTGCACAAGAATGGTGTATGGACCCTCAAAGATCCACCTAAAGGGGTCAAACTCATTGGTGCAAATGGATCTTCAAGAGAAAGAGGGGATCTGATGGGAAGGTAGAGACCTTTAAAGCATGGCTCGTAGCCAACGAATACACATAGAGAGAAGACATCAATTACAATGAGACACTTTCTCCTGTGACCATGCTTAAATCCATCAGGGCATTGCTTGTTATAGATCCATACCTTGACTATGATATCTGGCAGATTGATGTCAAGACAACATTCCTCAATGGATACCTCGAAGATATCTATATGGAGCAACCTTGGGGCTTCATAGTTGAGGAAGGTTATGAATCTCCATTTCATCACCTTTATTCTTTCATTTTGACCTTAAATCCCTAGTTCAATGCATGTACATAGCACTAATTTGTACAAAATAACACTCATTTATACTATAAATAATGTATAAAATATTATATTTAATGCTAAAATTAAATACTATAGAAAAGAAAAGAAAATGAAATGAAATACTAAAAGTATTGAATAACTCTAAATCTTGAGATCTAATCATCATGATGATTGGGTCGATAAGGAATAAAGTAAGGGAAGATGAGGGCTAAAAATCACACAATAAACCCTAATTTTTATTCTCTAATAAATGCATTTTGAGACCCATTTTATATTTTTTATACCTCAAATCAAAAAAACTTTGAATATAAAATATAAAAAAATAAAAAAATTATTTCACTCAAAAATAATGTACATAGTGCCCGGGACACAAAATAAAAAATGTAGAAAAAACTTCTCAGACATGTTTCTTCTCCACACATGCTCAAAATTCATCAAACTCACTTTATTGTTCATAAAATTAAATTGTATATTTAATGAAGGTAGCTTCATTCAATTTGGAGTTAAGATGCAAAACTTGGCGTGTAGGCCCTCATTATGCAAGATACTTGTATAAAATAATCAATATATTATTCTTTATATTTTTCAATTTCTTTTATTTTATAAATTTCTAAATATTATTTAAAATTTATGTATAAAATAAAATTAGAATAAAACCATTAAAAATAAAGCTATAGATAAAATATACATAAAAGTACATATATAATAAATACACATAATTATTTAAGTATAAAATTAAACTTATAAAAATACAATAAAAACAACTAAATATGTATTAAAATAAGTTATAAATATATGAAATATGTCTACAAAGTAATAAAATCTAAAATACAAATTTAAAACAAAATACATAATATATAGAGGTCAATATACATATAAAAATACATGTAGAAAGTAACACCTAATAAATATTAAAATAAATAAATAAAAATTATAGTAAAGTACTACATAAAATAATAAACATTTTTTTTATATTTTGAGTTTTATTTAATTGAATTGTTTATTATTTTTATAATTATTTATTCTTGTATTTCTATTTTATCTTCAAGCTACCTACGTGGCCCAATAGGGGGTCGACCTTGATTGACCTACCGGTCAATTGCCCCCTACTTTTGTAGAGGTGTCAGACCCGCTGACCCCCTCATTTTCCTCAATTTTTCCCTATCAATCCTTGCACAAAACCAGCTCAATTCCTTCAGAGATTTTGTGCCTCGATCAATGCTCTTCCACGCTATCATATATCCTCGATCGATGGAGCTCTGCATCGAGTTGTGTCCTTGGCCAAAGATCCCTTGTACAAATAACCCTCGTCGGACCTCATTTGATTTTGATCTCGTTGCAAGCTCGAAATCCCCCATATTTCTCGTGCTTGAGCTTGTTGATGACAGCAACGACCTCGCCAGAGCGTTTGGCATGGAGGAAGAGGACCGTAGTCGGTGATCCGTGCTCGTTGGAGTAGCTCAGGCGGAGCTCCACCTTGGCTCCTTATTCTGCAGGTTGAGCCATAATTTTATTGCTCTTTTCATTCCTAGCATTAATGTTATCATAGTGTAGCTTTCAATTTCTTTTATTTTCATCCTTTATTTCATAAGAAGTTCAATTTCGTAGTTCATCAAAGCTTTTGCTCCAGCCACTGTTCTTCACCATCACAGTCCTGTTCAGACCCCCCTGATCGCCACATCTCCTTCCCCTACCATTTATGTACATCCCATGTGCCTTCATTCCCTCTGGTCGAGCCCTGATTAGAAGATCTGGTCTCCCTCCTGTACTCTCCGCCGAAGACCTCCACCACACCTCATCTTCATCCATTTTTACATCAAATAGAGCCCCTGAACCTTCGCCTCTTTATTTTAGAGCTAACCATGTAGGTTCCAGAGCTTGAAGACCCCTTTTAGGTCAACTTTTGCTAAGTCAGAGGTTCCCTAGTAGCTCCACCTTCGTCGGTCGTCCAGGACCCTACTGATGGGTCTGGGACTCTTCTAGTTGCCTAGTCATTGTGGCTCACCTCTAGCATTCTTTTGCACCACCTTGGAGCTGCTCTGGTGGTCGAAGTCGACCAGGAGGTCGGATTGAAGTTCACCCAGTTGCGTGTTCTTCCCTGTTCTTCCTGGTGAGCTCCTAGTCGCCTGAACGAGTCGTGCCTCTAGGTGTTAGAGTCGTCGTCGGATGAAGGAGCCATCAGCTGTTAAGTCTCCGTTGGAGATCCAATCCAGTCTGCTCGAAGTGAACTGACATTGCGCGTTTAGGAGCCGACATGTGGCAAGTGGGAGCACCTCAGCCGTCGATCAACGCCTAGAGGGGTATTTTGCACCGTCCCCCTCTATTTTTTATTTAATTTTAGTCCATAAACATCCTTTTGTAGTTCAAATAGTTTTATAATATTTGCATTAAAATCCTGACACTTATTTTATTTACATTGAGGTCCAGCCCATGACACCTCACATGCGCATACACGTGAGGGTACGTGACATTTTGCGGGGAACCCCCTCATGGGTTTATGTTATTATTTAACCCAAGAAATTTTTACTCTAGTGTTAAATTTTTGTAAAAAAATGTAAGTAAGCCATGTACTTGTTTGGATATTGCAAATATACCCCTGTCAGCGTATTTAATTAAATATTTTTGAGGTTTTCGCATATATGCCCTTGGACTTTTGAAATGTGTTCTGGAATGCATTAAAGTTTTATTTTAATTACATTTAGATCCATGCTAGAACAATAAAAATTTATTTTGTGTATTTACATTATTAAAAATAGCATTTTGCATCCAAAAATCTTTAGAAAATTCTTTTAAGTTTTTAGAACTATGTTAAATCACATAATTTTTTGTGATGTAATTAAAAGTGTTTTCCTATTTTTAGAAATTTAAAGCAATGTATGTCCCTCCTATTTGCATTAAAAAATACATACAAATTATAAAATGTTTTAAAAAATTCAAAAAAAATAGAGTATCTCTAATATTGTATTTTTCAACTCTAGACCAAAAATCACTAAAATTATAAAGAAAAACATTAAAAATTGAAAAACAACAAAATCCTATAAAAATTATTTAAAAACACAAAGATATTAGTTTCTATTTCTGAATTTTACTTGTATTATATATATTATAATAGTTTTGGACAATTTTAAGGTATTTATCTATTTTTAAATTTCAAAACAATCTGTCCTAATATTATTTGTCACTATTTTGACATTTTTGATCAACTAAAGTACAAAAGAATTGGCAAAAATATAAAAAAAATAAAAAACTAAGAAAAATATTAAAAAGACAAAATCTTTTGTTTTGCAATTTTTGACTATATATATTTTGTATTTATAAGTAGAACATTCTATATAACTTATATATATTATTACTACTACTATATCGCTTATTTTGACACATCCCCAAATCTCTTTCTCTAGCGATTCTTGCTCCGCCGCCCTTGCATCCGACGACCCCTGTTTGGGTTTTTGAAGCACACACGCGTATTTCCTTAAGTATATCCCTTCATCCTTTCTCTCATTTTTTAGCATTTCATTCCATATTATTTATGTTTGGATGTTTTAAGATTTTCCTATTGTTGAAAGATTATTCGTTAAATATGTTAACTTATGATTGCTATGAACATGTTGTGTATATTGCATATGATTCAATTAGTATATATTTGTTGGTAGACGCGATGATTGTTGTCAAGTATAGATGAAATTCTATATGCATGAAAGGTGTATGATGAAATGCCACAACTAGTGACATGACTAATGTGCACATTAAAATTGAATACTAAGTACCCTTTTCAATTTTATGCTTGTTAGTATACCTTGATGATTATTTATAATGACTAAACCTATGTAATAGGAATATCATGCCACGATAACGTATAATTGTCCTTAAATGACGTTAGGTATAATTTGTGAATAACATTAGGTATAATTGTGCTTAACTACCAATTAAGATTTGTTTACTTGAATATTCTTTATTATATGTCTATTTATGTCTCCATGCATACAAACATCCTCTTCATAGAGTGTAGATATGAGATAAACTTTTTCATAGAGTGTAGATATGAGATATGGCAAACACCAATATTTATTCTATGATAATATATTATCACATTAATTTCTAGTTAATGTGGATAAGTGTATCTCATTAACTTATAGTTAGGTTGATATTAAGAATAAAACACTAACAACTTATTATTAAATCGCACAAAATCATTCACACACAGTGCATCCCTCCACACTGGGTGGTGTGTGGCCCTGTACACCGGGAAGTGTGTGCAATTGGAGAATTTCATCACCTCTTATTATGTTATATTTTTTATATTTTGCACGGTATTATTAGAATCACTTTGAGATGAGATATCTCAATCCAATGATCGTGGATTTTGATGTTTGCAGGTGGAGAAATCTTTTTTGCAGGTATACTTTCAATAATGTTCATTTAAACACTTTATTAGGCATTAATTTAGGATCACACTTATCCATATCACCATCGTTAACCAAACAAATATACGTAAATATCCGGTTAACATAAAAACAAATATTTTAAGATTGTTTTATAGTCACATTTGTAGCACGTACAAATGTACGATGTAAAGTGATCTTAAAATATTACATTTATGTGGGCTTTCCTTAGTTCGGAGTTCCCGAACTAAGGGAGTCCGTAAGGATTCAAACTTACTAGAAGGCGATCATTATCACATGTTGTTTGTTTCTGATGGAAATTATGCTCCATAACCCCTTTCTCTTCGGTATACCAAACCAATCGTTATTTACTATCGAAATAGTCACTACGATAACTGTTTTGAAAGTTGATTGCGATTGATTTTTGAGGTATACTGGAGAGGTGCATGGTTATGCTGCCGAAATTTCCTCAGAAATAAGCAAGCATGTGACAGCGATCATCTTATAGTAAGTTTGAATCCTTATGGACGGACTCAAGTGATACCATAATTAACACACTTCTCTTCTCATTTCCTAGAATAAGTATGATAAGTTTAGGCCATCGATGGGTTAGGGTTTAGATTTTCTTCTTATATTCTCCGAGAATAAGCCAAAGTTAAATCTTCTCCTCTCATATGACCGTATGAACTGTTACATTCATGTGATAAAGATGGCTAACAGAGAGAATGTACAAGCATGTAGTATATGGACGTGTTATACATACCTTTCAAAGAGATGTTCAAGAATTTATAGAATTTGCTTACGTACAAGGTTCTCGTGTCGTGGATTCAGATGGTACTATCTTGTGTCCGTGTCAAAAGCGTCATTTAATGAAAAAAAGTTCTAAGAATGAAACTCAGTTGCGTCTTTACAAAAATGATTTCATGGAAGGATATAAGATTTGGTGGAGGCATGGTGAGGACTTCAAGGACGTGATGAATGAGTCAAAAGAAGTAGACAATATTAACCCAATTGTAGAATGGACATTGCGAGTCCTAATTTTAACACTGCTTGTCTAGATGATGATGAATCATATGGAGAGTCTACAGACTTCTACGAGATATTGAAAAAAACATAAGAACCATTATGGTTGGGTTGGAAGACATATTCAAAACTCTCCGCAATTTTAGATCTTTTATCGATGAAGATGGAGTATAATATGACTGATCGTAATTTGATGCCATGCTTAAAATTATCAAGAAAATATTACCAGAAGATTTGAATTACCTGGTAATTATTACAAAACCAAGAAGATGATATGGGAGATGGATTTAATGGAAGTTAAAATAGACTCTTGTATAAATCATCATATTTTATACTACGGTGAACATCAACATTTGATACGTTGTCCGAAATATGATGAGCCAAGATTTCATTAATCAAGTGAAAGTGACACAAAAAGATCAAGAAAGATTTTACATTATTTTCCGTTGATGCCAAGATTAAAACGGTTATATTATTATAAGGAAACGGCTAAAAATATGACATGCCATGCAGAACATAGAATAGATGAGTACATGGAGCATCCATCCGATTCTGATTGTTGAAAAGTATCGATGTCAATATTTTCTTCACTTTTGGAAGAAAAAAGGAAATATCTTATGCGCTTATGTACAGACGGGTTTAATCCTCATTAAAGAAGTAAAGATCACTCTTGTTGACAGTAATGACAACACCATACAATCTACCCCCTGGTTATGTAATAAAAGATAATTTATATTTCTATCATTGTTGGTGTCAGGACCTACACATCCCAGAAAATATATCGACGTGTATTTACGTCCTCTTATAGATGAGTTGAAAATGCTATGTGTCGATGGAGTGGATACATATGATGTAATTAAAAGTCAAATATTTAATATGAAAGTAGCTCTACTATGTACTATAAATGACTTTCCGACATATGGAATATTATCTGGATCGAGTACGCATGGACGTTAAAGTTGTCTATATTGTATGGAATGTACAAAATCATTCCAACTTCAATACGGTCAGGAACTCTATTTTTTTATCGTCACGAAAGTTTTCTTTCAAACAATCATCCCTATTGAAGACAAAAGCATGCATTTAAAAAGAATGCCTTCGATCTTACATATCTTCCGACAATTAAGACTGGTGAAATGATATTATCAAGTTTAGAAGAATTGGAAAATGCAACTTTGAACAACGGAGATAAAATAAAACATCTTCCTAGTTTTGGTGACATTCACAATTGGATTAAGAAGAGTATATTTTAGGAATTACCATATTGGAGTAAGATATTGATAAGACACAACTTATATGTTATATATATAGTGAAAAATATCTTCGATAACATCTTCTATAGAGTTATGAATGTAATCGATCGCACAGAAGATACAATAAAATCTCATCGTAATTTAAAAATCATATGCAATCGATCAGAATTGTATATAAAGGAAATTGATAATGGAAAGGTTGAAATTCCTAAAGCAAAGTATACATTAGTCAGAAGTCAAGTGAAGTTTACCTGCGAATGGACAAGTAAATTGAAGTTTTCATAGGGATATGCATCAAATTTCTCAAATTTGATCGACTTAAAGAAGTTCTCATTTAAGAGAATGAAAATAAGAGAAATAACATTATCGACTCAAAATTCTCATTTTTGTGTTACTGGTACGACCCCAGTAGAGGTGTAGTAATAGATAAGAAAAATAACATTGTCGATGTAATACCAAGAAAATTTTTACGCAAATTTGAACCCTTCATTCTACCTTCTCGGATGGATCAAGATTGTTATCTCCCACAAGTGTCAAATAAAAGAAAGATGTCGAATCTTTCAGTGTTGTGAAGATAAATTCTCGATGTTATATTTCTAATGAATACACTCATCTTGAAGATGTTATAGATGAAGCCTTCACACCGACTCATGAGCGAATAAATATAGTAAAAGAAATCTCAATTATCGAATCAATTTGATTGCCAGATAATGAGGTGTCATGTGTTGACCTACAAGATGATGTAGACTCCACAAATGATGATTCGGATAACTCAGAAATCGATGAAATACGCTTTAATTCCCCCGAGTCACCTGACAAAGATTAACCATAAGTTTAGTAAGTTATAGAAGATAAATCATAAATGTTCATTAATAACTTTATAATTAACTATTACATCGTCATTATAGTCATGGCAGATTTTGGACGTGACGACTCTCATGGATCTCAACGATCCACTCGTCCATCCTCGTCAGACTCACCTTCTTCTAGTAGGCAGTCGACCCCACCTATTACTTTAGAGTCACTTCCTGACGAGGTTCGGCTGTCATAACCTACTATGAGTCTCTTGGTTATCCTCCTCCTCCCTTTTATGGAGGCGTATATGGAGAGCCATCTTACATAGCTGCTCATGCTGCATGCCCGGTACTTGTACCAGCACGGACCTCGATGAATTCTGATTCACCTTCTTCTGGACGTCCGAGCATCCACGTACCTTTACCCACTAAAGGTGGGTAGGCTTTGGAGTTCTACCCTTTGTTGGAGGTTATTGCGGATGGGAGGTACGATTTTTATAAATTTTCAAAATTTAACTTTTATATAAATAAATCTTCTCGTTTTAACTTATATATTATTTGAAAAATTTACAAAATATACAGGGATTTTTTGAATAGCAATAAGGTGGAAAAGGATATTACCAATATAATCAAGACACATTTGACTAGCATGTAATAGTGTTGGTATCGCATTCCTACTACCGAGGAGGAGAGATTGTTTGAGATGTTTCTGATAAGTATAATGTTTTAGCGCATTCATTTAAATTTTACAATACTTTTTCAGAGTAGGTATCGTTTAGTTTTATCATCGAGTATTTATTCGTTTGGTGGAGAAAAGGATGAGCGATACTTCATGAGTCGTGGTCTAGGTCCCACATGAGTGGGAAAGATGGAGAGTCTGAATGGTCCAATAAAGCAGGAGAATTATTGGTTGGTCTTTTATATATAAGTAATTTGAAAGATATAATATAGTTATTTTTTATATTTATAACTTGTATTTCAGGATCGTTATTTGACACTAGCTGCAGAGAAATGGGGTGGAGATCCTGGTATGGAACAACCACCATTTGATAATACAATTTGGAAACAGGTGTAGATAAATAACATTTTAGTATATTTATTTTATAACTATATATTCATATTAAACCATCAAAATTTTAATAAATGTTGGAAGAGAGGGATTTTGTGGCGAACAAGAAGTAGACGCTTGGTGGTCTTCCTCCATACTATGTGAAGGAACATCGTCATTCATATTCTTCTTATGGTCAGCTATTGTATTCACTGTCACAATCATCACAACCATCATCGCAGATGAAGTCCTAGATGGCGATGATGGTGAAGATTGTGATGAAGCTGCGGCAAGATTTCTCGATGTACATGTAAATATTGTCTTTCTAAACTCTAATAATTTTATATTTCAATATCTTCAATTGCATATCATATATATATATATATATCTTCCATAAAATAGGTCACAAGGGCGTGCATCTCAATATGAAGAAATTGAATCAGATGAAGAGGAGGGGGAGAATGACTCATAAGAAGAGGCACGCATGTATGCTAGATTTAAGAAGAAGGAGAAAGAGAAAAGGAAAGAAAAGAGGGTTTAATCTCAAAAATATTTAGATCAAAAAACTAATGATTGTGATTTTTATCTTATTTTGTTATGATTTTTTAGCAAATCTTTTAATATGTATGTTGAAAATATAAACAGATGTACTTGTACTTGTCGAGCATTTCGAAAATCTATTGGTATTATATTTAGCTGCTAAATGTGATGCATATACTGAAATTGTATATTATCTTATATGTTTAATCCGTAAGTTCATATATATTATGTGAGTTTGGCAGGTATAAGTTACTTGAATTAATTAGATTGATGACACATTAAAGGTGCTTTTCCTGACTCTAATAAACATCTACAGTGGTTTCTTGTAGTGTTCTTTGCATTTTAACATTGGAATGCGTTGAGCACCTGTTTCTTGGCTGTGATAAGACGAAAGATTTTTGGCGGATGTTAGATGTGGCTTGGGTTGATCTTAGCAACATGTCGTCTTTCTGGGAATCTCTCCTCAACTCCAGATTCCGTCCAAATGCCGAGAGATTAGTGCCAATAGCGGGCTTATGGGCTTTGTGGCTTGCTAGAAATGGTGTAATTTTTCGTGCAGAGAGATTCTATATTGAAAATGTAGACCACCTTGCTCGTACTCTCCTCAATCCTGGTTATTTTAATCCTTTTTTTCTATTAATAAATTAATTTATTTGGATGGACACCAACGCGTGTTTCCTCTTTTTTGGATTAAAAAAAACTTCTGATCGTATTATTTATCGTCACGGATGGATATCATTTCAGTCTTCATCCAACACTCTCCATTACCAATTACTATGTATCGCTCGCTTATTAAGCCAATAGACAATAGCATACACGTCCCTTTCAACATCTACGAGTTGTTGAACTAAAGCATAATAAAAGGTTCAATCGTAACCCTTATCAAGGATATATACGTTGAGACTAAAATATGTGCATCTATATATGCATGTGGTTGCCTCCACGTATTGTTATTACTAATGCCGTTAAACATGGCCGAATTAGAAGGCAACAATGGCCATAAAGTAGCTCTCAAGTTATCTTTGTCTTATTATATAAGAGCCATTAATTCTTCTCAAAAAAATATGATCCATTACTTTAGATCCCAACCACCCAAACACCTCCACGCAGGGGCCTTAAGTCCGTCTTCTTCCTTAGGTCGATGTCAAATTCGTAATGTTTACTTCATGGTCGAATGGATCAAAACAGATTTTGTGGTCCCGGATTCTGAGCAATATGCTTAGATTTTACTCACCATAATTGTAGTTCCAAATATGCTAACAGAAATTGAGTGTGTGCGTGCGTGCGTGGTTTAAATTTCATGTAAAACAAATGTTCCTAACACTTCCATCTGGAGGGTGTCAATTTCAGCAACTCTGCGACCATTAAAGCTTGACAGTCTTGATGGATGGGATAGAAGTCTTGAATTGAGTCGAATTTTGAATGACATCATGCTGATATATTGTTATCTAAATTCCACCATGTTTCTTTTTTAGAAAAATAAAAAAAATATGGGGAAAAAAGGTGAGCATGTAAGTTACATGCTCTCAGGGAGCATACTCTTTTTCCCCACAAACTGTAAACATATTCTACTAAAGTGCATGTGTTTTCTACAAAAAGAAGACCTTTCTAAACTCAAGAAGGACGCATCCTACCGGAAAGACCCCCTATATATGTATGTATATACGTATATGCATATAAGTTGTGGCCGGGGCCATGCACATGCAATCCATCCACACAGTTTCCTATGATTTAGGGCTTTCATGAGAGGGGGTTACCCTTCTCTTCCTTTGATCTCAGTGCAATGCAAGGACTCTTCTTTTGGAAGGTAGTGCCTCTTGGAATCACGATGCAGCTGGTTGGGACTTGGAAGGAATTGGGTTCACCTAATCCCCCACACCAAACCACATTTTTACATGCTGCAATCATCAGCTCATTAGAGAAGACAGAAGTGACAACTGGCATGCTAAACATGATGGAACTTTACTGGATATCAAAGAAACTAGGATAAAAGCATGCGCTTTGCTGAAGGGTTGGATCTATTTTTTTATAGGGGTTTTTACACTCATAATTCTGAGTAATTTCGCAATAACAATCATAACCCTACGTAATCATGAATTACATGAGAAACCCCGAGTAATGTTAACTCTTACATGATATAACCATGTGTTATATTCCGTTTGATATACTCGTTATATTTGATGGTTTTGGTGAAAAAGACAAAACTGCCCCTAAACCTCATTCTTATTTATAGTAACATGCCATTCTCCATTGAAGCCACGTTTGCCCCTGCTCGTAGCCCCCGCCGTCGAGCTCCTCCTGGAAATCCCCAACCTCCCGCATCCCCGAGCCCCGTAGCGCCCCGCGCCCAGCTCCTGCTCCTCCTCTGAAGCCCCGTCTCCCCCGCCGCCTCCCATGCTCGAAGCCCCTGCCCCCCACCCCCCCTCCCCACGCCTGCTGCTCCCGCCGCCGAGCTCCTCCTGGACCAACCCCCTGCTCGAAGAAGCCCCCCCTCGCCCGAACCCCGCCTCGGCCCCGCTGCGTGCCTCACCCGCCCAAAGCTTGCCCCTAAGCCCCTCCTCCTGGAAGTCGACCTGCAAGACCCACCCGTCCTCGTGGAAGCCAACCCGACCACCCCACCCCCCCCCCCCTCCTCGGGGAACCCGACCGACCAGCAAAGTCCCCATGCTCCTCCTTCGAAGCCCCGTCTCCCCCGCCACCTCCCCTGCTCGAAGCCCCCTGTCCCTCCCCCCCCCCCCCACGCCCGCTACTCCCATCGTCTGCTCCTCCTGGACCAACCCCCCGCTCGAAGAAGCCCCCCACTCTCATGAACCCCGCCTCGGCCCCGTTGCATGCCTCACCCGCTCGAAGCCTATCCCCCTAGCCTCTCCTCCTGGACGCCGACCCGCGAGACCCACCCATCCTCCTAGAAGACGACCCGACCTCCCCCCCAGAACACGACCGACCCACCCCCCTCGCCTCCTCTATCGAAGAAGGACCCCCCCCCCCCGTCGCCACTGTGGAAGCCAACGCACTGCGCAAGAGCTGCAACATTGCAAACTCTGCAACCTACCCACCCCCACCTCTCGTGGAACCCGACGCACCACGCAAGAGCTGCAACATTACAAACTCTACACCCCCCACCCCGCAATCTAAATGGCGTCATCTTCTTCCGTAAGGGCCTTCGGAGCTCTCCTCCACAGGGCCTCCTCTCATGGACTCTCCCTCTCGCACGCTCTGCCTCCTCCCCTCCCCTCGAATTACCATCATTGCTTCTCTTTGCTCATTCACTGCAAGCCCCCCCCCCCCCCCCCCAGCCGCAACTATGCAACCTCCTCCCCCCTAGTCGCGCCTCTGCAACTGTCCCCCGTAATTCTGCAACCGTCGCGGCCCCCCATCTCGGTCGACCCCCGGCACTCTGCAACCCGCAACAAGACGTGCCACGTATGATTGACTCTCCGAGGGGATTTTTTATTTAAGTTAATCTTAGTCGTTAGATCTTTGATGGGTTAGATTAACTCAATGTCTGGTTGAGTTAATGAAGTAAAGTAACGGAAGGTTATGGATGTAAGACGGCACACTTATTCAGGGTCCTGAATGTAATTCGCGATTTATGAATGTTATTACGAAATTATTCAAGGTTATGAGTATAAAAATCTTTTTTTTATATACATGAACGATATATTTTAATTCCAAATCATTTTGTAGTCTTTGACCAAGTCTGGTCATTTGAAGCTAATAACCATTGCATACCTCTTGCAGTAAGTTAATCATCTCATAAATCCAGTAAACAAAGTAGCCATTTAGATCTATTGACAAAAATGTATAAACCATCTCCGAAATTATTTAATTACCTCTGAAATTTCAAAAAAAAAAGAATGTAATTCACCCCCACTCCAATTGAAACTTCTGTGGAATTTAGATTGTCATTCTTAATCCTTGGTACTTCCACGTTACCGCACATCATTCCCTATGAATCATAATTCCAAAGATCGAAGAATGATTAAAAAAGGATTTTTATCACTTGTGCCCCTTTGAGATATCGTAATTTCAGTTATGCCCCTATCTTTTTGGTAAGTTGTGCCCATCACTTCTTTCTCCGTTATCACTTGTGCCCTTCCGTCAGATTGACCGTCAATGAGTTGACTTAACCATGGTTTTTTCAAACCTTGGTGCAGTTAAGAGGGGTATTATTGTCCAAACTTCTTCTTCATCTTCTTCATCCTCCATTTGTTCTTCTTTCTTTTTCTTCATAATTTCTCTCTCTTAGTGACACCTTCATGCATCCATCAAATCTCTAAATTTTTTGCATTTTCACGGACGGATCAAACGGTGAATTTTATTGAATTTTTTTGATGAGTTTTTATGAATCAATTAGTCAAAAAATTATCTTAATTTAACAAAAACTGAAATCTCTCCAGACAGACAGGCGGAGGAGGAGGGCGGAAGGGGGAGGCACGGGGGAGGGGGAGGTGTAGGGGCCGTGGGCGACACGGGGCAGGGCGGAGGGGCGACCTAGGGGCGGTGGCGACACGGGGCAGGGGCGGGGGCGGAGGGGCGACCTGGGGAGGGGGCGAGGGCGATACGGGGCAGGAGCGGAGGGGCGACCTGGGGGAGGGGCAGTGGCAACACGGGGAGGGGCGAGGGCGGAGGCGAAGGGGCGACCTGGGGCGGGGGCGACACGGGGTGGGGGCGGAGGCAGAGGGGCGACCTGGGGCGGGGGGGGCGACATGGGGCGGGGGCAGAGGGGCGACCTGGGGGCGGGGGAGACACGGGGTGGCGTAGGGGGAGGGGGAGGCGTGAGATAGAGGGAGGGGGAGGTGCAGGGGGCACAGGGGTGGGGGGAGGAGGCAGGGGCAGAGGAGGCAGGGGCCAGAGGGACCGTGGAGGCGTCGGGGCGGGTCGGCAGGGGAAGGGGGAGGTGTGGGGGTGCGGGGGTGCGGGGCCTGGGGGCGCAGAGGTAGGCGGAGGAGGCAGGGGTGGGGGATGAGGAAGATGAAGACGAGGGGGGAGGAGGAAGATGAACAGTGCATGGACTTTTCAATTCATTTATTTTCATTTAATTCATGATGTGTTCCTAAAGTTAACGCCTGTTTGCGTTTGGGATGGACGGAAACTAACCCGAGGGGTACAAGTGATAGAACGATAAAAAGTCAGGGGCACAACTGATATTACCAAAAAGATAGGGGCATAACTGATATTGGAATATCTCAAAGGGGCATAACTGATAAAAACTCATTAAAAAGGAGCTTTTAGATAAGACTCAGAAAACCCGTCATCCCAGTACCAAACCATCACAATTTTCACTCGAGTATATATGATTATCTAAGAAAAATAATGATCGAATAAAATGAACAATAAAAAATGAAATAAAAAAACTTCCAGGAAAATATATGAAGAAACAGAGAAAATAAAATGACAATAAAAAATGAAACGAAAGAAACTTCCAGGAAAAGATATCAAGAAACAGAGAAGAATATTCAAAGAGAAGGAGAAGGTGGGGATCACCCACCCAAGGACATGAAGATCAAGCTCGGACTCTGTGAGGAGAAGTCGATGCTAGGGTTCCGGTGGAACATGAACTCCTTCTCGCCGTCATATCGGAGAGTGACAAATACGAGGGCGGTCCTTGTGATGGCGTCGAAGCGGATGCTGGCATCAACCACGCTATTGTCGCAGAGGATCACAACAACATGCAGTCGAACTCATCATCACCAAGCTACTCGATGAATGTGGAGCGGTCAAACCGAGACGGGACATGATGGTGGTGACATTGGCCGTTCAGCATTGGAGGCCTTGAGAAGGCGAGCCTCGCGGCGGTGAATGGAAGGGGATCTGAAGGGGAAGAAAAAAGGGGGAAGGTGGGTAGAAGGAGTTGGGGGATAATGCATTAGCAGACAAAGAAGAAAAGAAATAAGAGGAGGTCATGTGGTTTCTCAGCGAAGAAAGGGATGAGGGCTTTATGGGCCCTTCTCGCAGCAGAGGACGTGGCGCCCTTGTCCTTCTTAGTTGCCATTTCAAAGCTGGCAGAGAGTGGATTGCGAATGGTAGAGAGCAGTGGACGATGTGGTGCGGGACAATTTGGGATAGGGGGTGTTATTGCCGCATGTCCGACGGATGGCAGGGAGGGGAAGAGAAGAGCCGATGTGAGAACTAGGTGTGCGAAGAGGAAGGAATGGAGAATGGGGGAAGGGCCACGTGTCTCAAGGAGGGAAAAAGTTGGAAGAATCCAACTTTAATTATAGCTATAGATTAGGTAGTATACCCGCGCTTCGCGGTTGGATCAAATGGCAATTAGAAATTATTATGTATGTATTGCATAAGGGATTAAAAAGATGGGGGAAAATAAGTTATGTATGTATTACATATAAAAAAATTACTATTATTAAAGTTTAGATTATTTTAAAAAATTTTATTAATAAACTATTGATATAAGTATAATTTTATCATTATCATAATCATAAGTTAATTTTTATTTTTATTATGTATTGAATTATTTATATTACATAATAACTTAGACATCAATTGGAAATTATTTTCAAATTTTTTTTATTACTTTATTATAAGATTTATATGTGCAAATTTAAGTTTGATTTATTTTTTAATTAGCATTGTATTTCACAATTAATTTTATTTTAAACTATTTTTAAATTATTATTGTATTTCATAAATTTTACATCACATATAAATATATATAAATATGATTTAATTTTAATATAATAATAAAATATATACATGTGTTTTTACTAACATTGATTACAAAATCTGAATTTGAATAATTTACTAAGTTCGGGAAAGATATAACTCTATATGAGATTTAAAAATATTAATATAATAAATATATAACGGTTATAAATATATATTAGTATGATAAATATAAAGAAAAATATGATATTTATAATTTTAAATTTAACAAATATATTGAAGGAGAGAGAAAAGATGAGCAAGGGAGAAAGAGGGAGAGGGGAGGAAGTTAGAGGAGAGAGAAGGGACTTTTTTTAAAATAATTATTAAAAAATTCTTAATTAATTAAATAATCATCAAGTCATAATATTTAAAAATATAGCCATCAATCGGCACATGAGGTGCCGATTTGGGAAGTAATGTCCAAATCGGCACCTGAGGTGCCGATTTGGAAACACGAGGGATGCACTTGCAAATTGCCCAATGAGTTTGCCCAAATCGGCACCTCAAGTGCCGATTTGGGCATCCTCATGGGAAATTTGCATTTCCATCATTTGGGCCAATTTGTATTCCCATCCCCTCGTTTGTTATCAATAGTTTTTTTCTACTAACCTTTTTTGTTATCAAAAGTAGAGCATTACCATAAGGATATAATTACATTCGAATAGTAAATGCATATCTTTTCTGTTATTTAAATAATTCTTTTCAAAATTTTAATTTTTTAGTTGTAATTCTTTTCCATCGTTATATTATATATTAAATCCTTTATTCTAATTAATTATACTTATACGTAATAATTGTCACTTATTCAATTTAATTCTAGAGTCACTACTAGAAAAGAGTGTATTGGCCACACAATAAGGCCACAGTAAAATTACTGAAGCTAAAATGTATTGGTTACGCTATATTACCGTTGCCTAAATTTATTTGCTACGGTAGATATGATTGTAAATACCAGGTTTATTGGACATCACTATTTAGACATGATTGTATATTTTTTTAACTATGTACCTTACCTCATGTGTCCTTATGTTTAGCATGGTTATATGTTTATCTTTACATGTTGAGACCCATGTGCACATTTAAAAATTTATTTTACATTTTGTCTTGAGTAATTCAACACAAGAATAATTTGATAGGCATGTCCGAGAGTATTTTTTGCTATAAGAATATTTCGATCGGCATGCCCAAGAGTTTTTTTTAAAAGCATTTGTTTTTGCCACGGTATATTTACCGTGGCTAATCACTTTGCATCGCGGTAATCATACTGCGGTGAAAAATTATAGGTCACAATAACGTTATTGTGCCTAAAGTGTTTAAGTCACGATATTTTTACCATGGCGTAAATATCTTAGCCATGGTATTTATACCGTGGTTGAAAAGCCTTAACCACGATAATTGTTCCGTGGTAAAAACCCATGAATTTTGGCCACGGTAAACATTTTGACACGGTGGTACTAGCCACGGTAATATTATTGTCGCCAATACTCTTTAGCCACGGTAAAAGAATAGTTAGCAACAATATACAACCGTGGCCTGTTCTCTGACTTTTAGTAGTGAGTGGTCAGATCAACGCTAACTAACAATGAAAAAGGATTAGATACAAATCAGATACGTCAATTTTCGTATCCATATTCACACCATCTATATCGAATAGGAATAACAATCTGCGTATGGATATGAGGATGAAGATTTAGGGAAACATATAATTGGATACGAATTCATATAGATGTATGTTACTTCACCTACATTGATTTCCCGAGCTGAAGACTTTGTAATGGTACATATATTGTATCATTATTCTCTAAATATTATGTGATCAATATTATATTATAAGAGATTTCATTATATATTATATTATAAGTATACATATAATTAATTAGAATAAAGAATTTAATATATAATATAACAAAGAAAAAGAATTATAACAAAAAAAAGTAAAATTTTGAAAAGAATTATTTAAATAACAGAAAAGATATGCATTTACCATTCGAATGTAATTATATCCTTGTGGGGTAATGCTCTACTTTTGATAACAAAAGAGGTTAGTTGAAAAAAACTATTGATAACAAACGACGGGATGTGAATACAAATTGGCCCAAATGATGGAAATGCAAATTTCCCATGAGGATGCCCAAATCGGCACTTGAGGTGCCGATTTGGGCAAACTCATTGGGCAATTTGCAAGTCCATCCCTAATGTTTCCAAATCGGCACCTCAGGTGCCGATTTGGACATTACTTCCCAAATCGGCACCTCAGGTGCCGATTGATGGCTATATTTTTAAATATTATGACTTGATGATTATTTAATTAATTAAGAATTTTTTAGTAATTATTTTAAAAAAAATCCCGAGAGAGAAAAAGAGGAGAGAGGGGGAAAGAGATGGGTGTGTTTGAGAGAGAGAGAGGGAGGAGAAATGAAGAGGAAAGAGGGAGAGAGAATTAGTGGAGAGAGAGAGAGAAAGAGGGAGAGAGTGTAGTCGAGACAGGAAGAGAGAATGAGTGGAGAGAAAGAGAAAGAGGGAGAGAGAGAGAGTGGAGATTTTTCTCAAACAGGGCATGTTCCCTATCCAAAATTCCCGATCACGACATGTCAGGGATTAATTTCCCTGTCAGGGCATCGATCGGCGAACAGTTCGCCGATCGGCAAACCGTTTGTTGATCGATGCATTCTCTAACGACTTCAACATCATATGAATTTTATAATATTAAAAATAATATATAATATTATACCGTAAAATTTGTTTGAATTTTTATATTATTAAAAATAATGTATAAAATTATCATTCCGCAGCGTATAAATTTTATATACTTTAAATTTAATATATAATATTATTTTGATAAACGTGTTATTTTATATATATTAAAAATATTATATAATATTATCACATTGAATGCATCTCAAATAACGATGCATCTCAAATGAGATAATATTTAAGCGGTGATGAATGACATAATTTTATATATTATTTTTTATAATATAAAATTTAAACGAGTTTTCCAACTATTGTTATATATTATTTTAAATTTATAAAAAAATTAAGTGGGATTGAATGAGATATTTTTTATATTATTTTTTATAATATAAAATTCAAACAACACTTCGGAATAATATTATATATTATTTTTAATATTATAAAATTCATATGGTTCTGAATTTATCAGAGGATGTATCGATCGGCAAATGGTTTGCTGATCGGCAAATCGTTCGCCGATCGATGCCCTGACAGGGAAATTAATCCTTGCCATGCCCTGATCGAGAATTTTGGACAGGGACATGCCCTGTTTGAGAAAAATCTTGAGAGAGTGTGTGTGGTCGAGAGAGGGGGAGATTGAGTGGAGAGGGAGAGGGGGAAGAAAGGAATAAAAGAAGGGGTGAGAGGGATAATTTGGTGAGAATTGGGATTGCCACATGGCAGATGTAGGAGAGGGAGGGAAAAAACTTCGTATTAGTTAGGGTTATAAATATCTGCATAGATATTTGTATATATTATTTAACTATCTTTATTATTAGTTATGTTTATACTTTTGTTTGGTGAACGAATCTATATATTTATGCATGCATGCAGCGTTGACGCCTGTAAAAATTGGAGATCAAATTTTGAAAACCATGAAGTTTGTCGATGATGATCTATTTTTACATTAAAAATTATCTTACAGGATCCGATTTACACAAACAAAGTTCCGAATTTGCTATATGATTGCTATTATCATCATCGTCGAAAGTCGGAGGCCTGTGATACATGCTATAATAATAATAATAATAACGCAAAACTAATCAGCAATGGCGTTCCTAACATTTCGTAGATCCTACGCAAAAGAAAAAAAAAAGAATCCTTACAAAAAAAATTAATGAGAGAATTGTCGCTAGTGTGTTTACCATCAAATATAAAATGAAATATTCTATTTTGGAGGAGCAATCAATCCTTATATAATCACATTAAATTTTTAATTTTAGCGTTGAGTTATTAATCGAAAATTCAAATCTACAAGGGTCTATTTTTCAACAAGTTTTTTCACGGAAAATTCGATTCTAAAAGAACCCACTAGAACAGACATTATTTTATTCATAAATTAAAAATCATCACATATAAAACTGACCTTTAAAATTAATGGGTCCTTGACAATTGCACTTTGTAGAGACGGCCCTACTAATCAGGACTACCTATCAAAACCCTTGGAATCTGTAGATCTCTTGATTTTTGTTATTTTAATGAGAAAATAAAATGGCATGAAACAGCATAGTAGTAATTTTGTCCTTAAAAACGCGCCATACCTGTCCTGTTCAAGTGTAGATATTTTTATAACCTTAATCTGAAACGTAATGCTATATATAAATATATATATATAATAAAATAAATAATGAGGGAGGACAGATATTTATAAAGTGGCAAGTCCCAAAACGTCTCAATCATCCTATCCTATCCTATCCGTGAAACAAACTATAATATCCTCTGCACATCCAATCAATCACTCGCTCCTTTTTTTCCCAAACAAATCCCGAAACATATCTCCTTCCTTTGAATCTCAGCTAATCGCTCTTTTGCTCTCTCTCTCTCTCTCTTGACAATGGCTCTCTACTACCCGTTCCAATCGCCGTGGCCTATCTTCCACCAACGCCCTCCGAACCACGTCCACTGGACCCTCACCCCCGACTCCCACCTCTACACCGCTCTCCTCCCCGGTGCTTGCCCCTCCTCCATCCATCACTTCGCTCTTCTCCCTCTCTCTCTCTGATCGAATTTCCCATTTGAATCGGCTCTGTAGGAACGAGGAAGGAGGAGATCAGGGTGGAGCTCGAGGACTCCACCTACCTGGTGATCCGCACGGACCGGGGGAGCAGGGACTTCATGAGGAAGTTCAGGCTGCCGGAGCTGGTCGACCTGGAGGGAATCGCCGCGGAGTTTGAGGACGGGGAGCTGAGGATCACGGTGCCCAGGATCACAGCAGCGCGGAGGAGGGCGGAGCTCATGCGCATCGCCGCCGCCGAGGAGGACAACGCCGGGGCACCGGCAGCTTAGTTGGATTAGATATAGAGATAGCGCAAGGCTCGTTTAGATCCAATATAAACAGAATTTCCATTTTGCAACAAAGTTTTTTTTGTGTGTTCTTCCGTTTGTTTTTAAGTCCAATCGTATTAAACATTTTTGTGCGATATCCAATAGACGGAAATAGAACTCGGATTATTAATTTCATTGCGGAATACATTTTTTTAATATATTAGGGTTTGACATATAAAAGTTTAAATTTGAAGGTATGTCTGATTTATGGATTTCTGGGTAATGTAAATATTTATGCTTGATTCACGTTTGTCTTTTTTGAACTTATTGGATGCATTAAGTTTATTACCACTGGCTTTCCTATTTGGTCTTATGTGTATTTATATATATATATATATATATATATATATATATATATATATATATAGAGGGCTTATCCAATGGGCCCTGTGCCCATTTGAGATGAGATGAGCCCACTCATATTTTACCAATATTTTCCATCATTTTGAGTTCAATGCTTATTTATTTATTGTTGTTATATCATATTCTTACTATTAGTAACTATTTTCATATAAAGAAGATCTTAGATTCACAAGAAATGGTCATTAGTAAGAATATAAATGAGACTAGTAACACAAATAATAATACAATCATTTTGTATGAATTTAAGGTTTTTTTTCCTGAAAATAGTTACTAGTAGTAAGAATATGATATAACACTTATAAACAAATACTTATTAAGCTCAAAAAGATAGGAAATAATGGTAAGAAATGAGTGGGCTCATCTCATCTCAAATGGGCACAGGGCTCATTGGATAATTTTCCTATATATATATATACATACATAAGTGTACAAGCATAAAATTTTCTTCTCTGATAATTGGGATGTCAGCTGGACGGATTTAGGCGGGTATTAATATTCTCAAATCCGTACCCATTTATCATATGACTATCCATGCATGTTCATTTATTAAATGGGCAATATCTAGCAGGTACCCATTTACCTGATGGGTACTCTGTGCACTCAATGAGTACATACATATTCGAAATATTAGAATCATAAGCTATTCATAAATGTACATAAAATTTTCACATATAAATTAAACAGATGGCGATCATGTAATATGATAGTAGACAAAGATGTGCAATGTGGAGAGAAATTTATATATTGACTCTTTTGGGTTGATAATTTTTGTTTATTAAAGATATAAAAAGATAATTGAATATTAATAAATGAATGGAAAAGAGAAAATTGAGTTGGATTTTTATATATGTAGATCAATACCTATTGGATATGAAATGGATTTGATGAGTTTGACTAAAATGCAACACACATATCTACGTTTATAGTTATTTTTTATTCGAGTTTGCGGCACATTCGGATTCGGGTACTTATAAGACAATTCCAAATCAATACACATACCCGTCTGAATAGCAAAATTTAAAACCTAAATCAATCCAAAAATAAACAGGATAGATTTCGATTCCTTAAATGGGGTAGGTTCAAATCGAGTACCCAATGGGTATACCCTAGTTGGTATCCCTATTTTGGACTTGGACGATGAAGGAGAGAAAATCTGATGTGGTCGAACTTCATATTCCTCTTCAGAAATTGTGGAAGGAAATGAGAGAATAATTCACAAAGAAGAAGATTTTTTATCATTCTCATAGAGTGTTGAACTAATCAAGTTTTCTTGATATTCATCATAACATTGAAATTGGAGACAAGCTGGCAACAAACTGGGTCGCTAATCCTCCATCACTTACAAGTCTGGTGCATCTAATTATTATACTACAATTATTATTACGGTTGTTACATGCTTTTCATCATTAGAGACGATGGAGAGGGGGAAATTGTTGTGGTTGATTCACACATGTTATAGAATCAGTCCACTTTGAATCATGGAAGGCCATATCGGTATAGGTGTCGGTATCGGTATCGATAATGATACTGTGTTGATATGATATATCGACGCCATATCGTCGATGTCGAATCGATTTCGTGAAGAAAGTGTCTTTCCAAGGCCAAATATCGACCATATCGTTGATATATCGGTCACATGTCGACACCTTATTTAATAATATATTATTAAATAAATACTAAATATTTAAAAATTGAATTTAAAATAAAATATTGATTTTCCATGTAAATTGTATTGATTTTATTCTTCTTGTTTTTATAACTACTAAATTAAGCTTCTTGTTTTTATAACTACTAAATTAAGCTAAATTATGAAACTTATGTCTTAGTACTATGTCGTAGATAATTTAGTTTCTTACCAAGTTGATTAGTACACTTTTTCTCAATTTTTTCCATTTGGACACGTGTCCAAGAGATGAAAGTTTGTAGTTCATGTTTGCTTGGAAATTTTTTTAGGTTCTCTTAACCCATCTTCTTTTCCATCTTCGCTAGCTCTTCAATCCTTCACCGTTGGTGAGCATGGACACGTAGGCGTCCAGGTGAGTCTTCCAGGGTTAGAACTCCAGGTCTGTTTGATTAAGTGGGTGGTCAGAGATAGCCAAATCATGCATCTTCAATTTCTATTCCTGCAAAAGTCCTCTTAATTCAGTTTATCTCCCTTTAACACCTAGTCCAAGATCCTCGACTGGACAAATCAAGTGATGGATCGGTTGACCAACATCGCATAATGAACATTATTAATCAGTAAGGTGGAAAGAGGGACAATGAGACCGAGTGGTAGAACAGGAACAAGCGAAGAAGAGAAGGCAGGAACCTAAACAGATGAAAGGCAGCGCCCCAGACCGCGAATGCTCTGTCCCTCAACCCGCAATTATAGAAAAGTGGTAGAGAAGAAAGATAGTGAATGAGGATGAGAGGCATGAGCCAAGTCACAATATATTGACGTTGGGGGTGTTCACCGAGGTCGCAATTCAGAATGAGGAGCCTACCTGAAGAATGCTCAGGTCTTTCTGACCCCCCAAGCCCAAGTTTGAAATGAAAAGGGCAGAGGTAGTTTTAGAAATAATGTTAGAAAAGGTGAAGACTCTCTATATGACAAGGTTTTTTCTTAAATTTTTTCACGCAAAATGTTCTCCTCTATACTACCGTCTCATCTTTATGAAGTAGGATTTCTTAGATGTGGTGTAAACACATGAATGTTCACGGGCATATATATTATACAAGTTACCGCAAGAATACACAAAACATATCCTTCATAGCCATGGTTAACAACCATCTGCTCAATCTATTTCATATTTAAAATGATTTCAAAAAGTCAACCCATAACAAATCGAAAATAAAATAAATCAAATACATTTACATATAAAAAATCATGTTAAATTCGAGGATAACTTGTAGAAAAAAACCTCAACTACTATGTCAATTCACAATTAGAGACCTCATCTTTCAAATGTAATAAAGAGGAGCCCGGACTTATTTTTTTCATAATTTATTTTTTCATCTCAATTACATACCCCTGTAAGCTTCCATGACACTTTCATGTCGGCATTAAACCCTAAATCTAAAAGTTCGGACCCCTGACCATTACATTTGATATGTGAAGCTCCTAATTGGAAATCGATGCATAATTAAGGTTCTTTTGCAATTTACCCTGATCATTCAATCCAGTTCGAACTCAACTAACTTAAAATTTAATCCAACGACTGGAGATGGGCTTGAAAGGTGGTGTAATCATGCTCAACTTCGGTGATGGGTTCAGGCAATCATAGGCCATCGCACGCATAAACCAGGATTTAGGATAAGAAAACTTTCAATAAAACAAAGGAAACGAGGAGCCCGTCTTATCTGAATTTAGTGTTTGCCCCCCTTTCAATGCATACCATGATCCTGCATTAAGGAGAAAAAAGCAACTAGAGGCGAAGACGTCCATTTGATGTTTTACCTTCGCAAGTAGAAATGACTCACAATTTGATTAACATGACTGCTAGAACAAGACTAGCTAGCCCACCATGAAAAGGAGACAAAGAATACAGGTTTCCAAATTCATACCAAATTCTCCATTAACAAATTAAGGATACATATAGCACCATCACCAGTACACATGGTTGGCAGAACAATGCCCTTGCTCTTTAGGGCTTTATGGCATTCCGATAGTTACTAGAGTCCAGTCCTCACCTCATAGAACAACTAACAAGCAGAGCCAAACTCACACCGAGATCAAACGCAGAAAGGCCTTACGGGGAATAAACAAGCTTGCGCTTCACGAACGTCAAAGGAAGGGACTGAAGAAGAGAGCATGCCATGTTACAGGACACGTATATACGTGCGAAGGTCTCACAAGCTTTCCTGCTCACATAAGTCTAGCAACTGCAAGGTCTGCACAGCAAACAGAAGAAATTAAAAGCAAAAATTAAGAGGGCAAATTTAGATGGTCAACAACAAATCATGATGGACCTTGGAAGGTCAATTAAGTTCAATGACTCTTTCGAATGTTTGACAAAGAGACCGGGATGACGGTAATAATACAGAAAATTCATAGGAAAGATCAAGGACAGAACAGATAATATGTCGTTTTGGATTATAAAAGGAAAAAACAAGTACCTAGCTGACCTAAAAGAGCAACCCTTTAAGAAAAAAAACAAATTAAAAGTCTGTGAGAAAACTGTGAAGGCAAGTCGGCATCACTACCTCGGGAATGGAGAGTTCCAAGCGAAATTTAGGGCCATCGTAGTGGTGCAGAACGGGCCTGAATGCATCTTCCTCCAAGGCCTTGCAGAGGTTTCTGACACGGATCCTCACCTGTAATTTTTAGCCAGAAGAGGTATTATTATTTTTGTCGACATTGTACAGAAATGGAGCACTCCAAAACCCTTTGTTCAACTTACTTGTGCAGGAAATCTAGATTCCCCCTTGCACTTTTTATCCTCCCAGGCAGTGGGATCGATGTTGGACCCACCGAAGCTTGCAGCCTAAGATCAAAAGGCAATACAAGTAAGAAAAAAGGCTGCCCATCGTAATACCAGTTTACTTAAGATACGTACTTCCTAAAAAGATAAACTCGTGTAACAAGACGGAACAAATTCCACAGATAAACTCGTGTAACAAGACGGAACAAATTCCACAGACACACCCCAAGTTTATTGTAAATCACCGGATTGGGCAAAATCAGAAACAAAATCAATGATTGCTCTGAACCTCAAAGATCAGTTCTTTGAAGCCGACACAGTTTGGCAGAGTTCCACATTAACTGCTGATAGTATACTTGACCTGTTGATCAGTTAAATTCTTTCACCACATAATGGTGTAAAGATATCTAAAACAGATACCCGATGTGATTGATCATTATTTACAAATTGGTTTGTTATGGAGAAGGAATAACTAGAAAGTCAACAGGTTGCTGCAACTCAAAAGATGAATTGTTATCACGTATGTTTCTGCGCATGCAACTTTCAGCTTCTTCGCAGTTCATTTTTTAGCTCTGAACATTTCCCCGACATTAGACATGACACGGGCTAACATGTAATTATTGCATAATTCTGGGTAACATTAAACCAATCACAAGATCAAATTTCTTCTCAGAAAACCTAGCAAATACAAGGAAAGAAGTGTCCAAAATTTGGTATAATAATAACTACAGCGATAAGATATATCTAATCAAGTACTGCTAATCAAAATTTTGCATTGGACGCTGCTTATCAAAAGTATATATTACAGACTAGAGAATTGTTTGTTCATTTGTTGTTATTGAGGATTACATGTATCTAATCAGGTGCTGATATCAAAATTTTCGTTAGGTAGATGATGCCCATAAGATTAATTCTCATTTTGAAATACAGTACCATCATTTAGTGAGTGGATACATTGGATACATATCGTTGTGTAAACATAAACAAAATCGGTATAGGAACATTTCTTGTATAAAACAGGGATTATCCAACCTCGCAAAGCATGCATTAGTGTACGTATCAGTGTTGCAATAGTTGACAGACTATTCGGTCCGACTATGAGGTGCTTGGGGGGGGGGGGGGGGGGTCCCGACTGAATAATCTCTAGTCGGCCTAACTGAATAGCCAGTCCGACTATTAGGCCAACTGGTAGTTAAATGTTGGAAAAAAAAATTTTTAATTCTCAAGAGTTACCATTTGTCATGATATTGCCAAACATGTCAAGCTCTATATATGTATGTTGTTAATAGATACTTTATGTTGGATTCTTGTTGATTGATGATAATATATGTATAGATATATAAGAATATATGTATTAAACATTCATTTTTATATTAAAAATAATTAAAAAAAATAAAATCGAATAATTCCGAATAGTCGCCCGAACACTGATTATTCTCTATTCAATAACCCCTCCGACTAAATACCGAATACCGACTTCTGCTACACTGGTACGTATAACAAAAAAAGGAACAAGAATAGACAGTATCTACCTCAAATATACCATGCAGCTGGTGAGTAGTGTAGTTGTACAGAAAAAGAGGTAATCCTGGGGTAATCGCCCGAACGGAGTCCCTATATCTAGGTGGCAGTCCTGAAAGATGAGCACAATTATATATCCATTAAGAGGGATGAAAAAGTATCTGCTGGCAAAATGAGAGGAAAAAGAGCATTTCAATCAGCATAAAACTATGTCTATCATGCGTTATAATAGGAGCTATGCGGAAAAAGATTACAGGATTTCGGGGTATAACAGGATCTCAGTTTGGTGGCAGATGAGAAAACATTTCTATCAGTTTGAACACTGTGCTCAGATGATCGTTGGACAAACCTGGCCTGTAGGGGTTTTCTTTTCTGGCAGTTTCACCCCTCCCTTGATGTTACTCTTTTATTGCTTGCTCAAAAATGAGAAAAGACTTCCAGAGAAGCTTATGTGTTCCGTGCAGGGTACACCATAAAATCAGGCTTTTTCATTTGTATGAAATGGTCAGTTCTTCAGTTTACTACTGACCATCTGCCTAGGCAAATGTTTTTCAGAAAATGAACTAGAAGATTAATCAATAAATGGCCGCATAAGAAAAGTATTGGTCCAGCCGAACACAAAAAGTTCTTTTTACATAATCATGTTAGTGACACCCGCCATGTCATTGTTACACTACCAAAAAATTACGCAAATCAAACAAGCAAAAATAGATAATCCAAGGTGATCCATGACAAGAGGAACCCCACACAGACGAGGCGAGAAGGCATTTAAGAAGCCAATCTAAACCCATCAACCAAGTGGCACATGCCCAACAAAGTCAGAGATCATTGGCAAATGAAGCAGCCTCACATGCTAGAAAAGGAGATATGATAAGTTTCTGATGACCCTGAGACTTTTTGAACTTTTGATATAAAATTAAAAATGGGGATATAACGACATGCAAGTCATCAACGCCCTTATGTGTATCGACCTTTAGTTTGTTTTCTCATGCCATACCAATTCGATTGGCAGCAAAGCAATGTGAGTTTTTTTTTCGAGGAAACGGTGGGATGAATCTCCTTTAGAGGTCCATCCAAGTAATATATATATGAAATAAAAAGTAGAAATTACATCTGCCAAGATTAAAAGAGGGCCCTGGCATGCCCTAGAATATTCTCAAAAATAAAATCTCCCTCCCTCAAAGACCACTCCATTTCTAGCTAACCACAACGAACAAATAATCGCGCAGGTCTTCGTTCACCCTTCTTCTGAGCCAGTCCAACTTCTACTAACAGGCTTCCAAAAAAGAAATTGTTGAATTCAGCTAAGAAATGACAAATTAACTCCAGAAATTTAACAAAAACATATCCCTGTTCATATTTATTTATCATAGAAACAGATCAGTACAATTAACAGTGCCATTATATTATCAAGTTCGCAAGGAGCATCCATCTTTAGGGCAGCCATTAACCAGGATAGAAAAAGGAGTGACATATCCTCCATCCATGCAATCCAAAGTTTCAGGAAACCTTTACTGTGCACCGAACTCCACTACATACGCCAGTTGAGGATGTTGTACACCTTAAAGAAGTCCACCTTTCACATCAACCCCTATATATCCCTTCTCCAAGAAGGTATGATCTCCGCCGTCATAACCACAGTATCCACCATCTTTCTGCTATGAATCAAAGCTGTATGTATAGGGCTAACAAAAGAATTCAGAACACCTCTAAGCTTCTTGGTCAACAGCTTTGACGCAATCGGGTAAATAAAGATGGAGAGGGCATTAGGGTGAAAATTTTCAATACGAAAGGATACGTTATCAAATATAAAGTTTATCATGTGAATGAAAGATACATATGAGAATGTAGGTACAATCATATCATTATCCATTTTAAAATATGATTGTGAATGTGGATACAAATGTTGATGGATACGAAAAATGTATTACCATATTCTTAAAGATGAATATGAATATAAAACGGATACAAATCAGACACAAAAATTAACAAAAATACTGTATAGGTTAACTAAGTATACATGTTCAAGATAGTTTACGCATAAAATAAAATATTAAAATGCACTAATTCCATAATGGTGAATGGGGCCAGAAAATTTTGTAAGATGGTTATAAATAAATCTACAACTCAATTTATCTATTAAATTGGATACAAAAATATGAATAAAAATATTTGCGAATGTCAGTGTGATATCCATATTCCTATCCTTTTTAAAATGAATGCAAATATGAATATATAAATCTTTATAAAACAAATAGAATAACGAATCAAACATGAATATTTCCAAATTCACTTTCATCCCTAGTTCCTTGCCTGAATTCCTCAAACATCTCACCTACATTATTTCAGATCACGTCCTAGAATCCCTTGAAGAAAAGAACCAGAAACACATTTCAGCCTAGCAATCCCTCTGCATTAGGTCACAGACGGCCTTGCAAATCTCACCCTCGGAAGAGTGATTCACCAAAGACTTGGCATGCTCTATGGAGAGCTTCCTACCAACCTTCTCCAACTATCTACATCATATATCCTTCCTACACCAGATAACAGACTTGAAATGATCATCAATTATCTTACATGTCCGGTCATCTCCCTGATACCCATTCACCAAGCATCTTAATGGCATGGATAAGGTTCCTTTGCCTCCTATTAGCCATCGCATGGAAGAAGGTATATATGTGTTTCCCTTCCTTTTACCAAATCTGTCTTAAGTATTCACATGATTTAATTTCGCTGGTATGCTCCTCTTCATTACCTTATTGCTAGGCCAACCTGAGTTATCTCTCCTCTCAATCTAAAGGGCGATTATTCTCCTCCTACACTAACCTTCTAGTCTACTCTGCCTATCCAACGACTACTTCCTTAAAACATTCAGGGACTTACAAAGATCCGTCAGCTTGGATGGAAGGCGAAACGATCCTGTCCACCTCCACGTAGTCCACTCCATCAACCACTCCCCGAATTCGGACTCAATCAACTAAAACTTCTCAAATCTGAAGAAGGATGAGGGGTGCCTCTCTTCTCCCAAATCCCAAACCAGAGTGTGATCTAATCCGGTACGAGGCGCAACCTCCGCCGAAGAAAAGTAGAACTCGTTGAGCATATATATAGACAGTATGAATCTATCTAATCTTGAATTGGGGGGCGAGCTTCTACAAGTATTTCGAGGCATCCCTAGTGAACCGTCATGACCCATCACTATCGGGACATGGGTCGACCCGACCCATTCCAACAGGTACTCGATTTCATTCTATGGGTAACAAGTATCCGTGGGTACACATGGAAATATCACTTCTATTAAAAGGAAAAGTATATATAATATATTAGATAAATAGCAAACAAATGAACAAAAATGATCATTATAAATTTTCGATAAAATTCATGTATCAAATATATCGAATTCATTATCGTATCCAATTATTTATTTTTTTTATATGTATCTATATATATATATATATTTCAAAATGGATATGGTTACGGACACGAATATCATCACATTTAAGCCATCCAATGTATGCAAATTTAAGCTAATTTGTGTATTTCTGTTATTATCCATATCTGAGCAACATCAATTTCATATTCGTAGATGTTCTCACAAAAGAGAGTGGTTGACAGAGTGGATATGTTATAAGAATAGTATAACATCTATATTCATATTTGGTATCACCGTTTGCATTGCTTTGGATCAATGGCGGTAGTGGGTGGGGTAGAACACTGGGCCACGCCAACTCGGACTCAACTGCGAACCCGCCTGCAAAAGCATCGGTCAAGCTCAGATCTGAAGTACAAAAGCCTTGGTCAAGCCATTGGATCAAATTTCGACTTCGGTCGAATTTCGATTTTGGTGGGTGACCGAAATTCGGCCGAAATGGCCTATATCGGCCAAAATATGGGAGCCCCAATCCAAAAACCATCCAAAATGGCCGAAATTTCAATCAAAATTCGATCGAAATTTCGTTTTGGACACTCGCCGAAATGTTGACCGAAATCGGATTTTGAGGCCTTGGGTCAAGCTCGGATCTGAAGTGCAAATGGGAAAGGTCTGGTTCTCTATTTTCCCAAAATATTGATGTTCGATCAAGGCCTAACCTGAACCAACGGAGACCTGGATTGACTCGATCATGCTCCCTTCCCCATCTTACATTTTGCATGTGCCCTATATTCTTAGAGTATAGTTTCTAAGATTTTCTAACAGTGATAACGATTGGATGATCGAACTTTTTATCATAATATAACATATTTCATTATCGCAAATTTTTTATAGCGACTTTGGTAATAAGATTGCAAATTCAACCTTTGACAGACTTAACTGTTGGATTCCAAATTCATGGATTTATCATATCTAATCTTATCAAACTATGTTATAATATCGCAAACCTACGGATCTTTTGGAATATTTAACTACATAAATGGAAGTGTTTTACCCATGTTTCCAATATACGATATAAATAACGTATTGCACATTTTAATCCAATTTGACTACTTATGGCGTGGTAATTTAATTGCCTATTATTGATTAATGCTAAAGTTCAAAATCGACTTAAAATCGCCTCATTTGAATCCACTGTGATCCAATCTATGGTACGGGTTCAAAGACAATCTTTTCGACGAGCGTGATCAGTCACCACAACAATAGATCTATTATACAATGATGGGGGCAGGCCAAGCCCGACCGAAGCTGCAGGCTTTGGGTCGGTGTGGGTCATCAATTTATCAAAAAGCACAGGCCTTGACTTGGCCCATGGCTCGAGAAAAATTGACAAGCTCGAGTTTCTCATGTTGGGCCAGGTTGATCCCAGTGCTCCATCCTAGTAGGAGCTTCCAATTGGGTCCCGTTGGGTACCCGTTTTTCAAATGGGATTTTTTTATTGTCATGGGTCATGGTATATAGGGCACCCTACCCAGTATTTTCTAACTGGTACCTATAAATTTAGGGTCAAAATGCATGGGTCAAGCAGAGTACCCGTTGACCTGGATATTTAAATATCCATATCCATCACCTCAGTTGAAGCTCCGCAATTAAACTCCACGAGTCCTATAAATCAACATCGCTGCTTCCAAAATTATTTGGTTATCAGAGCTAAAGAGCATATAATTAAAGTCCCGCCACCAACCACAGACATAAAAGAAATCAAAAGCAAGCTTCCCACAATTCCAGCCAAAGTTCCTCCCATTCATTTGCCCATGCCAAGCTATATACCAACGAAACCGTGTTACTACATAAACGCCTCCCCTCTTTAAAGCAATCACCACTCCAATCCAACATTTTTCAAGATCTCATTACAGATTTCTACCTAGATTCATGCAGCATTGCATCTCATTCCACCTATTGTTCTACCACCACCCTCCTTTTTCCCAATCGTAAAGACTGCAAAGTTCCAAGTCATGCATTTCATTTAAAACTATGTACCACATAAATGGCCTCCCTCTTTAGGCAATCACCACTCCAATCCAACATTTTTCAAGATCGCATTACAGATTTCTACCTAGATTCATGCATTGTTGCATCTCATTCCACCTGATGTTCTACCACCACCCTCCTTTTTCCCAATCATAAAGACTGCAAAGTTCCAAGTCATGCACGTCATTTAAAACTATGTACCCTCCCCCTTGCAACATGGGCGCTAAGTAGGTCAGTTAACTCCGGCTTGATTAGCACTTCCTCCTCTTCCTTGTCCAGGTCTTGCGCTACCTCTGGATCATGTGCCTAGTCCCTCCGCCACTTAAATCGTCCACTGTTGTTTCCCCTCAAAGCAGCAAGTCATCCTAGGTCTATGGCCCTAACCCTGGACGCAGCCTCAAGCACAGATCAACTCCACAATAGGATCCCCCCAACCTTTGATGCCTAACATATAAGGACTCGGCAGATGGATCCCTTCCTAGGTGAGGTTACCATCCGCCAACTTAAATGCCATGAGGGATCTTCCCATTATGAACGCCCCAATCTAGTTTGAAGACGCACAAATTTGCCTTTGATTTGGCATCCCCTTCATGAAAAAAGGATCCCACTCCCTAAGGTCGTCAAGTAGGTGACCATCTTCGTTAAGGTCAACTGAGGACCTTGTCATCCATCTGAAACTAACGTGACAGATCTTGAAGGGAGACACCTTATCTTCAGAAATTACGTAGAATCATGCAAGCGTGTTGATTGCAACAAATATGACATCCATATTTATGTATATTATCTGATTATTTGTATTCTAAGTTTACGTCGTGGAATTAGGTTGCTAACAATGTTGTTAGGTCATAATATTTTAATAACTTTCCTATGTCATATGTGTTTTAACTTTACAATTGCAAAACTGCATACTCTGAATACTTACTCTGGATACAAAGCCTATATATGCTCCCACATACTAAATACTCTTAAGCCACCTTGCCCAGAGAATGAAAATATATCCCAAACTTGATTGCAACTGCATGTTAACCTTTTCCTTTATTTTTAAGAGATATTTACACCCATAACCATGCATATTTTCATGTTTACATCCATAACCCTCGATAATTCATAATTACACAAGAAACCTTGAATAGACACTCTATCTCATCCATAACCCTCCGTTAAGTTGCTCTAACAACCAGCCACTCATGTGAGTTAATCTAACCACACCATATCCAAGAGTTGTCATTTACCATTTTTTATTTTTTAGTCAAGAGCATCCCTCCCTCTTTCTTCTCCCCCTCCCTCCTCTCCTCCTCCTACATTAAGTAGGGTCAACTACATTCTTTGCCTCCATTCAGATCTATCTAGGGCCATTCTCGAGCTTAGATCCAAAAAACTAAGATCCTTTCGGATAGTCTCATTCCAACACTGATTGAGCCATCCTAGTCCTCTCTTGGGCGACTCAAAATCCCAAAACCCGCATCTGTTAATCGGTGCATCAACTGACTCTTTTGCAAATGGGCAAACCACCTTAAACAGTTTTCTCGCATCTTATCCTCGATCGGAACTACACCAACTTTCCTTCTGATTGCATCATTCTGAATCCGATCTTTACGTGTATGTCCACACATCCACTTTAGCATTTTCATTTCTGCTACTGCTATTCTCTGCACATGTCTATGGTTCACATGCCAACATTCAGAGCCATAGAGCATAGCAGTCTCGCAACTGTTTTGTAAAACTTTCCTTTGATTTCAAAGGTATAGAACAATAGAGGCTCCTCTCCACTTTAGCCAACATATATTTATTCTATGAGTAATATCTCCATCAATTTGCCCATCATGTTGCAAAACACATCCAAGTATCTGAAAAAAATCTTTCTTCTGAACGTTATCATCACTAATCTTCACCTCAATTCCTTCATCACTGCTTCCATCAAAAGTGTACTCTATGTATCCGGCCTTAGCCCTACTTATACGAATCATTTAGTCTCTAATGCATGTCTCCAGACCTCAAGCTTCTCATTTACTCAATCTCTAGTCTCATCAATCAACACAATATCGCAGCGAGTAACATACACTAAGGTATCTCATCCTGAATGTGACTAATCAACTCGTTCATAATCAAAGTAAAAAGGAATGGACTCAAAGTTGAACCTTGAAGCAGACCATTGTTGATGTCAAAATAGCCAGTATTCCCAGACCGGATCCTTATACAAGATGAAACCCTATCATACATATCCTTTATGAGGATAATGTATAGGATAGATACTTGTCTCTTCTCCAAAACTCTCCACAATATCTCTCGTGGGACAGAATCATAAGCCTTCTCCAAAACAATAAAAACTATATAGAGTTCCTTCCTTTTAGCTTTATAAATCTCCTTTGGTTTCCTCGGCAAGTGGATGACTTCAATAGTTGAGTGACGTTGCATGAATCCGAACTGGTTTTCTTTTACTTTGAAAACTTGCCTCAACCTTCTTTCCATCACATGTTCCCAAATTTTCATAGTACGACTCATCAACTTGATACCTATATAATTCAAACAATTTTGAATGTATCCTTTGTTCTTATGAAGAGGCACCGCGATGCTTCATTGCTTCGCATCCACTCTTCAAGCATTTTCTTGCTTCGTCAAATAACATTAAATAAATTTGTAAGCCAGATCAAACCACGCTCACCTAGAATTCTCCATACTTCTATAGAAATGCCATCAGGTCCTACACATTCCCCATGTTTCATAACCTCTGAAGTCTCCTCTACTTCATTCCTTTGTATTCATCTATAGCTTGCACAATTGAAGTAACATTCACTACTAGCTAGATCTCCCAAAGTGAATACAAAATTTTAGTGATTTGGTGAACGGATGAAGATGGAGTGAAAATACAAAAAGTGATCTCCCAATGGTTTATCCATGAAGATGCAAAAAATGATGATTTGGTGAACGGATGGAGATGGGTGAAGAGAGAGAAAATAAAGAGGAAGAAGAAGAATGGAGGAAGAGGAAGAAGGGAGATAGGGAGGTGGAAGATCCACCATCCAATTCTCCTCTGGTTTAGATTAACTTAATATTAATCCAAAGTATAGACTCAAGTAAAAGTAAAATTAACGGCAAGATTCGTGGTGTAAGACGAAGTAAGTTTACGAGGTTGAGAGGATAATAACGATGTTTACATGATCAAGAAATTAATTTAGAAAGATTCTAGGGTTCGTGGGGTAAAAATCCCTTATAAATAAGGCGAACTCAAAGGTGGATTATTTACCGGATTATGTCATAGTTAACAAAGAAACTAATGGAAGTAAATACAGGGTTATGACATGTCAGAGTTAGCAGTATTCAGGATTCTGGTTTGTAATTATGAATTATCGATGGTTATTTAAGTAAATATGAAAGTATACAGGATTATGAGTGTAAATAAAAGTCTCGAGATATAATCAATCATGGTTCCAAGCATATAGCTCCTATTCAGAGGAGGTCAGTGAAGCTAGGACCCGAAGCAGTGAGGCATAGGAGAGGATAAGAGGGAAAGACGCCTGACAATGACTAGTTTCAGAACGAAGCAATAGATGTAGGTGGATGGAGGTGAGCCGAGCGTAGGTTGGACGTCTGGTGATCCAGGGAGGAAAGCGACAAAACCCGGCCCCGGTGAAGGGCAAGAGTCACTATAAGGGTCAGTCCCTACCAATTACTATTTTTAAATGATATAGTACAAATTTGACAAGTCATCAATTAATCACCATCATAGCATATGCTCTAGATAAGTGAGAAGCTCAACTGTCGTATTACTTTTTGCAACTTGTTATGCCACAATTTTTCTTGATAAATTCGAAATTCAATAAAATACTAGTATCTTATTCATGCCACTACCTCCAACCTTTTAAGTCACGGACATTTTTTAGTTACAAGTTCGAGCTCAACAAACAAGGTTAAGCAAATCTGCCTAATTATGTCTAGCTTGGGTTTGTTGTGAAAATTTTGTAGCCTAGGGATTAAGAGTTTAATATCAAAAATGCACGAGTAAGGAGATAAAAGCTCTTAGAATGCTTTAATATAACTAAACGAAGTCAACGGATGAACTTTTTGAGAACGACGAAGTAACACCTTGGTACCAAGGAAATATAGGCAACAAATTGTACCATCTTTACAGAGAATGCATGCAAGCGTGTAATAAAAGGTGTTAAGAGGAAATGCATATGTTTTTTTTTGAAGCTCGGAAATGCATAATGTTATCATGTTCGATAATGAAAGATACTATGTGGGCAATGTTGTGCGTATAAATAATGCTTTGTATTCAGTTTGTGTGTATGTAAGTTAGTCTGCGTTCATGTTGAATGTGTTATTTTTTCAAAGAAATTGTACGCATCCAAAATGGCACGAACCTGAAAATGATATATCTGCATGTTCAAGGATTCGAAAATTAGTAAGAGCACAAAAGTCATTATATGCTCTAGCACATTTTCAACATAAAATCTCTTGTGGAAACACGACATTGTTCCAAGTCAAATACAAAGCACATGCAATAACCGAAGTCTTGATTATGCCATCTACCCAAACCAACTTAACTAAAAGTAATGGAGTTCTAAAAACTCCATGCGCAAGGGAAATCTGTCCCAGCAATCATATCCTCACACCGGATTTTTCAAGAACTCTCACAAGTAACGAAAAGGTGGACGACATCGATTCTTACCACCAACCAACCAAACAACCGGGGCAAGATGTACATTGTGTCCTAGTCATCACATGCCCCCAAGTTAGCAACCATAGGTAAATGAATCTTCACTCACAAAGGAACCTTCCAACTCCATATCATCTTACAATCCTATCCATGTATACCGGGATCAAGCACAAAGGAAGCAGTGAGAAACCTTACATGTGTTCTTAACTCAGAACTCCCTATTGACCCAAGTACATTAGTCTCGATCGTGATGACCCATTAAAGTATCCATGACTCCTGTCAATTTCACAAACTCCTTTATCCTTTGACCAGAAAGCCCCATCATGGACATCCCTCGGCTGAGTCATAAAACCAAAATCAAAACCATGGTTTTACATATCAAGATATGTCGTCATCATCGATTTATTGATACCCGCAAAGATGGCAATATCAAAAACACCATCTTTATCATTTTCAAGATTTCAACCCCACATCAACAAAATATTGCCACATATCACCAAAATGTAAAAATTCATTCATAGATTTCTTGGATTTCCAACTTTACTGATATGTCTTCTAATTTCTCCGTTGTATTTCTTTATTGTATATGTTTATTCTTTGATGAGTCAATTTCATTTATGTCATCATATCATCGATATTTTGATGTCACTAAGATGGTGATATCAGAACTATTCACGTTGTCGTGTTTTACAGGTTTTCACCTCCATTTCGATGAAATATTGCCACATATCATCGAAATATGAATATTCCTTCATAAATTTCTTGGATTTTCAATTTCACCGATACGTCATCCTGAGTTCGTCTTTGTTGTACTCTAATTTATTATGTCATTTCTTTGATGAATCCCCTTCCTTTTATAAGAAGCTTGAAATTCTATTTATATATTCTAGATCACATATGATTATTTGTTATAATCTTAAGGACTGTGTGTACATTTTATTAAAATCCAACCATAAAACATAAATAGCAAATTGAATAGCCATGAATGTATTTTATTTATAACTATATATCATATAAGCATCTAACATTATTAATATAATTTCTTTTCATAAGAATTGAGTCTAACGCCTCAACCGCTTTGAGGTTTATGCCTCGCCTCACTTATAGGAAAATGCCTTAATTCGTCTCTCGCTTTTTACGCTTTTTATAACCATAGGTGAAATAATAGATTCTAGAGCCCTCAAGTTTTATCAGCGGATTATCCCCAAGTGGAATGATAGCATAGAAATCGATATCATCGAAAATCTTCCACTCGTAGAGCCACAACCCTCTTTGGCAAAAGAAAGATGAGGTTCTTATTCACACGTACAGCGTAGGCGTCTTGTCAATGTCATGCCCGCTTTTTCCTCAAAAAAGAAATCTTACTCTGTTAACGTAGTAGTAGTATCCGTACCCAAGGTTGCAAAAAGCGGTATGCGGTATTCAGTCGGTAGGGCCACTGATTATTGATTAAACGGTATGCGGGAGTTTAAACGGAAATTAAACGGGTTATTCGGTTTTTGCATTTTTAATTATTAAAAATTATTAAATACATATAATTAATAAAAAAAGTATAAATAAATAAGAAAAATATAATCACATATTCACAATATATATCAAATATTGTCAAATTCAAGGAAATGTTTCATCTAAATGTCAAAATAGACAAGATAAACAATTACAATTCATAGCATGAATCCAAAAAGTCATGGATAATGGTGATCCTTTGAAAAAAGTAGATCCATGTTCTTAAAGGGATGTTTCAGACCGCTTAAAAGGCCGCATAAGACCGCTTAAGGCCGTTTAAACGGCCGTTTAAGGCCGTTTATGTGGCCTGACCGTTTATGGACCGCTTTTGGTTAAACGATGCGGTTAGGCACCGCATACGTTTAAAAGGCCGTTTAAAAGGCCGCTTAGACCGTTTTTTGCATCCCTGTCCATACCCCTTCTCTATTTTTATTTTTCATTGTATGCTTTATGTAATTTTACCCTAGGCTACTCTCCTATATAAGAGAGCCTAGGGCTTATGGAATAAACAATTCGCTTATTTTCCCCAACATGGTATCAGAGCGACGGTCCTAGACCGGAGTTCGTGAAACCCTAACCCTAATCCCACCACACCCGCCGGCTTCTTCTTCTCGCTACATCGGCGCCGCCCGAGCTCGACGTTGTTCCATTGGCGCCGCCTCTCCAGTCGTTGTGCGCCATCGCGTGTAGCACACGCGTGCTGTGCGTTGGTGTGCGCCTCCTCCTTGCGCACATGCGCGCCTCGCCGTGAACCTGTGCGCCTCGCCTCGCCTCCACCATGCTGCGCGCATTCTTGCGCACCGTGAACTGTGCGCGATCATCTGCGCCTCCCTGCAGGCCTAGTGCATCGCCTGTGCGCACCCAGTGCATCACCTGTGCGCCTGTGCGCACCCAGTGCATCGCCTGTGCGCCCCTGCACCTGTGCGCATATCCCATGCGCATCTCCAGTGCAGCCCTAGTGTGTTTCCAGTGCACATATCCCCTGCGCGTGATTCTTGTGCACGTCTAGGGCTTAGCACGCACATCTTCATGGGGATAGTTGCTTGAGTCTACACATGCAACTAATCCCATCTATGTCATTGTAGACAAATCACATATTCTGTCAATTGTTCAAGTCTTCCGTATCCAGTATGTCAGAAAGCAAGGCAGATATCCCATCTATTGGCGCATTTCGTGGTCCAACGCCTATTGTAAAGATGGACGGTACCAACTATGAACTGTGGGCAATGCAGTTCATGAGCATGATGAAGTCAACGGGTAAGAAGCACATTCTTACCGATCCAGAGCCTGCTGAGAAGACTGGAAACCAATGCCTCTTGGGAGGTTGATGACGCATATGCCAAGGTTTGGCTATCCGGTACATTGGCTATTGAAATTGCCAATGACATCCTACACCAACCCTACAGCCAAGGATATGTGGGATATTTTGGCGGCTACATACTCTCAGGCGAAGAACGAGACAAAGATTCTGCAACTTCAGCATGACATATTCACAATAAAGCAGAATGGTCGCCCTTTACATTCTCTCTGTACATCACTGAGAGGGATGTTCGAGAAGCTCTATAGCTTCATGCCTCTTACAGCTACCCCAGAACAGCAGAAGACATACAGGAATGCGACTATGGTGGGTGTGTTCCTGGCTGCACTAGATCCTGAGTATGAGGCGGCACGATCGCAGATTTTGGCGGACTCTACTATTCCTCCCATGGAGGAAGCTTTTCATAGATTGAGTCGGATCACAGTTCCCTCCACAGCTGCGAGTCAGAATTCTTCAGTCATGGCAGCCAATAGAGGTCACGGGTTTCATCACCAGAGCCGTGGACGAGGTGGCCGCACTAGGCCAACCATGTACTTACTGCCACCGAGTTGGACACAATGAAGACACATGTTACTCGAAGCATGGACTTCCTGCCACCGCACGAGCTGCTGAGCAGATAGAGCCCCCGTCTGCTGCTACTTTAGATCAATGGTTCGATGATCTAGTTGCACGTCTGAGGGGCATTATTCCACCATCTGGTCCAGCATCGACTACAGAGAGTCATTCTGATGCTGTTGCTTCCGCCTCTGCGTCTACCAGTGCTTCAGGTAGCATACTTGCACTCCACAGTAGTAGATCAGATACATTGCCATGGATTATGGACTCGGGCGCTACACATCACCTATGTGGAGACCAGAGTCTAGTTACTCAGATCCCTCCAGGACGGACAGTAGTAATTGCCAATGGCACACATTCCCCCATCACTAGTCAGGGGGAGATTAGATTGACATCTTCTATGCAGCTCAAGAATGTGCTACATGCACCTGACTTTTCAATGAATTTGTTGTTGATTAGTCAGATTACGAAGGATCTACATTGTCGAGCAATTTTTGATCCATCTTCTTTGATTTTTCAGGACATCCATACGGGCAACGTGATTGGTCGTGGCTATGAGCAAGGAGGCCTCTACCGCCTGAATCACACCCCTTTTGCCGGAACCTCATCTTCTCCTGCTGGACAAGTATCTACTTTAATGTGGCATCTGCGCTTTGGTCATTTACCGCTTCAGAAGTTGCGTCAAGTGTTACCTTATGGTCTTCCTTACACACCTATTCATTGTGAGGCGTGTCAGTTGGGAAAGCATCACAGGTCGTCTTTTCCCAGTCGTCCAGGTCGGAGTAGTACCTCTAAGTTTGAGTTATTCCATGTTGATGTCTGGGGTCCGAGTCGTGTACCTGATCATCAGGGACACGGATTTTATATAGTATTTGTGGACGATTTTTCTAGAGTGTCATGGGTGTGTCTGATGAAAAATAAATCTGAAGCAGGAAATATCATTATCCATTTTCTGAATGAAATACAAAATGTTTTCTCCACATCGGTGAAATTTGTGAGAAGTGATAATGCTTTAGAGTTGTGCACCAATGTTCTTGCCAATTATTACTCCTCAAAAGGGATTGTTCACCAAACGTCTTGTGCTCATACATCTCAACAGAATGGAATAGCTGAAAGGAAACACCGTCACCTCCTTGATGTCACAAGATCACTCCTTATACAGAGTCATGTTCCCTACTCCTACTGGGGTGATGCAGTTCTCACTGCATGTTACGTAATTAATCGTATGCCTTCTTCAGTCTTGAATGAACAGATTCTGTTTACCATGATTCATCCTGACAAGGATTTGTTTACTCTTACGCCTCGTGTGTTTGGGTCGGTTGCATTTGTCCATCAGTTGTCGCCTGGTACTGACAAGCTCTCTCCTAGGGCTGTCAAGTGTGTTTTGTCGGGTACTCCAGAACTCAAAAGGGGTACAAGTGTTTTGATCCTCTGCGTCGGCGGTATATGATTAGTGCAGATGTTACATTCTTTGAAAATGTTATGTATTTTTCAGCCTCAGGAGACAAGCAGCTACCACCTCTATCCACTGATGTCGTGTATATGACACCACCACCTCAGATGACGTCACCACCACCACCACCGCCACCACCACCAACTATATCACCGCTACCGTTCCATTATAGCCGCAGGCCTCCTCCTCCCGCCCATGGTCATGACTCGTCTACTAGCTCGCCTATGGTATTGATGCAAACAGCTTTCGGCGTCGACGATAAAAATTAAAATAATTTGGCGGTGGAATATCGGTGGAGAAAATGAGAGGTTGAGAAGAAGAAAACTCGCCGGTAACGAGGGGTTGAAGGAGGAGAACCGCGGAGATCGCGTGGGGAGAGAGAGGAGAGAGAGATAATGAGATAACTCAATTTTTCATAATACTTGACTGAATAAAAATACTGGACTACCATCTCTTTATATAGGAGAGATGGTTTACAAAAATAGTAAACTAATTTAAATTGACAACCGACTTGCCTATACTGACTCTAACTAATTAATTGACCAAAATTAAAATTAAAATCTACGAAATAAACGTTGAGATCACATGCGATCTCAATTATTTAATTAGACATTTACGACAACTTAAAAACGTAAATAAAATTGACGATTAATTAATTAATTAAATTTGGCCCTATAATTTGAGATCACGCTGCATCAACTCTCCTCCACTTTTAAAAATTCGTCTCCTGACGAATTGCTTGATGTAGGCGCGTCGTTGGAGAAGTCATCCTCGAGTTGTAGCTTCAATTTCCGCCAATTAGATCCTTTTCAACATTACGTTTGTAGTTCTTCTCAATTGGAGGGTGTTCCCGCAATTTTCGTATCCATTCCATCTTCCTTAATTTCCCACCAATTTGGGCCTTTCTGCAAATAGGATTTTCAGGGGGTTCGGCCTTGCAATTTCTCCAAAATATCCCTTCAATGACTACATAGCATGATTGACCCTGTACATGGTCCTTTCTGCAATTAGGGAATTCGTGTAATTTTCTTTTGCAATTTTCCCAACTAAATGTTCCAATCCCTCAATTCTAGGGATTCGTTTCCTGGAGACCACGATAGGGTGGCTTTCGTCCTCAACAAAAGGCGGCGGCGTGGCCTCGGGTTCCAAGGGCGGCGTCGACCCGATCGCCACGGGCTGGGTTTCGTGGTCGAAGGCCTGCGCGCGAGGGGCCGAGGACGATCGCACGGGATTTCCTGCTGGAGGCGGCGCACGGGGCTGTGGAGGTCGTGGGGAGGCGAACTGAAGGGGTTCGAGGGAGGGTCAAGCGAGGTCGGGGCCTGCGGAGGGTGATTGGTGAAGGGGTGCGGGTGAGGGGGAGGATTGGGTGTGGCTGGCGGCACAGTGGTGTGCGCGGGGGTCGTGGCCTGAAAGTGTGCGGGCCGAGGGAAGAAGAAGGGGGGAAGGGGGGGTGGGAGATTGGTGGGCGACGTGGGAGGAGGGGTTTGGAGGCGGCGGGGGTGGGTAGAATCACGCTCGGAGGGCGTATGGCGCTGCGGGAGGGGTCACCAGCGGGGTTGGGCTCTGGATCGGGGCCGCCGGGGTTGGGGAATGGCCTGGGGAGCCCTGCGAAGGAGTTGTTGGAAGGGTGGGGCTCACCGGGGTTGATTTCGGCGGCGACGGTAGGTCCGAAACCTCCTGGACAGCAGCCTTTTCATTGATTTTTTCTTCTAAAACGGCCTGAACAGCGGTCGTTTCGTCTTCTTCGGCGATGTTTTCTTCGTCGGTTAGCGCGTCCAGCCATGCTTGAACCTTCAGGGATGTCGTAAGACGTTTTTTGTACTTCCGTTGACGTGAACGCGCATGCGGCCCATGAGATATGCGGTTGAGATCAAGCTTCAAACGCCAATATGCCACGGGATCGTTGAATCGTAGGAACGATTCAATATCCATGCTCCGATACCAATTGATGCAAACGGCTTTCGGCGTCGACGATAAAAACTAAAATAATTTGGCGGTGGAATATTGGTGGAGAAAAGGAGAGGTTAAGAAGAAGAAAACTCGCTGGTAACGAGGGGTTGAAGGAGGAGAACCGCGGAGATCGCGTGGGGAGAGAGAGGAGAGAGAGATAATGAGATAACTCAATTTTTCATAATACTTGACTGAATAAAAATACTGGACTACCATCTCTTTATATAGGAGAGATGGTTTACAAAAATAGTAAACTAATTTAAATTGATAACCGACTTGCCTATACTGACTCTAACTAATTAATTGACCAAAATTAAAATTAAAATCTACGAAATAAACATTGAGATCACATGCGATCTCAATTATTTAATTTGACATTTACGACAACTTAAAAACGTAAATAAAATTGATGATTAATTAATTAAATAAATTTGGCCCTATAATTTGAGATCACGCTGCATCAGGTATGTAATGAAAATATTAATGTTGATGGATCTGACGACATTTCAGAGCAGGATTTGTTGCAGGGGCCAGATGAGACTACAGCTGATTTAGATGTTCCTATTGCTCTACGCAAGTCGAAGAGGAGTTGTGCTACATATCCATTATCAGCATCCGTATCATTTGACAGGCTATCTGGAGATTTCAGATCATTTGCTGTGGCACTATCAGTTGTAGATATTCCACGTAATCATCATGATGCTTTGCAGGATAGTAGATGGCGGATAGCGATGGAGGAGGAAATGGCGGCACTTCAGTCTAGAGGAACTTGGAGTTTGGTTCCTATACCGCCAGATGTGAACCCGGTGAGCTGTAAGTGGGTGTTTATAGTGAAGCACAATGCAGATGGCTCCATCAACAGGTACAAGGCGCGTCTTGTTGCACGTGGCTTTACACAGACATACGGGGTGGATTACCTAGACACATTCTCGCCTGTGGCACGTCATTCCACTCTTCGAATCTTGTTGTCAGTTGCAGTTGCTAAAGACTGGCCGCTACATCAGCTAGACGTGAAGAATGCATTCCTATATGGAGATTTGCAGGAAGAGGTCTATATGCAACAGCCACATGGTTTTGCTATTGAGGGGGAGTGTTCCAAGGTATGCAGGTTACATAAGGCTATCTATGGCCTGAAGCAGAGTCCCAGAGCATGGTTTCAGAAGCTCTCAGATCTCTTCGGAAAACAAGGATACAAACGCTCCAATGCTGATCATTCCTTGTTTGTACAGAAGACTGCTAGAGGTATCATTGTGATTATGATTTATGTTGATGACATCTTGATTACAGGAGATGATGAGCAGGGCATAAAGCAGGCGAAAGAAATGCTGGGAAGTGAATTTGTCACTAAGGATCTTGGTGTCCTTAGATATTTTCTGGGGCTTGAATTTGCCAGAAATTCATATGGGTTAGTAATGTCACAAAGGAAATATGTTACAGATCTGTTGAGTGAAACATGTATGCTTGGGTGTCGACCTGCTACGACACCAATGGATCCTAGCATGAGGCTTTATGAAGATAACACAGAGGAGGTGGACAGGAGAAGATACAGAGAACTGGTAGGCAAACTGTTGTATGTCACAATCACTAGACCAGATATATCATTTGCAGTGAATCGCGTGAGCCAGTTCATGGAGCAACCACGTCAGGTGCATATGGATGCAACACACATGATTCTTAGATATCTCAAATCGTCTCCAGGTGCAGGTCTGCTATTCAAGAAAGGAAAGGGGATTTCTATCTCAGCATGTGCAGATGCAGACTATGCAGGATGTCCCAAGGACAGGAAGTCCACCTCAGGGTATGTCGTTTATGTTGGAGATGCCCTAGTCTCATGGAGAAGCAAGAAACAGTTGGTGGTAGCTAGATCGAGTGCTGAATCCGAATATAGGGCTATGGCCCAAGCTACTACAGAAATGATGTGGGTTAAAGTTGTGCCTACAGATCTATGTTTAGATGTACCACTTCCTATGAAATTGGAATGTGATAATCAGGCTGCCTTGTTCATTGCAAACAACCCAGCATTCCATGAGCGGACCAAGCACATTGAGGTAGACTGTCACTTCATACGTGACATGATTCAGAAGGGGTTCATTGCTACGACTCATGTTACCTCAGAGAATCAGACTGCAGATATATTCACCAAAGCATTGCTACGAGGCCCATTCCAGAAGTGTGCGTCCAAGCTGAGCATGATTGATATCTATGCTCCATCTTGAGGGGGAGTGTTAACGCATATAGTAGTAGTATCTGTACCCCTTCTCTATTTTTATTTTTCATTGTATGCTTTATGTAATTTACCCATAGGCTACTCTCCTATATAAGAGAGCCTAGGGCTTATGGAATAAACAATTCGCTTATTTTCCCCAACATACTCACATGTTCAAATCATTGTTCCCTTGTTCAAATTCCATAAGCAGTTCCATGGCATCGCCTCTCTAACATCTAAAAAATCCTTGGAAGTGAAACCATGATCAAGTTAGGACCGAAAAGGCCATCGTCATTTAACTCAAGCATCGGTGTCTAAGCCTCTTGGATAACAAACATCCAAACAAACCCAATCATATGCTCCTGAGCCGACTTATAAACAATGCAACCCAACCATCGGCTAGCGCTACTAGCAAGGTTTGAAAAATGGAAAGGCGGAATGAGGGGTTTCCCTCAGAATCGATGCGAGGTGTAGCATCAAGGCGATCGAGACGTAAGCCTCAGTTTATAAAGAAAAATATGCATAAAATTATAAATATGTACATGTCAATGTAATTATATGTTTTATGCCCAACATATAATACTTAATATTATAAGATATGATGAAATAATAAGGATAAGAAAATCAAAAGAGAAGATAGAACAACTTCATATCCCTTTCTACATATTTTAATCCAACCAAAGAAGAAATCATTATCTATAAATAAAAAACCCACTATAAGTAGCGCCGGCTACATGGATTCTTGCTCGAATCCATGTTGAAAGATTCTATTATTTTTTATGATGGATGTCAACTGCCTAACGCAACCCCCACAAGGGGGATTTGAACCTGGTTTTTGGGTGGTAGGCACACTACACTACCACCAAACCATTTAAGTGGGGTTTGAAATGTTGTTGTAATTTAAAGATTATTAAATATATGTCGAAGAAATTTAATGTTATGTATTTAACATATAATATATGACAACATGAAAAACCGTGAATCCTATCCATTTCATTTTGCTCGATACATTACAAAGCTCGTCAAGTTTATGAGTATTGTTGGATTTGATATTTATGATTTCATTCATTAAGTGTGAAATGATAAGAGTTTACCGAGCATCAATGCTTGTAAGGTGGTTGAGAATGGAACTTTGATAATGGGGTTGTAATAATTTTTGCTTGTGATAAATTTGGATGGGTACAATCTAGATGTCATTGTTTGTATTATAAAAAAAGAAAGATGAGAAAGGTATTAAGAGAGTAACGTGGCTATGAAAATAGGTTTTTTTGACCAAAACTTTTGAGATACTTATCCACGCATTGCAATTGATTATTGAATATATTCAATTCGTTCCTAATAATGGTTTCCCTAATATATGCATCTTGGCCTCTGGTATATGCATAGCATGATCAAGTTCTCTGATGTAATTGCACAACTTTGTACCTTTTCATATTCATAAACCAAGAGGGTACCAATAATTCCTAAATAATGGAATAAACTTCACGTGATGAATGAATACTCTGACGTAAAGATATGATGTGAATCTATGATGTGAATCTGGTGATCAATTTAAAAAATAATAAAAAATATATAAATCAACGTATTTCCAATAATAACTTGTGCCTAAGGTGAACAAGGATCATACCAAAAAGCTGTCTTTTGAGATCTTCCTGCATTGTGTCATTATTGCAAACAAATATATAGCCTCCAAGCACTTCATTTCTGGGAAGTATTTCCGCTGGAGGTAGTGTTTTGAATCGTTTTTCAACATTATGGTTGTTGTTGTTGGCATTGCCATTACCACTAATGTTATTGCTGTTTATGCTGTTGCCTCTGACCTCCTTGTTGAGGTTTATATTAGCAAATTTGTTGATCTCCGAATTCAACTTGAAACTGCTCGTATTATTGTTGATCTCATTGACCTTAGGGTACACAGAGTTCATACTATGCATACCACTGCGGAAAGCACTTTTCACCAACATATCATTCATCTTGAAGTCCATGTTCATGTGTCCAATACTCCCATTCTCAAAGTTAAAATCCTCGAGCATCCCAACTTTCTCCTTGAACTTGTTCTCCAAAGAGGTCTTTGAAAAGTCAAAATTTTTTGTCCGCTCGCCCTTAGTTTTTGTGAGTTCAGCAAGCTTTGAGCTGACAACAGACCACTCATGGTCCTCCGATACCTTCAACTGTCCCCGTAATTCATCACCCAACTGCCAAAAGCTGTCCATTCTCAGAAACTCTAGCAAGCAGCGCTGCAGAAGAATTAAGGAAAACTATTTTAAATAAAAAGAAAGAAGGGAAACTTTTGATGTGATTCTAAATATAGTAAGATCCTATTTTATGGATAGGCATGACCCCAAACGTCATCTAGTAGGTGTGACCCCAAGTGTCATGTACAGATCACCATCTTGCATGTTAGACATTCTGAACTTTCATCCCAATTTTGAGCAAAATAATCACATATAAGACTGAAAATTCTTTTACATAAATTTTGAATATCCAAATATGAATAGGAACTACATCCTAAAAAACACAAATATTTCATTTTCCCCATACAAACAATGAATACGAAGTTAATGAACATAAGACTAAAATTTACGGACGCTCGTTGACCTAACTTTTCAAAGAGAGGATATACATGTCAAAAACCAGTATTCCACTCAGAACAATCAAACACATAAAATAATACCAAACTTTGATAATCAATTTCGTTGACCAAATCGAAGCTAAGGACTTGTAAACGAATAAAATCTAGCAAGTCCACATCTTCAGAGGAGAAGGGTACAGGAGATCTTCGAAAATCCAAATTAACAACTACGAGATTATGGATCTTTGGGAGATCTCCGCCAATTGCGAACAAAAAAAACACAGAGCAGAGGACGATCAGACATACCAAGTAAAAGCAGCAGCGAGATAGGCGGAGAAGGGATGCGACGATTCAGATCTTTCGGGATCGGATCTCCGCCGCCGACAAGCTTTGAGGATTTGGGGGCGAAGTTGGAACCCTAGAAATCTGGTGGGCTCTCCCTCGCCAGTGGGGTTTGGTTGGCGGAGTTGTGCTCTCCAGTTGGATAGATGTGGGAAAGAGGACGACTGGAAGGGAGTAAATGGATATTATTTAGCTCATAGCGTGAAGGGAAAGTGTAATTAGGAAACCAGGCGTCCTGTTCTAGGAATTTACGGGTGTGTAGCGTTTCAAATTCTTAAATTACATTAAGTGTTCCTTGCAGGGTTGGGCATGGTTGGGTTGGGTTGGGTTGGGTTCATTCACATGGGTACTCCTTCCTCACAGTTTACTATTCACCCAACTTTGTGAATAATACTCAACCTTGTCCAACTCTGCAACCAAACGAACCCTAAAGGGTAGAACGCCATTTCCAGAGGCAAAGGATAATTTAGGATATAGTAGGGAGATGAGGCGGGGTTGGGGAATGGGTCATTAGGTTTGAGGAAATTGCGGAGGTGCCACTGCATTTTTGAGATTCAAGAGGATAACCTTGTATTTTTTTCCTTTTTAAAGAAAACGATGCCATTATTGTTCTCTAAGGGTGCGTTTGATACGCGGGTTAAGGCAGGTTAAACCGGTAGAGGGTAATCCGTTTTTTAGTTTTGGTGTTTGGATAGAGGGTTAAACTGGGGATGTGTTAGAAGTGGGTTTGTTGTGATATAATTGTATTGAAGTTTGAAAAAATGAGTAGTTATTGTGATATAATTGTATTGAAGTTTGGAAAAGTGAGTAGAAGTGGAGTAGTTTATAATTTTTATATGATATGATGGTATAATATATTATTTTTTTGATAGGATTGATGATGTAAAATTGATTTATTTATTTTTAAAAAAAAGGAATAAAGTGGGGCCCACGCATGAGAGAGAGGGAATGGGTTGGGGGGTAAACTCCCCCCCCACCAACCGAACGCTACCTAAGTGCACCATACTACACCATCCAGAACCCCGAATAAGTGCATCATACTACATCTCGAATAATTACCTCATGAACCTTTGATAATCATGAATTACATCCAGAACTCCGAATAAGTGCACCATCCTACACCCATAACCCTCCATTACTTTAATACATTACCTCGACCCAACCTTTGAGTTAATCTAACATATCCTCAATCTAGCGGCTAAAATTAATCAAAATAAAAATAATAAAGATAAAACCACCAATAAAAATAAAACCACCTTCCTCCTCTCTCTCCCCCCACCCCGGCTCGTCGAACCACCTCTCCCCCTCCCTCCCTCTCTCTGCCTCGTCCAGCCCTCGACGTCGCCCCCTCAGCCCACGTGCCCCCTCCAGCCCTCAGCATAGTAGCTATGTTGCCCCCTCCGTCGTCTCCTCCAATTCTTCCTCAACATGGCTCCATCGCCCCCTCTAGCCCTCGACATAGCTCTGTCGCCCCCTCCGTCGTCTCCTCTAATTCTTGCTCGACACGGCTCGGTCGCCCCCTCCAGCCCTCGACGTGGCTCCGTTGCCCTCTTCGTTGTTCCCTCGATGGGGCTCCGCTGCCCCCTCCAGCCCTCGACGTGGCTCTGTTGCCCTCTTCATTGCTCCCACGACGAGGCTCTGCCATCCCCTCCAGACCTCGACGCCACCCCCTCCAGCCCTCGACGCGGCTCCGATGCCCTCTTCGTTGCTCCCTCGACGAGGCTCCGTCGCCCCCTCCAGCCCTTGACAGCTCTGCCACCCCTCCACCGTCCCCCTCGATTGTACTTCAATGTGGTTCCAAACCTTGCTCGAAAGCTCCTCGAGGGTAAGAGCATCGTTGTGGTGGGATCAGGGGACTCCGTGACTAATATCGCTTCAGACAGCTGCGATGTGAATGGTAAATAGAAGAAGCATCCTCCTCTTCACCATCATTCATGAGTAAAGATTAAATTTTAGACTAATGCATTTATACATGTTCTTGGTCCCATGGTTGAGATATCCGTGCACACTGGTGCACAAAGAGAGCAGATGGCTTGCACCGAATGATGTTGCCACGCGCATACCACTTGGATGGTTATACTTCAACAGATTTGCGGAGATGATGCTCCACAAACCAAGCGAAGGTGCCTTAGATGGCCTCCTCGCCACCAAGCAAGAAGAAGGGGTTGTTCAATCACTGGTTCAGCCCACACAGCCCTGAGGATTAGGAAGAGCTTCTGCCATTGTGATCGGTATATATACCTTAGTTCCTTATTATGCTTGTTTGGCTCGATGAGTATGATCAATAATGTATCCCTAAGAGGGGGAGGTGGTGGCGGAGGGGTGGTTGTGGGAACGGGCAGAGGAGATGCGAGGTGAGCAAGAGGAAGGGAGGGAAACCAGCAAGCTTGTCTCACTTCCTTATCCTCCATCCTCTCTAGAATGGCATCATTTTGGTTGATCTGCAGAATGGCATCATGTTATAAAGATGATGTGTTTCGGGTAAAATTGTCAACATATAACTTTTTCCGTCGGAGTTAACAGAGAATTAAGACGGAACTTGACACAGGGTTATGTCATATAAAGGTTAATAATTATTCGGGGTTCTTGATATAATTCATGATTATCGATGGTTCCCGAAGTAATTACGAAACCACTTAGGGTTATGGGTGTAAATATCCCAAAAGACTACTTATCCAAAACAGTATATATACTTTATCTTTGCATGAACCATTTTTAGAATTAAGTGATCAAATCATGGTCGGATTAGAAATACACCTTACTCAGTATTATCCTCTTTATTTCTTAACGGACCTAAAGACAAAGGGAGTGCTTTGCTATAAAGAGAAAATACTAATGGTTACATTGTTTATTACTAAGTAGATAAGAATTGATGAACGAAAATTGTGTAACTGTAATAAAACAATGGAGATGAGAAAATCTACTCCATTTATTTTTACTATCAATTTTAAAATAAATAATTATGATTTATATTCGTTAACAAGAACACTTGCCCAAGTACCAACACAAATGATTTTACCATGATGCTGCCAAGTCTGACGGTTCACTTTCACCTACAAATATATTTTCATTATGGTTGTCGACGAAGCTCAAGTGGATGGTGTTAAAACATGTGTTCTAACACTTGAAAATACCGCAAATTTGAGATTCATTTGACTAAACATTTATTTAATGATATGCTTGTAATATGCGAGATGTTATTCGAATATCGGTCCATTTATCTAAATCCATCTATCTACTTAAAGAGAACCCACTTAAGTTTGGTAAACAAATCAATTAGTTTATTTAGAACTCTTAAGCCAAGCGGTAGAGTCAAAATAGCCTAAAAGATAAAATAATATTAAGCTTGAAATTGAAGGAATTAGGTAAATACAAAATCATGGATTCTAAAGAGTAAATTTCATCGATTTTAAAATATAATGTATTTAGATAACAAATGAAAGCGGGCTTGGGATTAATACATAACTAATCCATCTTCAAGGAGCATGGAAGAATCTAAAAGAGTACAAGAATCTTATATAAATAACCACAAAAGAATCTTGATATTGGATCATTAGGTGTATAAATTACCCGTAACTAAGGCTATATGTGTGTGTGTCATCTAATCTTCTTATCTTTTGGATCTAAGATAGATATAAAGATAGAGATTAGAGGATACTCTTTTCCATTTAAGGAATAATAGTGGAAGAAAGAAGGGGACTTGGTGGTGTTTGAAGGAAGTAAATAAACTATTTATGAACTTCGCATCACGGAGATGCGGAAAAATAGTAAACAATTTGCATATTCGAAGTGTTCATCCTATGGACGTTAGTTTTAGCATAACAAAAATTTATGCAAAGAAAATAATATTCTCAAGGAAACAATTTCCAAACATGATTTGAAATATTCTAATGATATTAGGACGAGATCATGATTACCGCTTGAAGCGTGAGTCTCTAAGGCAATAGACCTTCCTAATGAAGTTCGATCCGAGGACTCTCCTCTTGTAGGGGCGATGATGAGTCATGTTGCTTCCCACGAACTTTGAAATCTACTTCTTCTTGAAGTTTTCCACTTAAAGATGAGATCAAAAAGATCTCAAGCTTCTGGTTTCGTATCATGAATCGAGTCATCTTGCTCGCATGCGAAACACGACAAAGAAGACGATCTTCTTTCTTGCAGGGCCATGCCTATGAAGAGAACATGTGAGCTTAATGGTGAATGTGTAGAGCTGTGGAGAGAGCACCTTGGACGTATATTTGAGAGTCTCAAACTCTCGAGAATTACCTCTCAAAGATCAATACAACTTGGACTCTCAAGAGGCAAAGTCATTCATCTATTCATTTATTTTCAAAGAGAGAGGCATGCTCTCTCTTTTATATTCAATGTAGATGTCCCCTTAGAGTCTTACTCTAAGAGGGCATGTCTATGATGATGGCCTTTGGATGAGAAATCAAGAGTTATGATTTAGTCCTTGTTCACTAAGGAATAGGACTATAGTAAATCTCTTTTTAATTACCAATTAAATCAAGCAATAAATAATGCAACAAATCAATCAACCAACTGAGAGTAGGACTCTTAATGGTGGTGTCATGTGTCATACACACACATCCCCATTTTTATTGCCAAAAATATGATTGAACTTGTTTCTTAGTTACCATGATAATCCAGTTATCATAATTGCTAATTTTAATGATAAAAACCCTCATAGCTTATGAATCATATTCATAAATCCAAATTACATTCAAAAATCAATGTGAATCATATTAACAAAAGTGCCTTGAAATAATTTTGCATAAATCATATTCATATAAATTAATATATATTAATTATTATTAATCAATATTCATATTAAATAAATACATATATATGATGTAAATCATATCCACAAAACTCCATATATGCACATATCCATGACAATAACGATTATTATCATATTATTGATATCATTAAGTATGAGTCATAATCCAATTAGGTATTGATAAATCTTTATTTCGTCACATTTATTCTTTCTTTTTGGCCTTTAAACCTTAGCTAAATGCATGTAAATAGCATTATATTATATAAATCAACATCTATTATTTATTGTGTAAATATTGCATAAAAGACTATATTTAAAGCTAAAATAAAAGGATAAAGAGAAGAGAAGAAAAAAGAAATGAAATGTCAAAGGTGTTTTATGACCCTAAACCCCGAGATCTAGGCATCATGATGACCGGGTCGACAAGGAATAAAGTAGGAGGAGATAAGGGTCGATAAATAAAAAACCATAATTCACAAATGCCCAAAAATACAATTTTGGGACCCATTTTATTCTTTGTTATTGATACATCAAACTAATAAACTCTGTACATGAAAATTGTAGATAAAAATACATAGAAAATACAAAATTGATTTCACATAAAATAATACATATTGGTCACTCTACACTCAGAATAAAAATCCGAGATCCAAATTTTCCAGACCCATATCTTCTCCATATGAACTCAAAATACATTTGTATATAACTTTTTATTAGTTATTTAATGAAGGTGGTTTCATTTGATTAGGAGTTAAGATGCAAAATTAGATTTTGGACCCTTGTTGTATATTATACTCGAATAAAATATTCATTTTATTTATTCTTTATATTTTCATTATTTTATATTTTTATAATTCTGTAAATATTCTTTATAGTATATGTATATAATTAGAATAAAACAAAATCGTCAAAAAGACACTAAAAATAAATAAGTCTATTTCTATATATAGATGAATTCCATATACATATAACTATATAATAAATACCTATATTTAATTAGTACATAAATAAACTCAAAAAATACAATAAAATATATTTGAGTGTATTAAAATAAGTTATAAATATATAATTTATGTATCTAAAATAATAAAATATAAAATACAAAATAAAAATAAAATATTCAAAACATAGGTAAAATACTTATATTTATACTTGTAAAAAGTAAACCATAATAAATAAATGTGTGAAAATAAATAAAAATCATAATAAAATACTACATAAAATAATAAAATTCTTTATGTTTTAACCTAAAAATAATAAAATCATTTATTATATATTTTGAATTAACAAATATTTTATTTGTAATTTTGTCGTGTAGTGTACCTATGTGGCCCAATCAGGGCTCAGAAGTAGTTGACCGCAGGTCAACTCTCTGACCCCCTTGGTTCGGAAGCCTGTCAGAGTTTTGACCCCACCTTCCTCGAATTATCGTGCCCAATCCTTGCATCCATTTGGATCGATCTCCTCTTGACTTTTGATCCTCGACCATCAAGCTTTCACGTCGGCATCATTTCTTAGTCGAGGCACCTCTGAATTAGGCACATTCCCCCGATGAAGAAGTGATGAACACCCATTCAACACTCTTTACTCTTTTATTTTAGCTACAAAACCCATGCAAAACACATGTATATTCCTGTAAATAATAATAATTGTCAAATAGCATGCATTGTGTAAATATGCATTATTAGCATGTTTTTGTGCATAAATAAAAGAATAAAGAAATAAAAGAAAAGGAGGGAGATATTTAGAATAAATATTGAGCGACCTAATCCCAAGGGAGGGCTCAGCATGGGCCTGACCGCATAAAAACCAAGTAGAGAGAGATAGGGAAGCTCATGTGTATATATACCTATAAATAAATAAAAATATTTTCCTCTAAATAAAAATAAAAATGGATGCATTTATTTGTATATATTTGTAAATATTAAAGTAAAATAAAAATAAGAAAATTAAAAAGAAAATAAAATACTCTTCCTCATTGTACATAAGCCTTATACATAGAAACCACATATATATTTATTTCTCCCTATAAATAAATAAAAATCCATAAAAATGTGTACATATTCTACATTCCATAATGTAAATAAATAAAATAAAAATCATAAAAACAAAAATAAAATAAAAAGAAATAAAATAAAAATCAAAGTAAACATTGTATATATACCATGTATATATGTGTATATATCTATTTAAGTACTCTATATAAATAAATAATAAAAATAAAATAAAAATACCAAATTATTCCAAATTTTATTATATAAATAAATAAAATATAAAATCTGAATAAAATGTACAATAATAAATAATTAAAAATCAAAAATAAAAAATGTATATTGTATATACATATATATAATGATACTATTTTGTAAATACCTAATTCTTATTTCAAAAAATAAATAAAAATCACAAAAAAATAATTTAGAAATAAATAAACATTTTTCATGTTTTAACTTTTTCGAAATTCGGCCATTACTATTTTTTATTTAATTTACAAATAATTAATAATTGGAGGCCTGTGATTGGTCAACGGGGGACTGTTGACCCCCGGTCAACTCTCCCCCTGGACCGGTCCACGCGGATCTGTGTTATCAACCCGACTTCGCCCATTTATCCAAACCAGATCCGAGACCCATTTGACTAAAACCAGGGTCCTATTCCTCCCTCCTGCATCCGAGATCCACACCGACATATCCGCATTGGGATCCGCGCTTCACGGAACCCTGCCTGACCCTCTCTTCTCGGATCTGCAAGTGTATAAAGCTAGAGCTCCGCCGCACTTTTCCAGCCATCTTTGGCGTCGCCCCTTCCACCCAGGACCTCCACCCGATACCCTAGAGTGACAGCTAGCCGTCGGAGTGTTGCAGAGAGGCGGGGGAGCACCGCGTCACTGATCCGGTAGCTTATCGCCACCGTGCGCCGCCCAGAGCTGCGCATGAGCCTTGAGCCATCGACGTCCCTCGAGGCGAAGACCAAGAGCTCCAGGAGCTCATCCCCAGTCGAACTCACGCATTAGGTAAGCTTGCTTCTTTCCATATTTCTTGAATTTCCAATTACGCCCAAATCCATCGTTCGTCGTCGCTCGTCGATTCCGACCATCTCAGTCACCCTCTCGATCATCGGACTCGACCTTCATCATCACGAGACCTCTCCGCACCTTCTGCACCCACTCACGCCCCATGTCTCACCCCGGAGCAGGGACCCCGGCCTCCCTTGTCGTCGCTTCGCTGGAGGTCATCCGCCCCGACGCGCCAGCCACCCATTTCACCCCTCACAGGGTCGAGGCAGTTTGCCCTCGATCCAGGAGTCTTTCTGTGGTGTTTTCCAGGTCCGAAGAGACTCATCTGAGGGTCGAAGCATTCGAGCACAGGAGCTCCAGGCCACCGCCGTCGCCGGGCCACTCCGATGGTCGCCGGCCTCATTGGAGAGGCGCAACAGTTGCGGGACGTTAAGGCGGATCCATTCCGCACCTTAGCAGCAGCGGAGGAGGCATCAAACGCGAGTATCGGGCCGGCGAACTTCGTCGGCCACCTGTTCTTGGAGCATCCTCCATCGCCGTCAGATCGAGCCCCCTCGCCCAGTTTTGATCACGACCGTCCATTGGCGAGGGGATAGCAGCCGTCAGATCAGAGATCGAACCTCATCTGGAGCGTCCGTCGCAGAGGAGAGGCGAGCCCATTCCATAGTCGTCCGATCATCCACGTGCCTCCCTCTTCGCCGTCGGATCAGAGCCGAGGGTCCTTCGTTGAGGCGCAGCGCCCTGCACCCGTTGGATCTCACACGTGGCATGCCCTCAGCCCTCGGATAATAAGGGGTAAATATCCCTTAGGCCCCCTCCTGTTTTATATTTACTTTTTAGTACTGTAAATATTTTGTCCCGTTATTTTTATTTTGTAAAAAGTGCATCGAGGACCTTCTTGTTTTAGATATTTGCGTTATAGTCCCTGTGTGTATTGGCCACGTGCATCGACACGTGATTTAGTGGGCTTTTTGCACTTTCTACCATGTATTCCTTGTGTGGTGATGTTTGATATTTTATAAATAAGAATTGCATTTCAGTCCTTCCAGGCCTGGTCCACGTGCGTTGCGCGTGTTTTATTGGACTTTTTGCACGTTTGGTCCTGATCTTTTATGTTGTGTTACTAATTGGCCCCAATAACTTTATTTTCCTTACATTTAGGTCCCTGTGCACTGTGTGTGTTTTGGATTTAAATAAAATATCAATTTTTGTCCAAATAGTGTGAAAATTTGACAGTAGCTCCTGCCACTGTGTAGAATTTTCACCAATTTTTGGGAACATTTTTTAGCCTTTTTAGTATTTTTTAAAAATTCAAAAACCTCCCTTTTTGTCTCTGTTCAGATTGAAAATTCATACAAAATATTAAAACTTTGTTAAAAACTCCAAAAAAATCAAGTTTTGTGAGTTTTTGTATCCTTGATTTTCTGTGCATTTTTTGTCATTTTTAGAATAAGAAAAATCATAAAAATTGAAAACCTTGAAAAACTTATAAAAATTCTAAAAAATCAAAGAAAATCCAAAAATTAATAAACTCTTCTCCTGAATTTTATTCATTGGTTCTATTTTCTCAGAAAAATACCTCCAGGCCTTGATAAAACCATTTGATATTTTTAAGTGGTCTTTGAAGCCTGATTGGACAGTTTTTCATTATTTTTGCCTTCTTTCATTTTTAGAAAATTCCACAAAATTATAAAATTCTCAAAAATTCACCAAAAACAGTAAAAAATATAAAAGTTATAAAAATATTTTTATTTGAATTTGTGGCCTATTTTTGAGTCATTAAATAATTGCTTGAAGTTGCTTGTTTTTATTGTTTTATTATTTTCCTTCATATTTAAAAATTCAAAAAAATAAAAATATTAAAAATCCACCAAAAAATATTTGTTTATATTTTTTCATTTTTAGACTACTTCGTAGGCCGCAAGGCCAATCCACGCTCCCTGAGTCCGACCCTGAGTGCTACACCAGGCTAATCTCATAGCCAGAGCCACTAGTTGTTTTTCTCTGATTTTATCTCTGTTTGGTGGTCTGTCTTTCATTTTTCTTGTTGATCTGATTGTCTCTCTCGATTCGGGTCGTAACGACCCGTGAGTGACTATTTTTATCTAATCCCGGATTGATTGAGAGATTTTTCGGGCCATCAAGAAGCCCTTGTACATATTACCTCTCCTCGCCCATTTTTTAATTTTGGTCCCTCTTCCACCAAGTAAACCCTATCCCTAGCACCGATTGAGCCTCTTGGTGACAGCAAGAAGGTCATCCATGCTTCAGGGGACGATTTTGGTGTCAATCTGAGGTCGATCCGATCTTCGTCGGATAGCTTCGCTGCAAGCTCTACTCCCAGCTCCTCTGAGCAGGTGAGCCCTTATTTCTTTGCATTTTTTATTCTTGGGATAATATTAGGGTAGATTGGGTCTTGTTTTAAGTTAAATTAGCTTGTATTTCATTAAAAATTCAAATCATAGTTTGTTGGAGCTGAGCTCTGGCGAACCTCATCTCTGTGCTCCGATCGTTCCTCCACCCACTGACCACCTTCTTTTCCTTCGGCGTTCGCTGCTCTATGATCCACGCACTACCATCTCGCCAAATCGATCCCAGATCAGGAGATCAACGTCTCTGCTCCGCCACCTCGTCGGAGACGTCTGCCTCGACCTACCTCACCTCATTTCACTCTGAAACAAACCCAATACCCTTCATTTTTATGCGCTTAGTCTTCTTGTAGGTCTTAGATTCTCAAAGGACCTTCCATGATCGATTCTGATTATAAACAAGGTACATGTAGCTCCTCTTCTTTATCGACCCTCCAGGATCCCATAGATGGATCCCAGAGATATCTGAGACCTCCAGCTGCTACAAGGGATCGTCAGCTAGCTTTAAAGTCTTTTTGCAACCATGGGGACCATCCAGGGATGGAGATACATCAAATCGAAACTCATAGGAACAAGAGTTCTTCCCTATTCTTCCAAGGCACCTCCTAGCCATCTGATCCAGTGCTAACTCCAGATAAGACCCCAAATGTTGGATGCTCTACGTGGCAGCCGCATGATCGTCGTCCGAGATTTAACCTCGACCCTTCAGCTGCGAACCGGTAGCAGCTGTTGGATTTGCGCCATGTGGATAAGTGGAGTGTGCATCACTATCCGCCCATGCATGTGGTGGTAACTTTGTAATATACCCCTGCCTTTTTGTGATTTAGTTTAAGTATTTAAACGTTAGTCTGTAGCGTAAAAAAATTGTAATATTTGTAGGTTGGCCCCTATTCTTTCCATATTTGCATTCATGTCCCTCGCCACGTAACCTCACATGCATGTGCGCATGAGGTGTGAGATTTTTGCATAGGGGTCCCTATATATTTGTGTATTTCATTTTAGTCTATATTTCTGAAATATCGGCGTAATAGTTTCTGGATAAATTACATCTGGCCCCCGAACTTTATACTAAGTGCAGAAATACCCCTCCGGATATATATTATTGAAAATATCTAGAAATTTTGCATTTTTGGCCACATACTTCTGTGTTGTGTTCATGATTAGTCCATCCACTTTAAATATTTATATAAATGCCCTTGTCAGATTGTATTGTCTTTTTGTAGATTTTATTTTGTTAGAAATAGTTCATGCACCCTTAAAATTAGTAGAAATTAACATAAATACTTTATATACTATTCTTACACACATAATTTTATTAAGGTATTTTATCCTATATTTATATTTATTAAAATTAAAATATGGAGCTATTTTTTTGTGTCTATCTTAGAAAAACAAACAAATTTAAAATTGCTTTTGAAAAATTACAAAATATATATATTTTTTATTTATTAGCCTATTTAGCATCTACAGACCAAAATCCCTAAAAATAGAAAAAAAATGCTAAAAATTAAAAAAGCTCCAAAATCCTTATAAAACTTTAAAAAATCTAAATATGCAAAAATAGTTGTCTCTATTTTTGACTTTTTCTATTATATTTATTATATATTAAAAATAGTTTTGGAAAATTTTGAGGCTTTTAGCTCTTTTTAATTTTCAAAATAATTTGACCTATTTATTATAGTCACTTTTTTCCATTATAATTCCATTAAAAATAAAACAAATTAGTAAAAAATATTAGAAAAATACCAAAAAAGACAAAAATATAAAAAAGATAAAAATATTTTTATTTTGTGAATTTTGAGTACTTATAGTTATATTTATAAATATAAAAGTTGTATGTGTACATATCTATATATACTTATACTATTGTTATTAATTACTATAAATAAAAAAATAGAAAATATAAAAAGGAAAATTAAATTAAATTAAAATTCTAAAAAATATAAAAACAAACTCTTGAAAAAAAATTAATTAAAAACCCACAAAAAATAAAAAATCCCAAAAAAACAAAAACTATTTATTCTATTTTTAGCCAATTTTGTTGTCTATCGTCCGTTTTCCCTGTGTTCAACACCCTATTTGTACTTGACCACTATAAATTTTGATTCACATTTGCATTGCTTTTTTATACATTGTGCGCGTTGATTGTTGATCGATCTCGACTTTAGTGAGCGGTCGCCAGTGATAATTTATCTTTGCTTCTTGTGAGGATATTTTTAGGCTCTCGCCAAAGTTGAGTTCATTAGGTATCATGAGAAGAAATATTGGATACTTGGGGATAATGCAGGGAAGAACATACTATCCGCGTATAGTGACTTGAAATTTGGATAACTATCCAATTTTAGGGTTTATACCATTTTTAGAAAAATATGCAACTTACGAATATTGAGCTCGAGCTGAAATAATTCACACTCTATGTGAGCTCCATGAAATGCATTACACTCTCAATGAGATGGAGAAAGTACCAGTGAGTTAAATATAGCATATCTGACCATTTCTACTCAAAGTTCAAACCATTTGAAGTTTATAAATGAGCTCAACGAGTGTGTTTATTTTCACTTCCATCATCATTTCACTTTCCACCATTTAGACATTGAAATTAGATATGGAATTAAACATTGGATTCAAATGAGATGAGACTTGATCCAATTAACTCTCAAATCATCAAGCTAAGAAATGGAACCACAAATATCCATCATATTTCATCGTTCTGTCAGGATGGAAGTGTCATGGTAGATGATCTATTATGATAGATTTAACCATGAATATTCCTAATACTCATTCATCCTTCATACAAGAAGACTTTGATATACAAAGTTAAACCCTAGTTTGACCGTCTTCTTCAGAATAAACCAATAGATTTCTCATTGATAGTTGGGTGATAATATTAATCATATAATTTCTAGAAGCATATATTAATATCTTGAATTCATATCTTTTTTCATAAATAAGACAACCATGTATAGAATTTATTATGACTCCAAATTATCTCATGAGTAAGCTCTGTCTCTCGATTCATCAACTATGAACATATATGATTCTTTTGAGAGATCATACTTCACACATGTCTTCATATGCACACCAACTCATCGGTCTATAGACCTTCATTAGGTCACCAACCTATTGGTCTATCAAATGTGCATACTCAGACATATAGATTCGTATTTGTCTCCGGTCAAAAGATGTGTGCCAGATCGTGACAATTATGATTCAGGTCTTTATTTATCTTGACCTCATCAAGTAAACTCTTTGACTTGATTATTCCAGCACTTCCGAATCTCTATTCATATAAAGATGATCTGCATCAAGAAATCGGCTGGAAATCAGTCTTTAGAGAAAGATTGTCATCTCTTTCTCAGACTATAGCTCTTTATTGAATATCATGTGTTGATGTCAGTTGTGTCCCCCCAATTGCATGGTATTCAATATGGTCACGATACATAACCCTAATTGTACAAATGTGCCTTAATATTAAGTGCATTCACAAATCACTTAATTCAGATTGACATGATAAAACAACATTTTTTATTATAATAATGGATTGCTAATGGCTTACATGTGCAAATAGTCTCCCACTAGCCCTTAGAACAATTCATATACAACTCGTAGCCCATATTAATCACATGATGGCTGAAGACCATTTAGATCAATGACATGGTTAGCGAATCAGCAATGTTGTCAGCAGTGGTAACTTTGGTGATCGTGATATCACCATGCTTCTGAATCTCTCGGATGATTTGATATTTCCTCTCCACGTGCTTGCTTCTTTGATAGAACTGGGATTCATTCGCTTGTGTTATGGCACCCGTGTTATCGCAGAGCAATGTGATGGGAGATTCTAATGAGGAAACTATGTCAAGTTTCAGAATGAACTTGTATAACCACACGACCTCTTTAGCAACATCTGATGTAGCTATGTATTATGCTTCATTTGTTGAGTCAGTCGCGGTGTTCTGCTTCTTGCTTCTCCCACTCACAACACTACTGTTTGATATGAATAAGAACCATGTGTTTGACTTCCTATCATCCACATCCGATTGGAAGTCTGAATTAGTGTATCCTAAGACTTCAAGATCATTATCTCCATAAAACCAAGACATAGTATTAAGTTTTTCTTAGGTACTTGAAGATGATCTTCACTGCAATCTAGTGTTTCTCTCCATAGAAGGATTGGTAATGGCTTACCACTCTCATTGCATGGTAGATGTTTGGTCTTGTACACATCATGGCATACATCAATCTTCCTGCAGCTGATGCATAATGGCATCTGGTATTGGCTTTATTTTCCTCAATGATTTGAGGAGCCATCCCTTTAGATAGGTGAATACCATATCTTAAAGGGAAGGAAGTCATTCTTGGAATTATCCATATTAAATCTTTCCAACATCTTCTTGGTATATCCTTGTTGTGATGGTCTCAATATTCTCTTTTCTCTATTTCCGGATAGATCAGACCTAAGATATAAGAGGCTTCTTCGAGATCTTTCATCTCATAGGTATGGGACAGCCATATCCTAATACTAGTCATCATCCATGTATCATTCCCAACGATAAGGATGCCATCTACATAAAGCACAATGAACACGACAGTGCACCCACTAAGCTTTTTGTAAACACATGGTTCATCTGGATTCTGTACGAAATCATAACTCTATTATTTCATCGAATTGGATGTTCCAACTACGAGAAGCATTTTTGAACCCTTGGATGGATTTCTTTAATTTACATATTTTGCCATCCTCAGCTACGAAGCCCTGAGGTTTCTCCATATAGATATCCTCTTCGAGGTATCCATTAAGGAATGTTATCTTGACATCCATCTACCAGATGTCCTAGTCAAGGTGCGGAGTTATTGCAATCAATGTCCTTATGGATTTAAGCGTGGCCAGAGGAGAGAATGTCTCATCATAATCGACGCCTTCTCTCTATGTGTATCCCTTGGCTATGAGTCATGCTTTGAAGGTCTCTACTTTACAATCGGGTCTCCTCTTTCTCTTGAAGATCCATTTGCACCTAATGGGTTTGACCCCTTTAGGTGGATCTTCGAGATTCCATACACCATTCTTGTTCACTGAGTCTATTTCAGACTTCTTGCTAGTCCACCTATTGATAAGTCTAAATCAGATCGTGGCTTTTTTAGAGAATAACGTTGTCGATGTAGAAAAAGCCGCAAAAAGACCTCAGTCTATCAAACAAATTCGGTTTTCGGAAGAAAACCTACACTATTTCTTTTACCAGGTAAGTGTGCCTGGGTCGAACTCAAGGAGGCAGAATAGACTATTTTAATTTTTTAAGGGAATATTTTTGCGATTTTATTTTATCTCTTCTTAAAGCGATCAAAGAAAAGAAACACTTTTTATTTAATTTTTATTTTTTAATTTTTTTATTTGATTTTAATCTTTTCAAATTTTTATTTAATTTTCAAAAAGGATATTTTTCAAAAGATTTATTTATTAAGTAATAGGTAAATATAGGTAGATGATACTATATAGTAGGTGGAACCGAGCAATGGGCTCGAACTACACACAAAAACAAAACAAAACGAGTTCAGTTTTCGAAAAATGAAAACACGAGGAAAACACGAGAAAAAGACACAGAAATTTAATAACAACTCGCTGAGGTAGTTCCGTAACTACCCCAAGAAAATATCTGAAAAATAAGGTCAAACGAGGTCCAAAAACTCCCCTACAGCCCAGGGGTATAAGCGCAAAGAAAATACTAAAATTTATTGCAATTAGGTCCTTTACAGGGACTGAAATGAAAAAAGAAATAAAGGTTTTTACATTTAGGTCCCTGTGGAGGGACCTAAATGTAATATCTGGAAACTTGAGGAGCGGGTTGGAATTACTGGAAACCTTCTAGATTTATGATGTAAAATTTTCACCAATTCGGAACTGACGGTCGAGATTGAAACGTTCAGACGCTGATCCGATGTCTCCGCACGTGCCACGTGTCAACAATCTGTACGTTCTGGAGCTCTGCATTGTTCTTGAATTCGTTACGCAGCTGACGACGGGCGCTTCTTCTCCGACTTTTCACGATCAGTTGACGATGATCTAGGGCCTCCGGCGGGGCCAGAGGGGTGGCTCCTCCACCCCTCGAGCTCGCCCGCGGGTGTAGGTGGTCGGAAATGGCTCGAAGCGACGGGGAACCGACGATGAAGATGGCGATCTCGCAGCTCTGTTCCGATGAATGTTTGTTGCAGCTATCTTTGCATGGTGATTTCTTTGATGACAAAAGCTTCGAGATGATTTGAATCCACGCCTGAATGAAGATGGACCTGCAAATAACCAATTGATGTGCTCGATTCGAAGAATCGACCGAGGGATTAAGTTTTTGCAAGGTCGAAAACAATGGTGAAAGATAAGGTTTCCAGAATTATTAACAGTTACGTGAAAATGGTGATGGAATAAGATGCGATTCGAAGCGAGTTTGAAAGTGGATTAGGTTGGGCGTTTACGTAGGATGATTAAGCTATCTAACGACGTGATTAGCGTTGCTAATTAAGGTGCGATGATCGAGAATTAAATTCGAAAGAATGAAGGAATAGGTCTGGGGAAGTCAAGGGGTATTACCTCAAAATGGAGCTCAACGGACGACCTTGGCCGGAGCGTGACGCGGCGCGAGTTGCGATGCAAGGCCGAGACGAGCCTTGGAACTCTTCCTCCGACTTCCCTCCTCCACGCGGGGTGTCTCCTAGATGTTGTCACCACCGAAGATGACCGGAACAAGGTGGAGAAGTTGGGATGTTCGGCTAATGGAACTGGGGTTCCTGGGTAGTTGGAAAGTTAGTTTGCAAATGGCGAACTTTGGACCCTTTTATAGATCAATGGCGTGGGCTCCAAGCTTGATCTAATGGCTGGCGAGGTTCTTGGTTGTTAGAGGATTAGATCTGACGGTTTGGATTGCTTGGAGGAATGAAGAGGTGCGCGGGAAAAATGGCTGAAGTCGGCCAGTTGGAACAGTCCGGCTAACAACCCTTCTTGGAGAAGATAAGCCAGGTGCTGACAAGTGTCAGCACCTGGTTGGCCAGAAGTTCAAAAAATACTTCTAAAATCAATATTAAATAGTAATTAAGGTTATTTTAAATAGGTTTAAATACAAGAAATGTAAATAATTTAATTATCTAATCTATGGAATAAATACTTTTTATAAATAATAAGTATTATTCAAAATATAAATATTATATTAATAAATATGTATATATAAATAAGTTTTAGATTTTTAATTTAATAAATAAATACTTAAAAATTAATTTTATATTTTCTTAATTATTAGAATAATAAATAAGGCTTGTGTGAATTTTTATATTTTTTAATAAATTAATTTAAATATATTAATAAATATGGGTAGTATCTAGTTAGTTCATTTTTACCTATATTTTATCGTTTTTGATTTTATTAAAATAATAAATAAACTCCAAAAATTATGAAATAAATTAGGGTTAAAATACAAGATCATGAAAATATTTAGAAATTATAAAAAATAAGAAAACTATAAGTAAGGTGTGTTATATAAAATAAATAGCCCAGAAACCCCGTTGTCTTTTGGTCCCAAAACCGACTTTTTGCAAATGGACTCCGAATTCGATGAAACCACCTTTATTAATTAGAGAATATTATTTTATGAACTTTAAAGTGAGTAGAGTGAAATTGGAATTCTTATGAGGAAGTTATGATATTCGGAAGTTGAGATTTTGACAATTTATAGGCTGGGTTTCTTGGCATATATATATATAGGATAATATTTTTAACTTATTTTTATATTTTTATATACATTTTTAGAAATAATTAGGAAAAGAGTTTGATGAAAAATATGTACATATGAATTAATTAAAAATCTTTAAAGGTATTTATTTTATAAATAGTGGAAAGTGTATGGTGTGTGACTTAATTTATTTTTAGGGTTTTCTTTCATTATCTCCCCCTACTTTTTGGTTTGTCGACCAATCCATGCTGACTTGGTCTCGAGGGTTAGGCTATAAATATACCTTGCAGTTGTATTTATATTTTAAGTCATATTGTACATATATACATATACTCAATCTGACTTTTGTTCTTTTTCTTGTTCTTTATTTATTTACATGATTTTGATGGTTAAAAGTAAATATTTATTCATGAATGGGAATTTGTTAACAGATGGAAATTAATGAATATTTACATGCATTTGTTAAGGGTTTTAAGACAAAATGCGACAGAAAAGTTAATGAATCATGGATTCATTACCTATCCATGTCACTATCACCTAAAGATTCATCAAATGAAGTTGGATCATCGTCAAACTCTTCTGATATATGGTATGTACCCTTTTAGGATATCTTACAACCCTAAAACTCTTTCTAAGAGGTACAATTATGTCATTTTCAATTATATCTTCAGTTTCTAGTATATTAACTTCATCGGTCTCACTAGACTCGATCAATTCTTTCACTTCATTATTTTCTTGATATATAAAGAGTTCATCTTCCAGAAATTTGATGTCTCTAGAAACCAATACCTTCTGAGGCTAAAGATTAGAAAGTTGGTGTCTAACGCCATTCTTTACGTATCCAATGAAGTAGCATTCTCTCGTGCAAGATTCCAACTTGCTTGCGCTCACATTTTTAGTGCGGACCAAACAACCCCAAATCCTCAAATGTCATGCACTCGGCTTGGTATCGTACGGAAGCTCATGAGGGATTTTAGGTAAAGATATAGATGGATTTTTGTTTAGTACATAATCTATATTCTATGATGCACGTCCTCATAAACTAAGAGGTAGGCTCACTTTAATCATCATTGATCTAACCATGTCCAACATACTTCTGTTGCATCTCTATACAACTCTGTCGAGTTAAGAAATACCTGGAGGAGTGAGATTGGAAATAATTCCTCTCTCCTTGCGGTATTCTTTGAGTTCATCTGATAGGAAATTGCCATGATCAGTTAGATCAAATTCATTTTATCTTCTTGCCGGTTTGATTCTCAACTAAAGCCATGAACACTTTGAACTTTTCAAAGGTTTCATGTTTGTGATGTAATAGAAGATAAAACCATATCACGATGATCACCAATAAAGATCACGTAATATTGATATTTATTTCGAGTCACAATACGAAAGGGACCACATACATCGTTATGTATTAGGTCTAGTATACTTTCGCATCGTTCTCCTTTATTATAGAAGGGTGCCCACGATATTTTTCCATGAATACAATGCTCGTAATTTGGTAATTACAGACTTCTGGGAAATCCAAAGGTATGTTCTTTACCAGTCTATTGATCCTATCAACAAACACATGTCCAAGTCTTTAATGACAGATCATAGTTAAATTATCACCATCCTCTCTTGATCGTTTAGGGATTTTATTAGTAATTAGTGGTATTGACATTCATGACACATTCATACATGTTCAATTCATAGAGCCCCCTACTGTTCGAGAACCATCTGCGATGAAATCACCATAATTATTTCTGATAAGTTTATTGTAGAAAAGGAAAGTATATCCATGTCTATCCGGCTTAGATACAAATAGTAAGCTTCTTCTAACATCCGGTACATAGAGACAAACTCTAATATCTAGGACTCTCCCATTAGATAATGATAGTCTACATGTTCCAATGACGATCGCTGCAATAGTTGCGTCGGATCCCATCTGGATGATTATCCCCCTTCATCAAGATTTATGGTGTCTTGAAATATATGCAACTTATTGCATACACGAACATAAGCACTAGAATCAACAACCCAACTTCCTTCTTATCCTACGAGTAAGTTGGTGTCAATGATGAATGTGGATTTATTATTTTCCATAGTTATACCTTTGTCCTTCTCTAAGCACTTTAGGTATTTTAGATTGTTACTCTTCCAAAATATCGGCTTATGGCAGTGATAATAGACATCCATCTCCATGGATTTTAGATGTGTCAAAACGTTAGAAGATTAATCAACAACTTGACCTTTCTTCTTCTCTTATATCGGACCCTTTTGAAATCCACGCTTCCGGTCACACTTTCCTTTAACACGTGCAACCATTACATTGTTAGAGGGATATTATTTCTTCACAATGTCCTCAATGGAAATTAATGTAGAAAGAGTGTGGTTCACATATTCGTGCATCTTCTCTAGATTCAGGAGGATGTCATGAGTGGATTCAATGTTTATAAGTTTCATCTGAAGCACATTAGACAATGATCCAAGAATGCAGCAACAAGCGATTGAATGATCCAAATAATTTAAGATATTTGATGATTATCTTACTTTTAATCTAATTAAAACAATGATAATTAATCGATCCAAGCAATTCAATCTTTATGTACTTGATGTTATTATATAGTATACACCCTCACTTAGTACAATTCATTATTCCAATTTGAATTATTAAAGTACCTCATGACTTCCAATACCACCCGTCCTTGAAAAGGATCCAAACAGATCATGCAGACTTATGCTAAAAGGGAGCATTGCCACTACAAATGATTTGTTGGGTGCTAATTAAGTAACCCATTAGCATATCTAGGCCTAGGCACCTTCACTGTTCCAGTTCAAGACAACACAATTGATACATATACTACTAAGAGTTTTATCAATCTTTTGACCATGCATGATACTATATAATAACATTCAAATATTTATGAATTAAATCTCTTTTTAATTTCAATAACGTCTAATGCAACAATCTAGACAATTTGTGGAATCGATCCAATTGACTTCACAATTTCTAATTGCATTTCAATAATCCAATTACATAAATAATAAGAGGAGATATGAAATAAAAAAGACTTTCTAAATTATTTCATATCTCCAAAATAAACAAACAATGATTTCTGAGTGGAATTTACAACTTATGACCATCGCAGTTCAATTTAGGATGTGGCATACAACTTGGACTTAAAATTCATTGCGACCCCATATATTTCCAAAATATTATATCCAACCCATGATGTCAATATATAAAATATATTTCCATATATTTCGAGTTCCAAAATATGATAAACAAGTCAAGTAAAATAATTGAGTCATCTTCCAACTCAGCTTATGGAGAAATCCAATTTATCAAGACCGCACGATCGGAATCATGTGAAACCCTTTCACATTGATTGGGGACATGATTTATGACTTATTAATAAGTATTTTATCATGTTATATGACTCAAAAATAGTAGCTAAAAAATTACAATTTTATTGCTATGATCTTTGATCGAAATCGGAGTCTGTGATTGCTTTTAACATCTGAATCTTCTCCCAAACGTCACCAATTATTAGTGTGTCTTATGGGTATGAGTCCAAACCATTTAGATTTCATTGATATACCAAAAAATAAGTTCAAAATAGGGGATAATATTATAAACTTCAAAAGGCATCGAATCGTTCAAATTGTCACAAGACAACATAGCCGAAGATCGGGACAATCTAGCCAATTGTTCATCGTACTTGGATGCAATCCAAATCCTTTAAATCTGGCTCTGAATCTAATTGAAGTAAGTAAATAAAATATTTACGAACTTCTCATTACATAAATGCAGAAAATGACATACAATTTACATATTCGAAATGTTCATCGTATGAACTCTAATTTTAGCAAAACAAAAAAATTATACAAAGAAAAACCATATTCTCAAGGAAAAACTTCCAAACATAATTTAAAATATTCTAGTGAATATAAGTAAGAGATCACTGTTATCCCTTGAAGTACGAGTCTCTAAAATAAGAGATCTCCATAATGAAGTCTGATTCTAGGCTCTCCTCTCGCGAGCATGATGATGAGTCATGTTGCTTCCTACGAACTTTTATATCTACTTCTTCTGAATTTGTCCATCCAAGGATGAGATCAAGAGGATCTCAACCTTCTGATTTCGTCTCATGAAATGGAGTCCTCTTGTACATATGTGAAGCACGATGAAGAAGATGATCTTATCTCTCGTAGGGCTTCGTATGTAAAAAGAAGATGCAAGATTAATGGTAAACGTGTAGGATTATGGAGAGAACGCCTTGGATGTATATTTGAGAGTTTCAAACTCTCAAGAATTCCCTCTCAAAGATCAAGGCAACTTGGGTTCTCAAGAGGCAAAACCACTCATCTATTTTATTTATTTTCAAAGAGAGAGGCGTGCTCTCTCTTTTATATTAAATGTATGCGTACTCTTAGAGTCTTACTCTAAGAGAGCATGTCTATGATGATGGTCTTTGGATGAGAAACCAAGAGCTATGATTTAGTCCTTCCTCACTGAGAAAAAGGACTAGAGTTTCTCTCTTTTTAGTTACTAATCAAACCAAGCAATAAATAATGTAACAAATCAATCAAACAATTGAGAGTCGGACTCTCAACGGTGGTGCCATGTGTCACCCACGCATCCCCTTTTTATTGCCAAAACTAGGATTGAATTTGTTGCTTAGTTACCAAGATAATCTAATTATCATAAATATGAATCATATTCATATAAATTAATATATATTAATTATTATAAATCAATATTCATATTAATTAAATACATATATATGATGCAAATCACATCCACAAAACCCCGTATATACACATATCCATGGTAATAACAATTATTATCATATTATTAATAACATTAAGTATAAGTCATAATCCAATTAGGTCTCTTGAGCAGAAATCTTGGATACTTGGAGATAGTGTCGAGGATATCATATTATCTACGTATAATGATTTGAATTTTGAATAAGTATCAATTCATGATTTATACTGTTTTAGCAAAATGTGCCACTTTTTAATGTTGAGCTCCAACTAAAATAATTCACACTCTAAGTGAGTTCAACGAAGGCATCACACTCTCCATGAAGTGGAGTAAGTATCACTGAGATGAATCCAACTTCCTTGACTATTTCTAATCAGAGTCTAATCATTTAGAGTTTAGAAATGAACTCAAGAAGTGTGTTTATTTCCATTTCCATCATCATGTCACTTTCCAACATTTGAACTTTGAAATTAGAATTGGACATTGGACATTGGATTCAAATGGGATGAGACTTAATCCAATTAACTCTCAAATCATCAAGCTAAGAAATGGAGCCACTAAAATCCATCACATTTCATCATTCTCTCAAAATGGAAGTGTCACAGTAGATGATCTATTGCGATAGATTTAACCATGAGTAGTACCAATACTCATTCATCCTTCATGCTAGAAGACTCTGATATATCAAAAGTTCAAACCTTAGTCTAATTGTCTTCTTCAGAAAAATCGATAGATTTCTCATTGATAATTGGACGACAATACTAATCATACTTTACAAAGGTATACATTAGTATCTCGAATTCTTGTCTTATTTCATAAATAAGACAACCATGCATAGAATTCATCATGACTCCAAATTAACTCATGAGTGAGCTCCGTCACCGGTTCATCAACTATGAACATATATGATCCCTTCGAGAGATCATACTTCTCATATGTCTTCATATGCACACCAACTCGTCAATATATGGACCTTGGTCAGGTTACCAACCTATTGGTCTATCAAATGTGCACATTCAGTCATATAGATGCATATCTATCTCTAGTCAAAGGATGTGTGCCAGATCATGAAAATTACGATTCAGATCGTTGTTTATCTCGACCTCATCAAGTCAACTCTTTGACTTGATTATTCCAACACTTCCGAATCTCTATTCCTATGCAGTGGATCTGCATCAAGAATTCGGTTGGAAAATAATGTTTAGAGATAGATTGCCATCTCTTTCTCATGCTGGAGATCTTTATTGAATATCACATGTTAATGTCAGCTGTGTCCTCCCAACTACATGGTGTCCATTATGACCGTGATACATAGCCCTAATTGTACAAAGGGACCTTAATATTAAGTGCATTCATAATCATTTAATTCATATGGATATGATAAAAATAATATTTTTGTTGCAATAATGGGGCATCAAGGGCTTACATGTCCAACCGTGGTTGGTTGGGAAGATCTTCCTTCAAGGATCTTAGGCTAAGGTAAGTCTTCCAATTATGTTAGGCTTCCCATGAAAGTCAGTAGATTTTAGTTTTATACTTAAAACATCGCACATGTTTAATTTTATGCAGTTAATTATATATAATTTGGAAGAAGAATTGAAGAAAAGTGATATCCTTTAAGGTTTGCTAGAGATTCAAGGTAGAGTTCCTCGAACTTAACATCTCGGGCCTCCAATTCTTCATGGGTCACTTGAACATCTTAGAGTCTTATGATGTGTGTTGTTGATTTAAGCTTGTAATGAAATGGATCAAATATTTAGTTTAATTATGTGAAAAAATAAAATCATGTAGTCAATGATACATCCATGCTAAGTTAATGAAAATTTGATACCTTTCAATGATCCAATGCCACGGATAAAAGTTGTGTATGTTATAATACTAATTTTGAGCTTATCACTATGTTTTATGCCATGAAATTGATCAATATTCGAGTTGACTTCAAGTTTATTCTTAATATTTTGTTAGTTTCAAGTTAATTCTTAATATTTTATTTCCATCCAGCTGCCACTAGCAGACAAATTATCAGGCAACTACCCAATGGTGAGTCAACTGGTCAACTTAGATACCCAAGCCACACTTCTTAATATTTTGTTGATGTCACCTTGTGATCTTTGTCGTTCTTAAGGATATGTGATTAACCCTAATGATCCTTAATTATTTTTTACATAGTAACTTTAATATATCGTTCATGTTAACTTGCGTGCATGGTTCATGATCTAACGTGGTCTTTTCTAGATTGAATTATTTTGGACTCCCGGAGCTAAAAAGAGGACTAAAATTAACTACTTGGTTAATTCCACATTTACCCTTGTTATTGTTATAATCTCATGTGTATCGATGATTATAAAATGATCATAATGAAATATTGTAATATAAATTGATGGATTAAATAAAGTGATATTTACCCTACGCACCTTATAATTGCTAATTGTTACCCCATGAACCCCGCGGTTAATCCGTATGAAGCTCGTGGAGGTTCTTGAGAGAATTCACAAGGTCGATGGGATAATTACATTTTGCAAAGGAATATTCATGTTATACAAGGACATATCAATCGCATAGAAGTGCTAAGTGTACATGTCATAAGTGGTCAACGTGAAGTAAATACACCAATAATCAAATATACTTTATGGAGAACAATGACCTTTGACAAAGAGTATGGAAATTAGGTGGTTTGAATAGAGAGAGCGGCACAAATATGTGTCTTCGTAGCTGCATAATAAATGGAAATATATATGTGAATTACAATTGATAAACTCAGATGAAGCTCCAGCATTGAAGTATTGACTATAGGGCACTCTACAACTAGTCATCATGGATCTTGGGAGGACTAAACTTAAGATGACACATAGACTAAGAGTCTCCTTGGCCGTGTAACTCCTCCTTGCTCCCTCTTAGAATTATAATGGAACTAATGGCAATAGTAATGTAAACTTATAGTTCCTCCTAGATACAATTTATATGCTTTCTATACTTGTAGTGAGGAAGTTGTTGACATCCGTACTTATATTATTTAGATCACAATCTAGGGAAAAGAGAAAGAGATCCCCTCGAACTCACTGAGGCTGTTGAAAGAAAAGACCCCCTCTCCTGAGGGTTATAGCGCTCGTCCCTGAATGGAAACCAAGTCTACCTAAGCCCATGAGAGGACCAGGAGTTGGACCCAATATATAGGAAAAGTCAACGAAGAATAACAATATTTATATAGTGGAAAACTAACACCTAACTGCATGCGCAAGAAAAAGATCTAGGCCGACAAGTACTTTCTTGCAGATGTATGGAATGGACTAATCGCCTAAGACAAGTGAGAGCTTGTCAAAGGCCTTGGTTTGCATAGTCAAATCAAGGGACATAGGTGCGAGAAGCAAATTAACTAACTCTCTGACATGCTTATACTTGAAGGGGACATTGACATCAACAATGCCTATGTACAAATTGAGCTTCAGAAAAGACAAGGTGTACTGCTTGAGGGAAATGGAAATTCTTGGTTTTTGTCCTACCACACTAAACTTCACGAGGGCAAGGACTCTCCCAACCTGGATATATAGTTAGCATTGGCTTTTCACTGATCAAATAGATATCATTTGACGAAAGCGATGCAAAAACCGTCTATGAAAAGATGTCAAGTTGAGTGCACTGGGGAACCACCTTTCTGCTGGGGGACCTAGCACCCTCCTTTCTAATCCAACGATATCAACAAGCTGTGTGCGTTTAGTGCCCCTTTGGTTGGAGCGCTTTAATCATGTGTTCTTCCATCGCATATTGAGTGTGTTGCCATGGAAAGTCTTTCGCCACATCCACAAAATGCCGACTAAAAGCCACATTCAAAGTAGGTTATTGTGTGTTTAGCGTTGCAATATAGATTGTTTCTCTTAAGAATGATAAAAAAAGTTGAAAAGGCAATGACATATCTCGTTCCATGTTGCAATCCTCACGAAAGGCGTTTGATACCTATGTGGTTGTCAACTTTGAAAAGCGTAAAATGATGTATGGATGAAATATCTGATAGCAGAAGGTACATCTATATTCCTACTTCATGACATCTATATTCCTACTTCATGATATTCTCAGTCTTTAGGGCCTTCATGAACTCTCCACAATAGTTTGAGGTAAAATGGGAGTACCTATTAGATACAATCTCCTTGGGATTCCATGTAGACATATGATTTGGATATATAACTTGGCCAGACCCACTTGAATGCAAGTTATGTTGACTAGAAAGAAATGTAAAGACATGGTTAATCGATCCAAGATAATCCAAATAGCATCATATCCACCTGCAATGTGAGGTTAAGATGCTGCAAAATTCATAGAAATGCTTTCAAAGTTCCACATCCGGGTAGGAAGTGATTGTAACAAGGTAGAGGGGCACTTGTGCCATGCCTTTGCCACTTGACAAGAATGACAATGACTAACATGTTTTACAACATTTATGTTCACCCCCTCTCACCAGAAGTGCATGTAGAGGTCTTGGTACAGCTTAGTGCTTCTTGGATGGATAGATAATTTAGAACTGTGTGCTTTGTCTATAGGGTAAAATGGGGCTGCCCCCTGGGAGTAGCCAACTTGGCTACTCCCACCCCTATTTTTCCCTCATTTTTTATTTCTTTGGAAAATAAAAATCTGTATATTCATCACTATATCCCTCTAACATTCTATTAAAATTTCGTCAGAAACAGAGACTCCTAGGCCCTCCATCCAGACGTCATTTTTTTAACGGTCGCAGGATTTTTTAAATCGACCCTGTTTGGATGGAGGCCGTAGGAGTCTATGTTTCTGACGAAATTTTAATAGAATGTTAGAGGCATATAATGATGAATTTACAAATTTTTATTTTCCAAAGAAATAAAAAAATGAGGGAAAAATAGGGGTGTGAGTAGCCAAGTTGGCTACTCCGAGGGGGCAGCCCCATTTAACCCATATATATATATCATTATAATACAAACATTAAAATTGCACATTATAATACAAAAATGTAAATGTATTCTACTAAAGTCATCATGTTTTATACAAAAAAGGGGCTGGCCTTCCTGAACTTAGGAAGGACTGTGTCCTATTTGAAAGAAATCATATATATATATATATATGGGTAAAATGGGGCTGCCCCAATGGAGGGAGCTAACTTGGCTCCCCTCGCGCTATTTCATCTACTTTTTATTTTTTTTTTTTGAAAATTTCTTCCATGGATTTTTATCAATATATACCTATATTATGGCATTCAAATTTCGCGTGAAACAGAGATTCCTACGACCTCCATCCAGAAGGGTCATTTTTAGCAATTTTGTTACCGTTAAAAATCTGGATGGAGGCCGCAGGAGTCTGTTTCACACGAAATTTGAATAGCATAATATAGGGATATAGTGATGAATATTCACAGAAGAAATTTTCAAAAAAAATAAAAAACAGGCGAACTAGTGTGGGGGGAGCCCCATTTAATCCTATATATATATATATATATATGAGGCTCTTGCGGTTTGTAAAAATCTCGAATGTAACCTCATATACATAATGATGACATATCTTCAATGCAAAGACTGTGGCTACCGACTCAATGTCATGTTTGGGGTGGTTCTACTCGTGATTCTTCAACTATCATAATGTGTATACGATGACTTGACCATGCTGCATTAATACTGCACTGAAAACGCTCCTTATATGCATCAATGTACGCCATGACATCTAAGGTACCCGAGGAAATAGTGAGACCACATTTTTGTATCTAACTTGTTTTTGCATCCTTATATGGTAGATTTATTTGACTTTAATTTGATTGTATGATCTCCAAGTATTATTTCTTGACATCTATCCATAATATTGATTTTTGCACCATAAATCAAATGTCGGGGATAGCATGATATACCAATACGAGAGAGTAGACTATTATCACTACAGGAAAATTGTTTTTTCCCCACGGCTAAATTCGTCACATTTACTGGCTAATTCGTCAGGAAAATACCATTGTGACAGGTAAGACGTCGGGTATAGTTCGTCGGGAATACCTCCGTAGGGAATATAAATCTAGACAATTTTGTCGCCGGGAATATTATGAAATCTGTCACTATAAAGATCACCACGTTCTTTTTTATTTGAACCTATTTACGACGAATAACCCGTAGGGAATGATAAGTTGTCTGTTTTTTTCTGTTGCAATTTGATTTCATTTAGGACGTGCTAACCGTAGTGAATGAGTTCTTTTATCATTAATGTAAAATTTATCTTAATTTTAATAGCAACGAACCATTCGTCACGTATGCAATCATTTTTCTTTGTTGTATACTCTAATATAAATATTAAAAAATGCATACAATCCGTATTCATTATCCACTCAATCCTATTAAGGGACCATTTCTCATTTTAAGTAATTTCTTCTCAATGATTTTATCACCGTATTTTAGCAAGAAAAAATATAAAAAACATGACATGAACTATGACATGTACAAACTCCATGATAAATATGTTATAATTAAATAATGATTTATAAAATATTACTTTGCATACTCATCAAATTGAAGTTCAAATCACTCAACACGAACAACAAAAAAGAACATTCCATTTACTTAATTGCGTCTAAAATGTAAGTTATGAAACAAGATAACAAAATGGGAACATCTTCAAAAGAGAAAAACATATATAAGTAGATGAAATGTAAGTGCAGAGGTCCATCCATTTCTTTGTTATATTCCACATTGCTAGCACCATCTTCACTTTAGTTCCGCTTGTTATTAGCATCAAAAGTTGAATGACTACCCTGTTAACAAAAAAATATCATAAAGTTATGCATTTTATACAGAGAATCAACTAAATTTTTAATAAGTAATTGAAGAAACATATTTTCAACACATCATCTAAAAATATTTATGTACAAAGCTAGTTTTAATTAAATATACATACTGGGAAGAGGTTTTGCATAATATGAGTGACTGGTGGAGACGGGCTTTGATTTTCTTGTCCGGAACTTTCACCTCTATTGACTGGTGTTCCTGCGACACTTCCACCCTACATATAAAAAATTATTCAATATTTTTTAATAGATATCTCAATATTACATATTGTAAGGCTCTTACTTGTGCCATGTGATGCACATAGTTATGGAAATAAGGAGGAAATGGATAGGAGCTTGGTGGATGAGGAAAATGATTCAGATTGTTTTGATTTGGAGCGTTCTGCAAACAAATAATCAACAATATACATAATTTTATATATGATCATTTATACAAAAATATCCAATGAGCCTGTAGATATATAATACCTGTGACATTGTGCTTATAAATGCATGGATAATATTCTTAAGCTCCGCAATCTCTGTTTTCATTTCTACTCTCATTGCATCCACCTTATCCTACATATTCCACAAGTAAGATCATATAGATTGAATAACTAATAAAAATATCCAAACTAGCTACCTCAGCATTCTTTGTTGCAGTCTCTGCAATTCTTAACCTCATTGCATCTATGGGGTTGCGTGGACGTCGATTATTAGCACCATTGCCAACATGTCTTACTCGATCGGGATTTTGTGGATGAGCAAATGTATTATATGCTTCGTTTATTAAATGATCCATGCCTTGAATATCTTCTCCATCTCGATGAGTATCGACATAGTCATTTATTTCCTTCTACAATATTAAATAAACATAAAAATATAGTATGATGTTGTAGCTAAAAATCAATATACATACCACAACAGTATTTTCTGTGCCATAAAATTCGTTAATCATCTCCATTTTCGACGGAGGTTGTCCATTCTTCTTTGTTTAATCACAATAAAAAGCATCTCAGGTGAATAAATATAAATAATGGAAAATTAGGTAAATAGTTCAAGTACTTTTTCCTTAAATTTACCATCTCATTCAAGACTCGAGCATATGACTTTTTTCCAGTAGTGTGATTCATTGATGGAAAAACGTTAGTGTAAAAATCCAATCCAAACCGTAATCTGATGGATTGGATTGGAGTTAAATATTTGATGGTTGGATTGGATTTGAAAAGTTAAAATCCGTTTGGACGGGAATTAAGGTAAATTTGGATCCATGAGCACCCGTACTTTTGATGCCATCACATTCTTGTACCTCCTAACTTGTTCCCCGCATTCATGTTATGCCTTCATCCAACAATCCTTCCTTTCTCTCTCCCCATCGTAAAAAACAATACATTGTCCTCATTTAATTTTACAATATCTATTTTTTTTCTTGCTTAATATGCACTAAGGTTGTCATTATTTCTCCTTCTAATCAATATTAAATCTTCTTTCTTTATTTCCTTATCAATGATGGAATTTGTGTATAATCTACGTATTATAACGTAGCCAATGGGATAAAATGGAGCTCTAGCAATAAATAAATTGATTGTTCATTCTTGTATCTTCAATGAATTAAAATATCACTACAAGAAGCTTGACCTAAGCCAACACACTTTAACATTTATTGTCATATCTTCCGTAGTTAAATAAGTAACAATAAATACTATTTGTTACTTATTCTTTGAATTCTATTTATTAAAAATCAAAAGGTGCACATTTATTTTCTATTTGCTTTCAAAAATCCAAAAATTATAAAATCATATTTAAAATTTTTTTTAAAAATATTTTACTTATTATAGTATTTTATAGCCTTAGTCCAAAAATCCCTAAAAATAAAAAAAAACATAAAAAATAAAAAGCTCCAAAATCCTTATAAAAATTATAAAAACTCTTCAAAAACTCCAAAAATATTTATTTCTATTTGATATTTTTATTTATACATATTACTAAGTATTAAAATTAATTTTGAGAATTTTTTGACTTTATTTAGTATTTTTAAATCTAAAAAAATGGCCTATTTAAATAGTCCCTGATTTTATGTATTTAGGACTTATAGATACCTAAAAATTAACAGAAAATTTTGTATCACAAAAATATTAAAAAAAATAAAATCTCAAAAATACATTTTTCTGTATTTTTTTATTATTTTTAGTCATCTTTATAGTTATAATACCATATATAGTATAATATTCATATATATATATATACACATATATCAAAATTATTTATTAAAAGAAAAGGAAATGAAAAATCAGAAAATTATAGAAAAGAAAATAAAAATTAAAAAAATAAAAAATTATTATATAAATAAAAAATATAAAAGAAATAGAATTATTTTATTTAATTAAAAACTCATAAAAATATTATTTGATTAGTTTGTTGTTTGAGTGAATATTGTACAAAGCACATATATTATTTATTCGTTATTTATTTATAAATAGTATACCTGCTACACCGACTTGGCTCTATGTGTTCGCTACTCTTCTTGTTACTATACACACGTTTATTATAGGGTATAATAAATTTTGATCAACATCTATACTTGCTAGTCTGATTTCATTATATTGTGGGTTGATTGTTGCTTAGTCCATTGGTCTTTGAGAGCTATCACCACCACGACTTAGCAGTCTTGCCTTGTGTGGACCACAAGACAGTCCCTCTGATTATTTGGGTTAAACAAATGGCGCCATTGTCAAGGAGAAAGTGAGTGTAGCATTTATTTTGTATATTATTCTTCATTTTATTTTCTAGTATTTATTTTTGATATTTATTTAATTATTCCGACCACTTTCTTCGTTGATATTTCTTGCGAGGTACGGCATGGCAACGACGACTTCTTAGGAGGTTGACGCACCGAGCAACTAGGAGCAAGCAGGAGAAGGAAGCAAAGAAAGAAGGAGACCGAGCAATCACTTTTGTTTTTTATTTTATTTAGTGTGAGAGAGAGAGAGTTTTCTTTTTATTTTTGTAAAATTAATTTTTAATAATTCTGGACATTAGACACTGCCACACCTCACAAGTTCCAATGCTTAGGTATTTGTTCATCTAGGGGCCTCATTGTGTTTTTCATGCTTCTCAATTTTCTTTTCTTTGATACACGTGTTTTGAGTTTTTTGACTTTTTTTATTTTATTTGTTTGACTGAGCCCTAGTTTAGGACTTGCTTGCTTGATAGATTATGGCCCAAAGCCTTAATTGGATTGCACGTTCCTATAGTATCACGCTTGGATCTACTCAAATCTAATTGTTGATTATTTGGATTGAAACCGCGCACCATGAGAGACTCCACACAACGCTTGCAAGACCCGTTGCGGCGGGCACCGAGGAGTCTCCAAGACTGGACTCTAGGTTTCTTTTCTAGATAGTCAGCTCATGTTCTTCACGATAATAGCAACTCATGTTTCTATGGTGCTTTCATCGGCTTGCATTGCAAATAGAGTAGGTTTCAATTTTGTATAGCATCGTGCACAAAGAGAGTTGGAGGCAAGGTGAGCATCTCTATCTGAGCATACATCATTGATTTACGCTTGCATTGCTTTTTCGACTTTCTCCCTCTGATTTTGATCACATAGGATATTAAAGGAATTGATCCCTCATTAGGATTCATGTATTTATAAAAAAAATCAAAAAAGTGCTAACCAATAAAATTGAGATTGCTAACTATACTTGACCCTAAAATAAAAAAGGAAAAAATCTTATTTTGGGAAGAGTAACCCCCTTCTTGTATACATGTTGCATTCAGACTAAGAGAGTCACCCTTGTACTTGTGCCTTAAGTGCTTGGGTTGGCTCTTGGTCCCTGTTATTGCTGGAAACACTTGCCTCGGGCGTTAGACAAAGTTGTCCCGGTGTTCTAGTATGTGTGCACCGCCGACTAGAACACAACCACTCTAGGTGACTGCACCTGTGAGCTTGTAAATATTTTGTCTCTCACCTAACTCTAAAATTTGACAAGATAAAAAGGCCAAACCTTCTCAGTCATCATTGTGTTGAGTTGGTGAATTAAGGGTTTGTTTATTTATATTTGCGTTTGTGTGCATAATCGATCTTATCTGTGCATTTGCACTTTTTTTCTTGCATATCTTGACTTGACCATCATGCTCTCCTGATCCCCGCCTTTTGTTTCAGAGACGACCGAATGGAGTGATTTTTATCCAAACTTCATGGATCCTTCGTACTCTCCAACTGGTCCACCTCCATTTTTCCAGGAGGACTTTGATCCTGATTTTTCTTTTTGTACATATCTGCCTCATCTACAGTTTTTGGCATCGGATTTTTACCCACCACCATCATATAACCCACCATATCATTCAATCGAGATTGAGCTATTGCAATCACCTCTCACGGACACCATGATTGAGTACTTGACCCGGATAGTGGAGCAAATGAAGTAGAGGATATATGACCTCATTAGTATATATAAGAGCCATGCGCTCGCTTCACCATCTGATTTTATGGATTCATTCGAGGATGCCTATGAGAGCTTGCAATCATCCAAAATACAAAAAAAATGAGAAAAATTTAAAAATAAAAAAGCAACCGGGAGACACCTAGCCAAGTTAGTTTGTGAGGAGAGAGCGCCCATGCCCATCCTATGCCCACACACACTCACCCCAGTTCCCACCTTTTCCCCTAAGGACGACACTGCACAAACTACTTTTAGTCATCCTTGTGTAGATGATGATTTCAATCTCTTCCCTTGTATGGAAGAGATAGAAAATCTTAAAAAAATTATTGGCTCACCCCGAAGTGGCAGCAACTATTCATAAGATTATTAAGGCCCCACTCCAAAAGGCTACGAACCAATTATCTACATACACACCCAAGAAAAGAAAGCGACAACGTAGATCTGAGCGACACGTTCTGACCATGGACACTGCCCACGCCATTACATACCGTTCACACATTAGGAAAGTGAACATTGTTACACCTCATTAGATGTGCCCTTTCTAACCACACATATGATCATACTCTCCTTGATGGCGATGCTTCGATTAATATAATACCCTCCTTATTGGTACGATCTCTTCATATGGGGCTTGTAAAGAAAATCAGAGTGATTTGCTAGTTTTTTGATGGATCAATAAAGAGGCCGAGGAGTATTCTTGAGAACATCATCATTTAAATCCGGGGCATGAGCTTCACTGTTGATTTTGTTGTACTTCCCATGGAGACCTCCGCCCCTGTGGACCATCCTCCGATCATCCTCGGACGACCTTTCTTACCTCTACGAGCGTCATTATTGATTATGGATATGGAGAAATTCACTCTCGATTTTGCCGATAAGAGAGTTGTCTTGATCACCGCACCCACTTCTAACCAGAGACCCACATCTGATGAGAGTGTACCCATGTTAGTGACGAACCGCAAATCCGGCCTCTTAATAAGTCGTTTTAAAGCGTTGTAGTTGGCCAAATCGGATTCGTCAAAGAACCATTTAATTAATATAATCAATTAAACTAAATGATCTATTTATATTTTACGTGGGCAAGCCTAAGGTCGAACTCAGGGACACGAGCCTCTCTTGTAATATTTAGAATCAAATTATCTAAGTTAAGCGTTGGATTAAAGATCGTAGGTCAATGCAATGCATGCACACAAGACAACACTATGCATTGAGTAAACATGAAACATGCATTTTTTTACTTGATTTTTAATCATGCGAATAGATGCAATTAAATGCAATGCAAGTATGCCCTAAGTCAGAATAAAATAATGAGCAATTTAAACATTCATTAATTTCAGGCTCAAATCATGAAACAAACTTGTTGGAGAATTTAGGCAAGGCATAAGCGTACCACATAATAGACACTTAACTATTTAAAATACGACATTAAAATCATAGTATCAAATCAGGAAACAAATTATGCCATTAAAAATTTCATCAAACAAGCTTTATGAAACTGAAATCAACTGAAACAGAGATACGGTGCTCAAGATATGCATAAAAGAAGACAATGGCATAAATGCAAGAAAACATAAAATATAAATAGCAAACAGGTCCCTCGAAGGGACTAAAATACAAATAAAACAAATTCCGGGACCTTCCCTGTAAATAATCCACGAACGTGGGGGTATTTTTGCAACTATTTAAACCCACATGGGTATGAGTGCAAAATACCCCAGGCGCACGTGGTTTGCACGTGAGCTCTAGACCTGCCTACAATTTGAAGAAATTGGTGGGCCTCCCTGCTATTTACCCAGAGTGCACGTGACATGCACGCGCGCTCTAGGCTCAGTAGGCTCTTGTAGGCTCAACTGTTGCTTCAGCTAGCGGCTCAGGCTTTGGCACAAGTTCGGCTGGCTTGGAAGAGGCTCGGAGCGTTGGGGAGGCTCGGTATAGGCTCGAGGAACTCGAGCCTAGAGATCTTGCACTGAGGTTCGGATCAGCTTCGACGAAGACACATGGACGATCAAAGACCGCCCGATCATCGAGATCAGACGGTAGCTGGACGCTGCGGATGACGTCGACGTGGACCCTTATACGCCGTTGGATGATCACCGGGTGACGCATCCTACAGTAGATGCACCTTCCTCCTCTGCTGCGACTGGCGGCAGAACCAGGACTCCGGCGGAGGGATCCTAGCTTCGCCGCTCATCTTTGGCGTCGATGAAGAACCCCAGCTGCTCTTGAATGGGTGTCGATGAAGCTAAAGGTCTGCGTGAGCTGCAATGATGCTTGGAGAAGCCCCTCGTTGCTCCAGTGATGGAGGCGGAGCTCGCCAAGAGGACTTCAGCGAGGTCTGCGGCCATTGATGTAGTCCTACAATGTTAGTCGACTAAAGCCGAAGTGCGTGCTCATGCGAAGTGGGTGAATGTGAAACGTAGTAGAGGCTGTTTGATTGTGAAGAAGGCGACAACCTAATGTCTTATCCAGCTAGATTGGCGGAGAAGGGGGTCGGAGGTGATTTGAGGTCGCGAAGGAGGGAAGAGGTGATTGAAGGGGTGAGCGAAGATGAGGGATGTGAAGCGAAGCTGAATCATGGGTCAATGGAGAGTGAACGAGCGTGTAGAGTCCTAATTAATTCAAAGAAATAAGAAGAAAATACAGAGGAAGAATCGAGAGGCTTACATGGTTGGAGATGGAGGTTGCGGTCTATACTGAGATCCGAGGGGAGCTCGGGTCATCACCAGACTCCGACGACCCCTCGGAGCAGCTTGGTGGGGCGGAGCCACCGCGGTCCTGGCCTACCATGGCCAAGGGTCATCATCGGGGGCTACCGCCGTCGTTGTGCCTCGATCAGCCCTCCCCCTGTCACGGGGAGGAAGAAAGGGGTTGGGCGGAGCCCCGCGTAAAGGTGGACGAAGGTGACATGCGGAGGAGATGGGGTATTTGAAGGAGCGACGGTGGTGGTTCTGGTGGGTGTTTTGGTGGAGAATATGGAGCGAGTGGAGGGGAATCATGGGATAAATGACGACCTGCGAGAATGAGGGATGAGTAGGGTTGATCATGGGGTAGTCGGGAGGTTGTGAGGTTAGTGAACGAGGTGGGAAGAATACAGGAAGGGGGAATATGGTGCGCGAGAGGAAAGTTGTGGGAGAGAGGGCGTAGCGTGAGGTAGAAGATGAGTTCTCTGCCGTTGGATCTCGCGATCCAACGGTGGAGAAATAGGTGTTAAGGGGCAGTTGGGGCAGGGGCCTCGGGTGATCCAATCGAAGGGCATAGGACATGCCACATGGCGAAATGCTATGTAGGCATAATCGGACGGTTAAGATGCAATGAGGAGTAGGATCGGGTGGTGGAGAAATGAGCGGGAATGAGCGACGCGGATGGAGGTATCCAGAACATGCTCGTGTGCCTGTGAATGCGACACATGGCGAGAGCAGGTGAGGGCGCTAAAGGACGGACCGAATGTGATCTGGACCATCATCCAAGGGCCGAGAAATGAGGCGGATTGAACGGTGGTGATCTGGTCCTTAAGACGATGATCCAATGGCCACGAGCATGCTACGTGGAGGGCTATGGATGAGGCGGGCGTTAACGGCAGAGATGAGATCTAGGGGAACGATCGAACGGCTGAGGGATGAAGCAGGTATGAAGGGCCCATATCTGAAGGTGGTGAGGATGATCTGACGACCCAAAGGCAAGGCGCGTGGCGGGTGATGGAGTAGGTTGCGTGGCGCAATCAGAGGGTGCCATGTGGCTTGATCTGGATGGCTGAAAGAAAATGTGAGATAAGGGAGAGTATATGATTGAATTTGGAAAATTCAAAACATGAAAGTTGTAGATCTCGATGAGATCTACAAGTTTCATGTTGACTAAAAACGGAAATGAGGTCAAATAAAGTACTAAAATACAAGGGTACAAATATACATACATATAGTGTACAATGGGGTCCCAAAACCCAAGTTTTGCATATGAGCTTCGATTTAAATAAAATTGGTCTCATTTTGTAGGTCTCTGAATGTGTATTAATTTAAAAGTGAGTAGATCTAGATCGGAGGTTGTATGCAAGAGATATGTGCATTCTAAGATCCATGACTTCCAACTTGGTTTGGGGTTTTATTGGGCAGTTATCCAGGTTAGCAATTTTCAGTATTTTCCTTGTATTATTTATCAGTAATATATACAGTATAGAGTTGGCTTTATTGGATTTGGAGTGAGTATAAAATATATACATATAGGTTTATAAGAGATTTGGGCTTCTTATTTAATGCAGATGCAAATGCTAAGATGCATATGTTATCAATGCATGCATGAATGCTAATTATGCAATTTTTGTGGAAATATGCTCCTAATTTCCCGAGAACAAGGCTTTATTTTCAACTTTAAGAGTGATGAATCACATATTCATCAGTTAGCCGACCCTGAGGACTATAAGCTTGATGTTGATATTAGAGAGGTTTGCTTTATCAAGGATGATTCTGAGACCCGAGGATTCCTCTTTGGGTGGGAAAGGCTTGGAAAGCATAGACCTTGGAGTTCCCCCTTCCAGTGCGTGGCGATGTATTGATGACATCCGCAACATTTACACCATAGACACCTTAGTGCAAAGGGCAGAATTAGGAGAGACTTCACATGCCAGACTTGACCTTACTACTTCCACTGACAAGTTCGCACCTTTTCATTTTGAGATTTGTGAGACTTCCTAGGCCGAACCTGGACACCTTCCAGTGACCAGTTCATGCCTTTCCGCTCTGGGATTGTTGAGGATCTTCATCAGATCGATCCTGATCGGTTTGTGTCAACTGATGACCCCTATATCAACCTACACCTTGTTCGATCCATTCCTCAACAATCACACAAGAAGGTCTACTTTCTACCTTCTTGATCTCTATATAGCCTCCACTCTATATATCCGCTTTCGTTTACTTCCTTCCATCTACCGTTTTCTCATCCATCTCATTCTATGTGTTCGCCTTGCTCAGGATGTACTTTATCCTAAATATAGGGGGCAGACGAGTCAAGTGTTCTTTCTTCGCCGTGTTTCATCATTCCTGTTGTTGCCTATACTTAGGGCTCTTTTACCCTAAGTATACGGGGAGTGATGCGTACATTCACCCAACGTATTTCTTTTATCAGTTTCTTTTATTTATCTCCTCAACTGTCTCCTCTTCCGTTAATATTTTATGTCTGTACTTAGGGATATCCTACACTAAGTATAGGAGGAGACAGAATGAGTTATGATATGTTCATTCCCACCCTCAACCCTTCCTGCATGTAGATACAACCTGCTATACTTGCGATTAGTTGATCTTAAGTATAAAGGGGACGATCGACTTCCTATTCATTATTCGGTAGATGTAGTATAGATTTTCCTTCACTTAGTACGAGTTATGGCTTCCTTTCCTCTCCGATCTATGAGGACATAGCTCAAGCTAAGTATAGAGGCCATATAAACGTTGTATATATTTTAGCCACAACTCGAACTTTCGTATTTTTTGATAATGTAACTAATAAAAAAATAAAAAAAAATATATTACAATTCTTTGTACGTACTGATTAGTAAATCAAGTTAATTTTTTTTTGCAAAATGTTTGAAAAATGGTTGGAAAATCTCTTTGAAAAATCTTTTGAAAACTATTTTGAAAATGTTTTGTAAAATATTTTCATCCTTTGTGAAATTTTTTTGTTTGTAAACAATCTTTTCTTTGTGTGAATAAAATATTTTGAAAATCTATTTGCAAATGCATTGAGAAATGGTTGCAAAAATATTTTGAAATATATATATATATATATTATTTGAAAAAAAAACTTTGCAAAATGATTTTTAAATTTTGTAAATGTTTGAAAAAACTATTTGTCAAACTAGTTTGCAAAATAAAGTTTTCAAAATGTTTGTTAAAATCTTTTCAAAATTATTTTGAGAACTATATACATGATTTAAGCAAATAAAGATCCTTACAAATCTTGTACATACAAATCTGTAAATTCTCAAATCCTAATTCTTATACATAACAAGACGCACTCTCGTGTAAATATTTGCACATATTTCTTTTCCTAATTTTTTTTATTTTGAGAAATCCCTAAAAATTGCAAAAACAAAACCAAAAACATTTGCAAAAAACTTTTCAAAAACCCACATAAAAATTTTCAAAACTTTTTCAAAAATCCATAAAAAATCCAAAATCAGAAATTTACGTCACAAAAATATTTTCTTTGCATTGGACATAGCATTTGCATTTTTTGGATTGATGTTAACAATTGAACAAGTCTAAATAAAATACGAATATTGGAGCTTGGTTGGACCTTAATCCACTTAATCACCAGAACCTTATTGGAACTGGAATTGAGATACTTCATGTTTGCTAGACTTAATTCTTTGATACCACAAGACTTAGTTCAGTGTCGTCTTGACTACTTAAGTAGAATATTTTAGAACACACACATGACTCTTGTCGACAATGACCTGGCTTGCACGCTTGCACTTTACACTTTGTTCACCTCAGTTGAAGTGGTAGAGGAATGGATTTGCCGACATGAGACACAAGCCAATGGAAACATCAGAAGTCACACATTTGTGGCCATTGTAACCCCAACCCGATCCAGTAGCCATGAGGTCTAGTGATAGAAGTTTTGGTTTGCAATAATGCTTCAAAAGAAGGATAATCTACTGGCTCAAGAGGAAAAAGTTCATATGTAAATGATGCTATATATAGTATTCAAATGGAAAAAACCAAACTCCAAAAAAGAAAAGACATGCAAAAAAATCCAAGAAAAATCAATTCCTGTCGGAGCATGTTTTTAATAAGAAAGCTCGAGCTTCAAAGTCAAATGTGTGTAGTCCTGTGGCTGGATGACCTGGCTACACCTATCAAGCATCCTAGGATAGGTAGCTACACTGGCTATCATCCATTCTTCTCTCCAACTACTATTCTTGAGTTGGTTGTACTTGAACTTAGAAGGGAATACCCCACTTCTCGAGGAAAGAGTTGTTGGATTGGGGAATTAGGGTCATCATGTTGGACAAGACTAACTTTTACCGCTTTGGCTGAGAGGAGCTACATATAACTGACACCGTACAAGAATGACCCATAGTCATAAGGGATTGCACATGACATCGACTTGTTCTGACCTGACTTTTGATGAGACTTGGGCAGAGTTTTATGGGTTTTAAAGGCTATTGTGTTTCAAGTCTGATCCCCAATAAGGTTCCGACCACACATAAATTCCATAGGTCTGACTGAGCTCCAAACTTTGATTTTATGAAGACATGTTTAAGAATTAAATTCAAACCAAGTTATTTCTTTTTCTTTTCTTTATTTTCTTTTCTGCACTTATAGGCATAAGTGTTTGCTATGGACTAACAAAGGCAAATATAGAGGGGTGATGAATCTCCATTTCATTACCTTTATTATTCTATTTTGACCTTAATTCCCTAGCTAAACGCGTGTAAATAGCATTAATTTGTATAAAATAACATTCATTATTTATTATATAAATACTATATAAAATACTGCAATTAATGCTGAAATAAAAGAATAAAGTAAGAAAAGAAAAATAAATAAAATATCAAAGGTTTTTTTATGACCTTAAACCCCGGGAACAAGTCAATAATTGATTTGGTCGATAAGGAATAAAGTATGGGGAGATAAGGGGCAAAAATAACAATAAAAACCCCTCATTTTTACTCTTCAATAATCCATTTCAGGACTTATTTTATTCTTTAGTATTTATACATAAAATCAATAAACTTTGTACATGAAAGTTGTATATAAAAATATAAAAAAATACAAAATTTATTTCACATAAAAATAATGTGAATTGCACTTTCTACACTCAGCATAAAATTCTAAAATCTTAACTTCATAGACATGTATCTTCTCCATATGAATTCAAAATTCATCAAAATCACCTTTAATTGTAATTTTTATTAGCCATTTTAATGGAGATGGTTTCTTTTAATTTGGAGTTAAAATGCAAAAGTTAGGTTTTGGACTCCTATTGTACAATATACCTGAATAAACCATTCATTTCATTTATTCTTTATATTTTTCATTATTTTATATTTTATAATTTTATAAATATTATTTGTAATATATGTACATACTTGGAATGAAATAACACCATAAAAATACACTAAAACAAAACAATATACTAAAATACATAGATGAATTACCTATACATATACCTATATAATAAATATACATATTATTTAGGTGTACAAATAAGTTCAAAAAAATAAAATAAAAATATATTTCTGTGTACTTAAATAAAGTATAAATATATAAATAATGTGTACAAAATAATAAATTACAAAATTCAAAATAAAAATAAAATATCTAATATATAGGTAAATATACCTATGAATATACATGCACATAATAACTTGTAATAAATAACTTCATAAAATTAAAAAATATAAATTAAATACTACATAAAATAATAAACATGTTTTATTTTATAAACTAAAATTAATTAATTCATTTATTTTTTGTATCGATTTTACAAACAATTTCCACTTCCTTTTTCCCGATTGGTCCACGTGGACCAACCAGGAGCTTGCTTTAGTTGACCTAGGGTCAACTGTACGCCCCTATGACTCTTGTCAGAAATCATGCACCGGCCTATCTTCTCCCTTTTTTCCTGCTTCCACCATGTCTCCTCCATCCCTCACCCTTCCATCATCCTACTCCTTGTACAACCGTTGCCCACACCATCCCATCGCTTCTCACCTACACTCGTTCTTTCGTATGCCAACTTCCCTAAAAAATCGCTCCATTTCACTGTATATAACCACCTCCTCATCTGCCATTTTGTGGTTGGTTCGACTTTTACCATTCTTAGCCCCTCAGAGCGCCTGGTGGTGGAGCTGATCGTGACAGGAGAAGCTTGTTGCGCTCCAAAGCGAGAAGGAGTGGCGTAAGAGGAGTTCCCAGCCCATCGTCGGAGCTTTGCTCCCGACGGTCCATCTCTTTGGTAGATGTAATCATTGTCTTTTGTTTATGCATTTTATTTTGTGTTTTAATTGTTGTTTAACGTAGATTAGATCAATTTAACTTCGTTGGAGCTTTAGAGCTCTGGCCACTATTTGTAGTCGTGACCCCTAGAGTAGATTAAGTCAATTTAAACTCGTCGGAGCTCTAGAGCTATGGCCACCATTTGTAGCCGCGAACCCCCTGCTCCGACCCGCCCGACCACCCAACTACCTTCCCTTGCCGCTTCTCCTTCTCCACAACCCATTAAAATCATCGGATCTACCCCAGATCCGAGAGTCAGGGTCCAACCCCACCGCTCCCATCGAACCTCTCCGTTCCTCTTTCATTTCACCTTGATTCCCATCAATAAGGCCTAGTTTGCTTCGCCAGAGAATCAGTGATCTTTCCTTGCAAGTACAACAACTAGAGAAGCCCATCTGAGGGCTGATTGACTCAAAACAGACTCCCATGTCCTTCTCCAAACCCTCGAGCTCCAGGGGTCTACCAGTGACCCCCTTATATATTTGAAACCCTTAGGAGCTGTGCGGTGACGACCAGAACGTAAAGAGCATCTCGGCTGAGCTCTAGATGGCCGGAGACAAGTGTTACATTTGAATCAAAGCTCTCCAATGACGAGTTCGTCCTCTATTCATCCTCCACCTTCCTCGGTCGTCCAATCAACACTGATTGACCAGATGTACAACTACCATCAGATCAAAAGAGCCTCCACCGTCAGATCTCCTTGGGAGATCTAATCACAGATGTCCACTGCCGAAGCATCATCGTGCACTCAAGTGCTGCCACACGTCAAGTGAAATGTTAGGAGTCGCACGATTGCACGCATGTGGGTTTAAACATATAAGAAGCCCTCACTTTTGTATATTAATATTTAATATTTAAATTTTTATCTGTAGTTGTAAAATTTTGTAAAAATTGCAAGCCAATCCTCGTACTATTCATATATTACATTCTGGTCCTTGGGGCGACGTGAGCTGGACATTTTGCATAGAAACACTTGAGGTTTTTTAATTATAGTTTAATATTTAAAATTTGATTTCAAGTTGTAAACTTTTGAGTAATTTTCATTGTGTCCCCTATCTTTTATTTTATTTGCAAATATACAACTATTAGTACAATTACTTTTTCTGTGTTTGTTTTCTATTTTCTAAAAATATCACCCGTAAACCAAAAATTATGGGAAAATAGGGTAATGTTCCTTCTTGCTTGATCTTTCAAGACATATAATTAGTTTTGCATTTTATATATTTTCATATTTATTAAATATCAAAAGGTGCATGTTTATTTTCTGTTTACTTTAAACAATCCAAAAAATTATAAAATCGTATTTAAAAATTCTAGAAAATAGTATTTATTTATTATTTTAGTTTATAGCCTCAGACTAAAAATCCCTAGAAAAAGGAAATCATAAAAAACTAAAAGATCCAATATCCTTATAAAAATTATAAAAACTCTTCAGAAAAAACTCCAAAAATATCTATTTCTATTTAATATTTTTATTCATACATTTACTAAGTATTAAAATTAATTTTAAGAATTTTTTACTTTATTTAGTATTTTTAAATCTCAAAATAATTCAGCTTATTTAAAAAATCCCTGATTTTATTTATTTAGGACATATAAATGTCTAGAATTAACAAAAATTCCTAAAAAATCATAAAAACATTATAAAAATATAAAAACCCAAAAATATTCTATTCTATATTTTTTATTATTTTTAGACATTTTATAATTATATTACCATATATTATATAATATTCATATATATTTGATACATATATGTTGTATAAAAAATAAATTAAAAATCAGATAATTATATAAAAAAGAAATAAAAATTAAAAAATAAAAATTAAAAAATAAAAATTAAAAAATAAAAATTAAAAAATAAAAATTTAAAAACATTATATAAATAAAAATATATAAAAAAGAAAAATAATTATTTTATTCAATTAAAAATCCACAAAAATATTAATTAATTATTTGAGTGAATATTGTACAAAATACTTACATTAAATATTTATTATTTATTTATAAATAATATACCTGCTACAACGACTTGTCTCCATGTATTCAACCCCTACTCTGCTTGTCATTATACACATATATATTGTAGGGTATAATAAATTTTGATCCACATCTATACTTGTGTGCCTGGTTTCATTCTATTCTTGGTTGTTTGTTGCTTAGTCCATTGGTCTTTGAGAGTTGTCACCACAACGACTTAGTGGTCCCGCTTTGTGTGGACCTCAAGACAATCCCTCTGATTATTTGGGTAATATGGTGGAGGAGAGAGCGTCCCTCTTGCGATTCGAACCTGGATCCTTTAAGGCGTGGGTATATTACACTACCACTAGACACTCATTGGGTTCTGCCAACAATGGTTGATGAGTACCCATTTTGTTGTTTTTAGGTTATGATGTTTAGACCTTCGAAATCCTACGCGGGAAGATCATTTTGCAAGAATGAATGCAACATATGGAATCGGTTCCTTTATTGTTACAACACATACTGTAACGTAAGGGAGCCGCTCGATGGGCATCGGACGGCCCTCGGAGGGGGCCGGGATGGTTGGTGTGTATCTCGATGCCCATCGAGCAGCTCCCATGCATTACAACAGGTGCTGTAACATAAGAGGATCCGCTCGTCACAACATATTGTAGATCCATGCAATTTCTAAAGAAACTGTACACATCATATCGATAGAACACAACATATCGTAGATTCATACAGCAGTGATTAAAAACCAAATAATAAGAAAACAGAAGGAAGTACGTGCTGTCTATATACAGACAGGCCTTCTTTTGCCGAACGAAAGGTTCCCAATCCGCAAAACAATCACCATCACATCCAGCAAACAACACATCTGTTACAAACGCGGAGAAAAATCAACAAGCCACGTTGTCTTGCAACTTATTAATGACAGGAAACCATAAACCTCCACAAAATTAACTCGAAGTCAAATTAAACAGCCCCATATTTTTATTTGTTTGATGTGCATGCCCACGTGAACAGCACCCGCGTTGCATGTCATGGCGTCCAATACACGAAAGAAAATAACATTGGAGGTTTTCCACGTACGTACGTAGTGAGAGGGCTCAGCTGAGGTCCCTTGCGCACCTCGTGATGGCCGTGCAGGCGCGCCTGTAGGGGTTGGCCCTCCCCCTGTCGGCGCAGTTGTAGTAGGACTGCCCCCTCCTGTTGCACGGCACCCTGTCCTTCTGCAACGCTCCGTAGCTTATGAACCTCTTTCCTGCCGCCGCAAGCACCCTCCTGGCCGTCTCCGACTCCATCCCAACCTCTTCCTCCTCGTCCGCACAGTCCCCAACGACGCCGTCGACAATGCAATTGCCGGATGGGTCGAAGCCCCCGTCCACGAAGGAGGTGAGGGTGAAGTCGAGGTCCCCCGCGGAGGCGGGTGCAAGGCGGGCGGCAATTAGGAGGACGACGACGAGGGAGATTACACGGAGAGCCATGGGGGTCGGGTGCACCATACGAGGATATGGGTCCAAGCGAGGAGGAGGTGAGGGTCTGCTCTTGTGGGAAGGAGAGGGGAGGGGGATTGAGGTGGTGGGAGGAGAGGGCCAAGAAAAGGGCGAGTGGGTGGTGGTGCTTGATGGAAGCAAATAAAAGTTGACGGAGGTTAGAACCTCGTTAGCTTTTCTATTTTTAGACTAGACAAGGTAGGGCACGATAGCTCGGATCCTCTGTCGAGCAGTTCACATGAAATCCGAGCTTTTTTGAGGTCATACCGTGCGAACTGTTCGATTTTGATCAAGCGGCTCAGATGCGATTGGATTTTATAGCAGAACGCTGCATTACTGCAGAGGATCCGCGCTTTAGGGCGAAAGCAAAGGTTGATTATTAATCAAATCTTACGGATATTCTTTAGAAGTGATTAAAGGGTAAATTACAAAAAAAAAGCTTCAACTATGCCTCAATTCTCAATTAAGGGACTCATTTTTCAATTGTAACAAAAGGAGCATGATCTTATGTTTTTGTCTCAAATAAAGGCATCTATAAGCTTCAACGACCCTTATATATTGACGTTAAACCCTTAAGTTGAAAGTTTAGGCCTCTATTTGTTATAATTGAAAAATGAGGCTTTTAATTGGAAATCAAGGTATAGTTGAGGCTGTTTTGTAATTTATCATTGTTAAAATTCTAAAAGTTATAACATTCAAGTTATAGATAAAACAAGATAGATAACTCACATAATAATTAACTTATTTATGTGTTAGATATGGAAGTATTGACTAAAAGACGCCAAACAAAGGAAATCATTTTTTAATATAAAATTCAATTCAAATTTTAACTTTATAAATGACATTGCATAAAAAGTCTGAATATACGAGGATTTACCATAATAGAATAATTTACCAACAAAAGTTTAGTGGTATTTGAAACGTGCATATTTTGTAAAGTCCTAACGGTAAAGTTTATGATTTTGTGTATGGAAATCAAATCTTGATAATCTTATAGAAAGTAATCATTTCGTAGTTAAAAGTAAAAAATTGTAATCACGAACAATTTGAGGATTCATTGCTATGCTTTCTAATGTTGATTTTATAAACAACATTAATATTATTTGACGTTGAACTATTATTGATTTCAAAATAATGCTTCTTGTTAAATTATATTTGATTTTTAAAATTATCAAGAAATGATATATCCATTGTTATATTATAAGCGATGAATCCGGCAACATCATGTATCTATTAACTTTTAAAAAAATAAAAATATTTCTTCGGTTTTTTGACAAATAAATGACGATTGAAAATTGTTAATAGTCCATGTTGTGATTTCAACTACTAAAGATAATTTGACAACAAATGTTACACTACAAGAAAATTGATCTATGACAACAAGTAACTTGAATATTCGTTGTCATATCTTCTGATATTAAATATAAAAAAATAAATATTTTCCTATGCTAATTAGCTTTTGTTTGTAATTAACAATGGATGTAATCATGTTCATTGCTAAAGATTCATATAACGACTATATATCCGTTAGCTCATGTGTTAACATTTATAATAATCATTGTTAAACGATGAATATGTGTAAAATGCAGAACTAATTATATGCTGTAAAAGACCAAGCAAACATGCACATCACCCTATTTTTCCATAATTTTTGGAGAACTGATGGTATTTTTAGAAAATTGAAAACAAACACTAAAATTAACTGAACTACTACGGGTATATTTGCAAATAAAATAAAAGGCATGGGGCACAATGCAAATTACCCAAAAGTTTACAACTGAAAATCAAATTCTAAATATTAAATTCAATTAAAAAATCACAAGGGTCTCTATGTGAAATCCCAGCTCACGTGGGGGGGCCACGTGAGCTGAGCTGGCAAGGACTATAATGTAATATGCAAATAATGGTAGGATTCACTTGCGTTTTTTTTTTAAATTACAACTACATGTGAAAATCTAAATATTAAATATTGATATACAAAAAAATCTGGGGGCTTCTCAGATGTTTATCCCCACGTGTGCGTGATCGTGTGGCTCCTGACATTTCACTTGATGTGTGGCACCATCTGGGGGCACGATGACACTTCGGTAGTGGACGTCTGGGATGAGATCTCCGTGGGAGATCTGATGGTGGAGGCTCTTCTGATTTGACAACAACTGTACACATGGGTGATCGACGCTGATCAGACGACCGAGGAAGGTGGAGGATGAATAGAGGACAAACTCACCGTTGGCGAGCTTTGATTCGATGTAGCGCGCGTCTCCAGTTACATAAAGCTCAGTCGAGATGCTCTTCATGTTCCGACGTCACCATGCAGCTCCCAAGGGCTTCAAATATGTTTGTGGGTCACTGGTAGACCCATGAAGCTCGAGGGTTCGAACAAGGACATGGGAGTCTGTTTTGAGTCAATCAGCCCTCAGATGGTATCCTCTAGTTGGTGTACCTGCAAGGGGAAGATCAGTGATGTTCTGATGAAGCAAACTATGCCTTTTATTGATGGGAATCGAGGAGAAATGTAACATGAGCAGAGAGGTCCGGCGAGAACGGTGGACTTGGACCTCGACTCTCAAATCTGGGGCAGATTTGGTGATTCTGATGGGTCACAGCAACAGACGGTGGCGGGAGCTCTAGAGCTCCTACGAAGATAAATTGACCTAGTCCACGCTAAAACAATAATTAAAACACGAAATAAAATGCATAGACAAAAGACAATGATTACATCTACTTAAAAAGCTAATAAAGTTACCTAGATTTGGATGGAGTCAAAGAGATGGACCATCGGCGATGGGCTGGGAATTCCTACACCACTACTCGTTGTGGAGCTGTCGAGCTTCTCCTGTCACGATCAGCTCCACCACCAAGCACTCCGAGGGGCTAATAATGGGTAAAAGTCGAGCCAATATCAAAATGGCGGAGGAGGTAGTTATATACAGTGAAATGGGCATTTAGTTCATATTTTTTTATTTTTATGAAGTTATTTATTACAAGTTATTATTTACATGTATATTCATAGGTATATTTACCTATATAGCTTATATTGTATTTTTATTTTGAATTTATAATTTATTATTTTGTACACATTATTTATATATTTATACTTTATTTAAATACACATAAATATATTGTTATTTTATTTTTTTGAAGTTATTTGTACACCTAAATAAATATGTATATTTTTATATAGGTATATGTATGGGTAATTCATCTATGTATTTTAGTATACTATATTATTTTAGTGTATTTTTATGGCTGTATTTTGTTCTAAGTATGTATATATATTATAAATAATATTTACAAACTTATAAAAATATAAAATAATGAAAATACAAAGAATAAATAAAATGAATATTTTATTCGGGTATATTGTACAATAGGGTTCCAAAACCTAACTTTTGCATCTTAACTCCAAATTAAATGAAACCATCTTCATTAAAGGGCTAATAAAAAGTTATATACAATTAAAGATGATTTTGATGAATTTTGATTCATATGGAGAAGATACATGATTCATATGGAGAAGATACATGTATGTGAAGTTGGGATTTTGGAATTTACTTCTGAGTGTAGAAAGTGCAATTCGTATTATTTTTATGTGAAATATATTTTATATTTTTTTCTATATATTTTTATCTACAACCTTCGTGTACAAAGATTATTGATTTGATGTATAAATAACAAATAATAAAATATGTCCCATCGAAGAACAAAAATGAGGGTTTTTATTGTTGTTTTTTGCCATTATCTCCCCCTACTTTATCCCTTATTGACCAAATCAATTCTTGACTTGATCTTAGGGTTTAGGATCATAAAATACCTTTGGTATTTTTATTTTTTTCTTGTATTCCTTTATTATTTTACTTCTACATTAATTACATTATTTTACACAGTATTTATACAATAAATAATGAATGTTATTTTGTACAAATTAATGGTATTTACATGTATTTAGCTAGGGAGTTAAGATCAAAATAGAAGAATAAAGGTGATGAAATAGAGATTCATCACCCCTTCCGAAATTACTCATCCCACTTTAAAAAAAATATGATTGTTATAGCATATGTTAAATAGACAATGATTAATGTTAGTTATTGTACAGTCAAATTTTATATTAATAAGATGTTTGTTGTTATATATGTGAGTTAATCTCCATTTTTCGCATGATTATTAACTCTTCATCTAATGATCATAGGAGTGAGGTACGCTTTATTTTGGAAATTTTATTTTGATTGTAAATGTTGCATATGATGCCTTCACGGACAAGTGTTGCCATCATAACAAATAATACCTCAAAATATCTTGATTTAAATTTAGATGAAAGAGATTAGTCAATTTAGTGAAGATGGGAAAAGTCTAGATCTGTAGCAAATATTTTGTTTGAGATTTGTCTACGGACTTACAATAATAAAGGCAAGAGGGTGTGGAGGGGGCTCCAACCCCCCTAATAGATTCGGAAGATTGGGGATCCTAGCATCCAATCTTGGAGGGCCTACGGTGTCCGACAAGTCGGATCCAACAATCATATAGTGACATCTCTCTCAACTCTCAGAACCCAATCAACAAAACAGATCAACAATCAACCCATGATATAGATAAAATAATGAATAAGTACGAGTGAAATTTATTATACCCGACAAAATGTGTATAGTGACAAAGCAGTAGGGGTCGAACCACTGGAAGTAAACTGGATAGGTTTAATTATTATTAATTGATAAAAATCAATAATAGTTATTTTTGTTATTCTACTATTTGTATTTTCTACGAGTTTTTAATTATATTTAATTTTTATGTGTTTAATATATTTTATGTTTTTATGTTTTTTATTTTTATTTTTATTTTCTTTTTTAACTTTGCAAATTTTTAGTTTCTTTTTGTTTGTTAAAGATATAATATATATGGTAGTAATAATAATAGATGTTATAAATAATATATATGGATATATAATAGATAAATACATGGAAATATATACAAGAACAATCCTTTTTATTTTTTAAAGGGTTTTAAATATATAATATGTATTTATAATTAATAATAATAAGTAATAAATAAGTATTATTCGGTGTATATAGTATATATAGGGTTTTACAGTTTTAAATATATAAAATATAATCAAATTTTAGAAATAAATTATTTTTGTGTTTTTTATCTTTTTTCTGTTTTTTTAATTTTCCATATTTATATACTAATTTTATATATTTTCAATGTATTAAATATATCAAAAACAATGAATAAGATAAATAGGTTGGATTGTTTTGGAATTTAAAATAGATAATAAGTCCAAAAATGCCCAAAACTATTTTTAATAAATAATAGATAATATAAATAAAAATATACAACATAACCTATTTTTAAAATTTTACAGAATTTTTTATAAGATTTATATGTTTTTAAGGTTTTATGATTTTTAATGTTTTTCTTTGTTTTTTTGTGATTTTTGGTCCGGAGGTATAATTTATAATAATAAATACACTCTATTTTTTGGGAGTTTTCAAAGTTGATTTTTCATTTTTGTATTTTAATATGCAAACAAGGAATAAATAGCTCCTAAATGATTTCTAATAAATGGAAAAACATAATGAAATGCTAAATAAAAATATGGTTGTGTATTAGCATGATTTAAAGCATCTATAATATTTTTTCCAACATTAATGATACATATGAGCTATTTAATAAAAACAAAAAAATATAAATAAACATACACAACATGAGAGGGTTATTTTTTGTAATAAAAATAAATTACAAGGGCAGGCATGCCAGTATCCCTAAAATTTTACACTATGTATACAAGTCTATGGACTAAACTATAATAGTAAAAGCTGGCAGAGATTTAATGCAAATACATCATGTGCCTCATGTGGGGGCCACTTGATATGACCTAGAAAAGGAACAGCTTGTAATTTGCATCAGGGGGTCCATTACAACTTTCATAAAAGTTTTTAAACCAAAACTAATATTTACAGGACTAAACTACAAATACCAAAGTTCGACAGGATTACTTAATTATTTACCCAGGGCGCACAATTGGATAGAGGGGATCTATCCACATGGCGACTCTTGAACTGATCTTACGGCCCACGTTGCATACCACTTCACCTTGAATCAAGGGCCCAGATTAGATATGGGCCCAGCTCTTGACCGAATGGTTATGGGGGTGTCACGAACAACACTTAAGAATAAAGATTGGGCAAACTTTAATCCGCTTGTTCCCCACACTCCGGCTACCTCCGTCGCTCCTGATAGGCACCACGGCTTTCTGGAAGTGCCATGCACGACTGCACCTATAGGTTCTCTTCGATAGGTTCTAGGTCCCCTCAAATGGGACACGGGACTCTGAGTGTCCAACGCAACCTGGAGCTTCTGTTGAAGCTCGGATTCGGCTCTATAGGGTTCTTCGAGGCTTGCTTTCTGCACAAAAACTATCCTTGGCTTGAGGCAACGAGGCTCGATCGATTTTAAAGCTAGAACAAGGAAATGGAGTGGGCAACGGAGCTTTGGACAATGATGGAATTGGAGCTCTGATCGAGCTAGATTCTTGCAGAATCAGGATGAAATTTGGGGGCTTTGATGGAGAAGATGAAGGGGATGAAAATGAGGGTGAAGATGGGGTCGGCATGGGTTAGGAGCATAGTGGATTCGAGTTGGAGCTTAAGGCTCCAACTAACACAAATTTATGAAATTAAGTTTTCCTAGGGCCTAATCCTACAAACTAAGATCTAAACTACACCACTAGAATGGAAAGCAAAAGCAAAATGCAAAGAAAGTTGCTCAAACATACTTGGAACATGGAGAAGAAGGTGGCTTGCTAGAGGAGCTCTAGTGGGCCTTGGATCTCCACCTCTGCCTGTTATCCTCGCTGACAAGGGTCCGCAGAGCATCTTCTGCCACAAGATCTCGATATGGAAGAGTCCTATTGGGGTTGCGAGGCATAAAGTGGGATCAAAAAACAAAAGAAGGATTGGGTTATTATTTATAGACCGTGTGAGGGGCGGAGTTTGATGGGCGATAGTGTGATCAATGGAGGTGGTAGGTGAAGGCTAAGCGGCCGGTGTGGCTTAGGATTGAGGGAGGAGCGGGCTGGTGGGATGCTCGAGAGGGAAGATGGCATGGAGGAACACCAAGAATCGGAAGAAGTCAGGGGTCTCATGACCCCTGACAAAGGGGGTGACTTGTGAAAGGACAGTTGGCCCGTTGGGTCAACAATACTCGCGCCTTGGTTGGTCCACGTGGACCATACAAAAAATACAGGAAAAACTCCATTATTAATTAGATAATAAATAATAAATGATTTTATTAAATAAAAGTCAAAACACAAAAAATGATTGTTATTTAACATAGTGATTTATTATGATTTTTATTTATTTTTGCAAATTATTTATGAGGTGTTAATATTTACAAGTATATACATAGGTATATATACATGTAATTTAGGTATTTTAATTTTATTTTGTATTTTGTATTTAATTATTGTATTTACATATTTTATATATTTATAACTTATTTAGTTACACATTTACATATTTCTATTGTATCCTTTTGATTTTATGTACTTACTTGAATAAATATACACATGTATATTATAGGTATAATATACCTACATATTTTATTACATTATTTATTTTAATGAAGTTTTTATGATTTTATTTTATGTTTATTATTTATGTATATTTCAAATAGTATTTACAAGTATTCAAAAATGTAAGAAAGATACAAATATAAAGAATGAATATATTGAATTTAATATATAGGTATACACTACAATAGGGATCTAAAAGCCAACTTTTGCATCTTAACTCCATTTTAAATGAAACTACTTTTATTAAATATATAATTCAATTTTATGAACAATAAAGGTGAGTATGGTCAATTTTGAGTTTGTGTGGAGGAGATACAGGTCTGTGAAGTTTTCGTTACGGCTTTTTGTATTGAGTGTCTCGGGTGCACTGTGCATTATTTTTATGTGAAATAAATTTTTTATTTTTCTTTGTAATTTTATGTACAACTTTCATGTTAAGGGTTTTATTATTTGTGGTAATAATTTGGAAAATAAAATATGTGTCAAACGGTTATATTTCTATAAATAGAATAAGGGTTTTAAAGTGTTTTTTGTACAATTAGTCTGCCCTATCTCCCTCTACTTTATTCCTTGTCGATCGAGTCATCATGATGATAGTCTCGAGATATAGGGTCATTCAGTGTCTTTGACATTTCATTTGTTTTCTTTCCTTTTCCTTTATTCTTTTATTTTGGAATTAAATACATGTATAATACAATATTTATTGTCATTATTGAGTGCTATTTTGTACAGATTAATGTTATATAAATGCATTTAGCTAGGGATTCAAGTCTGAAATGAGAGAATAAAGGTAATGAAATGGAGATTCATCACCCCCACCCCCCACACTTGTCTTTGCCAGTCCCTATCATACACTTATCGTATTGAGTGCAGAAAAAGAAAATAAAGAAAAGAAAAAGAAAAAAACTCAGGATAATTTTTTACTCTTAAACTTATCTTCATAAATTCAAATTTCGGAGCTCAGTTATGACCTTTGGATTTTAGCTTTGTTCGGAACCAGATTTAGGTTAGGAATTGTGACTCAACAACCCTTGGGTTCCAAGCTTCTCTATCTATTCAATTCACAGCCTGGTCAGAACCATCCTTCCAGTCACATACTTTTGCAATGAAATGACAAGTATCAAGTGTGTGAATTGGGTTAGCTCTTCACAGACAAACCATTGAATATCAAGTGGTCTCCTCCTTTAGCAGCTCGTCCTCGAGGAGAAGGATATTTCCTTCTAAGTTCAAGTATGTGCTAGTTCACAACCTAAGGGGATAAGGTAGAAGAATGGGAAAAGAAGTGGAAATGGACAAGTGTAGTTGCATTTCTTTGTAAAGATCAGGCAGTGTTACCAAGTCTTCACCAAGAAACATGCCTTTTTCGAAAGCTCGTTATTTTTGAAATCTTTGGTGTAGGCTTCTTTTTGGATATTTTCTCTATTCGGCATTGCTATGCATTCTTGTGTTGCCCCGACAGATATAGAATCTTTTGTTCCACCCATATTTTGGAGACTTGGAAAAAGTTGTGCTAGCAGACCGTTCCTCATCCGAAGTTTTATTTCAATCCAATATCCGATCATTAGATGTCCATGCTACCAGATTAAGCAGGTTGAAGTACCATTTTCGACAGTCTCCAAGAATGGTTCCTGAGCCACCCTTGATGAAGCGGTCTTCTATAATCCCGACTCTAAGATATTTCAACAATCAATCTAGGTTGAGTTAAGTGTTAATTGTGAGGTCTCTAGTCAAGCCACTATCTCAAGAGTCGTACGAATGACATGACGAGTTCTAGTTAGACACATTGAATCGACTCATGAACATAGTCTCATGGAATCTAGAGAATTAAGTCAAGGTGGCCTAGTTCTCAGTTCCAATCCTTAACAGGTTCCTCTGATTAAGTGGATTAAGGTCTAGACCAAGCTCCAATCTTCAGACTTTATTTAGACTTGTTCAATTGTCAAGATCATTCGAAAAAAATGCAAATGCCATGCAACATAAGAAAACCTTTTTCTGAAACTTTTTTTTCTGATTTTGAACTTTTTAAAAAAAGTTCTGCAAATTTTTATGTAATTTTTTGAAAATATTTTGCAAATTTTTACATGTTTTGAAATTTTAGGGAGTTTTGATAAAGGTTAGTTAAAGAAGTATATACAGATATTTACACGGGATTGCGTGCTTATTTACAAGAATTATGAGTAGAATTTACATTGGGCATATATATATATATATAAATTGGCGGTTATTCATTATCTACGAGTTTATATATACAAGGGTTATACATATTTTGTAAAGAATTTTATTCGCTACAATTATGTACAAGTTTCTCAAAATAGGTTGAAAACATTTTAACAAACATTTTCAAAACTTATTTTTATAAATAATTCAACAAACACTTTACAAACATTACAAAATTTGAAAATCCTTTTGCAAATATTTTTCAAAGGTATAGATAGAGTCTTCAAAGTATTTTTGCAACCATTTTCCAAATCTTTTATAAACTGAATTTTCAAAAAAAATATTCAAGCAAATGAAACATTTATTTTGCAAATATTTACAAAAGATTTTTACAAACATTTGAAAATATTTTGCAAAAAAATCCAAACAGTTTTCAATAGATTTTTCAATATATTTTCCAATCATTTTTCAAATCATTTGCAAACTTTATTTTCAAAAATTTTATTCAAAGAAATGAAATATTTTTTTGCAAATATTTACAAAAGTTTTTGCTAAGGTATAAAAATATTTTATAAAAGTTTTCCAAACGGGTTTTAAAAGATTTTTCATGTCATTTTACAAGATCTTTTCAAATCATTTTGTAAAGCATTTATAAAGCGATTGATTTGCCATATTTACAAAGAATTTTTAAAGATTTTATACATATTTCCAGTATATTCTTTACAGTTGATTTATTGTACACCCTAACCCATGCAGTATATTATCCAAAAATACGAAAGTACGAATTATGGATAAAGTACACACAACGTATATATGACCCCTCTATACACTACAAAAAAGATGTGATTAGCGTGCACATGGTGGCTCGTTTTGTGCTCGCGTATTGCAAGCCAAGTGCTCATCCACAAGGGATATCTCATCCCAAAGTGAGTCCAATAGTAATGTGCAAAAAATATAACACAATTGAAGGTGATTAAATCCTCCAATGTGTTGCATATGCCTCTCGGTGTGCAGGGCCACACACCACCTGCTGTGGAGGGACGCACCGTGTGTGAATGATTTTGTGCGATTTAAAAATAAGTTATTAGTGTTTTAGCCTTATTATCAACCTAACTATAAGTTAATACGATACAATTGGTCACATTAACTAGAATTTAATGTGATAATAAATTATCACAGAATAAATATTTCTATTAGTCGAACACCACACTTGGGTTTGCCATTATTTTGATCACTTGTATACAATGAATTTAAATACATATGTGTTTTCTATATAATGTGTTTTCTAGTTTGCACATTTATGTTCATTGTTTTCTTCTAACATATGGCTGAGGTTCATCCCCTTGTGTTCTTACTCCCAAAAACTTTGTATCTCTCTTCCCCTCTTTCAATTGAACCATTTCTATCCCTACTCCAAACACCAATACATCCTCTAACTCCTTCCCATGTATTTCTTCTTTCCTTCTCTCATATAAACACTCATCTACTTCTCTATTTTTTGTCACTTCCAATTGCAATCCTAAAATCCCAAGACATGAATCATTGTAATGAAACTAGTGTTATGGTATAACTCAATATTCTCTATTTCTCTATCAACATTCATATACTTCTCTATTTAGTCATTTTAATTGTTGTGACATTTCATCAAACACTTAACATGCCTATGAATTTCCATCTATATTAGACAAATATAATCAAACCTAACAATAACTACATATTAATTAATTATATGAAGCATAAACAACAAGTTTAAGAACTAGGAATATAGAGAATAACAAGTAAAGTATCAACAATATTAAAACCCTAAACCATCAAAATAAGATTGAAATGTAACGAAAAAGTAAAAAATGAGAGAAAGGAAGATAAAATATACCTAAAAAAAGACATGTGTGTCATTGAATACCCAAACAGAGGTTGATCGAGGCGAGGATGGAGGAGCACCTATCGCTAGAGGGAAGAACTTGATAAGAAACTCGGGCGGAATGAGGAAAAGGAGGTAGGATGACGTTCTGTTTATAGGCGCGGGAGAACACTTATGTGCTCGCCAAGGGCTCTCCAGGTGCTTGCCAGCACACTGACACGCCCCGTACCGTCACACCTTGAATTTCAAATGGGCGAGCACAAATAGGCATGCACTTGTGTTATCCAAGTGCTCGCCCATATACGAAAAAATGTCGCGCCTCTGCATACAAAAAGGAGACTAGCTAAGGCGAGCACATGTGTAACCTAAGTGCTCGCTAGATTATTCACGAGCACGTGTGCTCGCCAAATGCAAGCCGTAAAGTGCATGCCAATCGCGTTTTTTTATAGTGATACTTATTCGAGGAATTCTTTGTGGGTTCAACTTATTTAATGAGAGATAGTCAATGTGAAAATGTGTTATGACCCACAGGAATCTCCAAAACAATCAAACAATTATTTATCCAAATAAAGAATCAAAAAGGAAAATTTGCTTTTTAATAACCTAGTATAGCTCCCAGGGTCTGACACAAGGAGGCAACAATTACAAACGAGGGTAATTATTCAAATGCTCTTCTTCTTCTTCTTCTCTTTTCTTATTTTTATGGTTTTATGCTTTATGATTTTTATGGATTTTTAATATTTATTTTTTATGTTTTTTTTATTTTCAATATTTTGTAATTTTGTAATTTTTTAAATTTTTATATTTTACAAAACAAAGAAAGAATAAGAAAATAAAGAAACAAAGAAAACAAATAATCTTTTATATTTTTCAAATATATTAAAAATATCCAGAAAATTCAAATAAAAATATTTTTGTGTTTTTAATAATTTTGTACTATTTTGTGAAAATTTTAAAGGTTTCAGTTTTTTTAAATATTTTCAAATCAATTGAAAACTGGAAAAATTAAAACATAAAATCAAGCATATGTTTTTGGATTTTTAAAATAGAAGATAAACTCAAAAATAAAGAAAATATGCATGAACATGAAGAAGATTTATATAGATATAATAAAAGCTATTATATGTATTTTATTATATTTTTCAATGATTTTATATGGTTTTTAGTGTATTATGTTATTTTTTGTTTTTATAAAGAATTTGAAAACAAAATTTCTATAGAAAATAAAGAAAATAAAAATACATACAAGCTGTTTGTAATTTTCAAACTTTTTTTAGAATTTTTATTAACTATATATTACAAACAAGACAAATTTCGAAGGTTTTTGAATTATTAAAAATAATAAAACTAATTATTTTAGCACACAAAAAATTAGGGGTGATAGATGATATTAGCAAGTAGTTAAGGGAAGTTTTATCGAATTTTTGAAGGTGATCAACAATTATTAAGCAAGACTAACAGTCAGTTATTTAATTTGTAGCACAAGGACTAGATTACAAAGAAAACATAATTACATGACTAAAGGAATAACAAAATACAAAATACAAGGCTAAAAATGCAATTTACTCAAAAAGGGGTGCATGCCAGCTCAAGTGAGATGCGTTGGCAAGGATCCCGATGGATTTAGAAGTATTGTAAGGGATAAATATCAACAAAGAAGCTCATGATATTATTGCAATTATACGAGAAAAGCGCGTCCAAAGCACATGTTGTAATTCAAACATGACTAGAAAGCAAATAAAAGAAACAACAAAGGTCTATCTATAATTATTCACAACATCATGACACATGTCCGATAAAGGATTATGTTAAAAAGTAAGAAAATGGTAGGGGCTTGGGAGTAATTCTTCATCGAGCATGTGTAGGTCACGTGCGGATCGGACTTATGTGAGTGGCTGCTTTAGATCAAGATCAACGGCTCACTTTTTGGGAAAATCAGATGGCTCTGATGCGAATTGGTCGAATCATTCTCGATCTAACAACAATGGAAGCGTCTGGAAGAACTCTCAAGAAGGAGGTTGCTGATGAGCTTTGATCGGGCAGATCTCGTCTGATCTCTACCCAACACACCTCCCTATGTATGTTGTGCGTTCTTGCTATGCTCCCGCGTCGATCTGATGTCTCGATAAGGCTCGGAAGTCTCCAGTTAGAGATCAGGAAGCTTGGAAGATCAACAACTGAAATTTGGGCTTCAGGTCTTGAATCCAAGCTCCATATGCATCCTACGACATGCAGGTGGTTATTCTACTCTGAGACAAGGCTCCGGTCGACTTATTAGCTGAAGAAAACAAACAATGGGCGGTGTATGAGCATCTCCAGCAAAGGGTGGTCGGACAGGAGATGTGAATCCAGATCTGATCAAGATCTCGTTGATCAGATATGGTAGAAGGATGAAGAACATGTATATGATGATGAAGCGAAGACCGGTGATGAAAATTGAACAACGGAGACCTCCGATCGAGCATATCAGAGCTAATTCGGAGATGGGTCTAATCTAACAAATTCAAACAAAATTGCAAAAAATTGAGGCTACATGATAATGAAAGATGGATCGACTGTGGATTAGCTATGGAGTTGAAGGGTCTTCACCTCAGATCAAGATACGAGAGGCTGGAGAGGATCGGTCACGGTGGAGTGCTCCCGTCGACGTCAGATCTCATCAATTAGGGCCCAATTCTCAATCAAAATCGAGGGGGATCGCTGATGAATCTGTGATTCATCATACTAAAAGATGAAAATAGAGCTTCTTTCCCGAGTAATTAGCTGCATTTTATCACTTATTCTGCATTTTTATCATTCATGCATGTAAAATTAATATTTGCATTTTAGCACTAATAATTGCATATAAAATCATCTTCACATTTTCATCCAACTTCATGCATTTTTAACTAATTCATGCTAACTCCAATTGACCTCAAACCACCTCTATTGTGTACATATTACTAAAAAGATTAAAGGAAAAATATAAAAAATACTAACTTAAATAATTGGTATGTGAGACAAAATCCCAATTTCAGACTAGTCAGACTAAAATGCGCATATCTTTCTCATACAGTGTCTGATTTAGGTCTACTTACTTTTAAAGTAATACATATTCAAAGACCTTCAAAATAAGATAATTTCATAAAAATCAGAGCTCATGTGTGAAAGTTGGGTTTTGGGCCTCTTTTGCGCGTTTTGAGTTTTACCTGATTTTGACCTATTGTTTTATGTATATAATTAACTCTTTTTCTCTTATTTATTTTTCATCTATATTCTTTGATAAAATTTTTAGTAAAATCTATAAAAATCCAAACTCAAAATAAGACTGAAATCAAAGAAACTGACCGAATTCGAGTGTCCTTTGTGAGTCTGTACAAATATCCTCCATTTTCTTCTTTATTTTATTTCCCTATTTTCTTATTTACTAAAAGTCCCAAAAATAGAATATTGTGTAAATATTTATCTTTGATTTTATCGTTATTTTTTTCTTAATTAAAACCCACAAAAAAATTACGAAACCTAAAAATCAAGGTATTTTATGTACATAGAGTACCTCGAAAATATCGTTTTGCACAGATGACCTCTTTTGCTATTGGTCTCTTCATAAAAGTTGTAGATCTCATCGAGATGAGCAATGTTTGTGTTGAGTACTTTTTAATCCGAGGTTGTTTTTTATTTCTTTTGGATTTATCTTGTTTTTATTTCTTGTTTTTTTCTAGATTTGACATGTGGCGGCTCCTGGAGCTGCCACATGTCATTCATTTTTAACCCCATTTTATTTCGATTTTATTTAAAAATTAAAATAATAATAATATAAAAAATAATAAAAAAATTACCTCACGTGCCACGTACGTGAGGCCTTCTCCTCCACCTCTTCTCCCGTCAACGGGCGTTCCTTAACCTTCGCCCGTTCCGCCAACTCCTCGCTATCCTCTCTGTCTACAACCTGCTCCTCAATCTTCGCTCCCAACGCCCTACCGGTCGCCGAGTCTCCCTCACTCTGGCCTTATCCCCTCACCAGCAAAACCCTTCCCCTATAAAAACTCCTCATCCCCAACATGTTCCATCATCCGTCATATCTACCACAGAGAGAGAGTTCGTGAGGGAGGCGGTGACAACCCTCCATCTCCGGCGAAGACCATCTCAGGCGAGATCAACTCTAGCTTCCCGCGCCTCTGCCGTCGTGGTTGAAGCGATGACCAGGGAAGAGGGCTATAGCCCATCCTAAAACCAGGCGAATCCCCTTCTCTATCTCTCTGACATTTGCCTTTCTTCCCCTTTCCTACTTCCCCTATTTCTACTCGAATCCTTTGTTTCAAAATCAGACCCCGCATCTTGCGTCTACTCTGCCTCCATAGCTTCCCACGCCACCGTCACGGGTACCACCTCGAACCTCCATGGCCACTTTGCCAGCCACCGCACAGAGCTGCTCCGTCACACAGAGCCACCCGCCAGGAGCTCCGCTCCTTCCTGGAGCCCCATCGCAGCCCTCATCTTCATGCCGCTCACCGCCTCGCGTGCACCTCGCGGTCGTCCCCGCCGCGCGACACCATAGGCCACGTCGCCACCCTCCTCGGCGACCCTTCACCGACCTAGATTTTCACCCAACAAGCATCTTGGCACCGCCCGCTCTCCACTGCAGCGCTGGACATGTGACACCTACGACCACTACCCCCCCCCCCCCCACACACACACAACCGCGGCTCTCCTCCGCCGACAACTGCGCGTCGCCTCCTTCAGCGACGATCACTCCAGCCCAGCCTCCCGCGTGCCCCCGTCGCCCGCCTCTACAGGAAACGCCAGGAAGAAGAGAAAGAAGGGTGCAACACCTCACGTGCTTCGTACCCTCCTTTTCGGACAATTTGCAAGTAGCCCTGCAGGACCGAAGTATTTCTATAAACGCCACAACACATGTGATCTGCACATGTCGAAAAGGTTATTTTATGCTCGTGCTCCCCGACGTCTTACTATTGACACGCCAATCCAACAGCCTGGAAGGCACGTGCGCGGCACGTGTTCCTCTTGGAATTTTTGTAACGCCCCTCGAAGCTTCAAACATTTGTAGAAGGGTCCCGCCGCACGTGGAACACATGCCTTCCACTGGGCAAATTGCATTAATATCCGCTCAAGTATTGGTTATTAAAGTTCACTCCTTATGCATGTTTATTAATGCAATTTTATTTTCTGTATTTACATTTAGATCCCTCTATTTATCTGTAATTTTGAACCTCATTTTCGCATCATTTTATCCAAAAATTGTATTTTGTTCTTCAATTAATTCTTACATTATGGCATGATTATCATAATTTTTTACTTTGTGATTAATTATTAATAATCGATTCTGTAATAAATTGCATATTTTACCCAACTTGTGCTTAGAATTTCATAAGTAATTAACCATAGCTCCAAAAATTGCCAAAAATTCACAGATTATAGTATTAATTGTTAATAACATTATATCCAAAAAGAATAGCATTTCCATGCATATTTTGTTCTATAAAAATCATTTTATCTGTTTTACTAATTATTTTTTAATAGGTATTAAGTCCAACATTTTTAGGCTCTAAGATTTTTCTGAGATAGGTCACCTAGTGACATATCTTAGATAATTTTACTTCTTGAAAATAATTAGATTTAATATTTATTATAATTAATTATTGAAAATCTCATTATCTGCACTCATAAACTCATTATTTATTTATCTTGCATCCAAAAATTCCCAAAAAAATACACTAGTCTAATTTCATCATTTTTCACATGCTGGCCAAGTTTGAGGATTTTTAGAATTCATGTGATCGAGATTTACATTTTAGTCCCTGAACTTTGCCAAAATTGCATACTTCTCATTTATTGCATTTAAAAATAAAAGAAATTGTTTCTCTAAAAACCTAACTTCGAGATTGACTTTAAACCAACCTAAGATGAAAGTTGCCTCCTTGAGTTCGACCTTGGACTTACCCAAGTAAAAGAAATTGACCGCTTGATTTAGTCGAAAAATTAATTAAGTGGTTTTTATCAACCCTGAATTGCCCGCCTGCAACAAAATTCTACAACTTTTAATCGTTAATTCGACATAATTAAGAGCGCATTTTTAAGATTCTTCAAATGGCACTGTTGCTAAGGAGGCACGGCTTAAGTTGTTTTTAAGAAAATCAAGTTTTAAGTTTTCCATCCTCGGGTAGTTTGTTGGACATGCGAGCCCACGACGAGCCATTATGCAATAAATGTTATTGCGAATATCATTCCCTGATCTGAAATGAAGAATAACTAATTTGCATAATAGGTCCCTTAGTACAATTAGGGTTATGTACCATGGCCATCTTGATGATCATACAACTGTTGATTTAATTATAGAATCATAAAGGATGGTGCTTGGATGAATATCTAAAGAGTTAGATTGAGGACTCATCAAGTACCGTCAAATGATTATTAAGAGAGGATCTCCGGCCTGAGTAGGAGATGGCAATCCTTTCTCATATAGACTGATATCTGACCGACCTCTTGATGCAGATCCTCTACATAGGAATAGAGATCTGGAGGTGTCATATTAGTTAGGTCAAAGAGTTGACTTAACGAGATCGAGATAACCAAAGACCTATGTCGTATGGTGTCACGATATATGCACACATCCTCTGACCAGAGACAGATGTGTTACTATATGTCTGAGTATGTACATTTGGCAGACCAATAGGTTGATGACCTAACCAAGGTCTATACACCAGCGCGCTGGTGTGCATGCAAGGGCATATGAGTAATACGATCTCTCAAAGGGATTATACAAGTTCATTACCGAATCAAAAGACATGAGCTCACTCATGAGATATTGGGAAGAATCAAATTCTGTGCACGGTCATCTCGCTTTGGAAGCTTGACTGAATTTGTAGGTTTGATATATATTTTTTGAAAAGTATATGATCAACACCTGGGTATGATATATGATTTTGGAAAGCATATGATCTACAAACTCCCAATGATCGAATGAGAAACTCGATGATAGAACTCTGAAGTAGACAGTGTAAAATTGATCTTATACTTTGGGTTTGTTCTGGGCCTTCTACTATTCAGGATGTACATGTATTAGGAATACCTGAGGGTGATGTGATCATAAACGATTGTATAACCATGACGCTTCCATTCCGAGGGAGTGATGAAACATGTCTGGAATTTAGTGAATCCTCTCATAGAGAAGTAATCTGATCTTAGTCCAACTGATGGACATTGATCTGAATGTGATTCAGATGTAAAGAGAAGATTAGATTTGAGGTCTTGATTTAATCAAGCATCTATGGGAGGTCCGCAAGATCTGGATTTGAGATGTGATCTCAATATCCAAGTCACTATACATGGAACAATACAATCGCCCTATTCTTATCTCCAAGTATCCGCGGAGAAAGCGCATTATCCTTGAAAGAGTTCATGGATAATTTCATTGTTGATATATGTATCCGAGCATTGAGAAAATGGATAATTAAATGTGATTTAGTTATCATGAATAATATGTTTTGATTCATATTATTAGGAGAGTTATCTAAGATAATTAAATGTGATTTAATTATCAAAGATGTGAATAAAGTGAATGTGATTCATATTATTTGGGCACATGAGAATTGAGATCCAAGATGATTAAATTTGATTTAGTTATCATGGATAAGAATAATGTGGATAACAATATCCATATTATTCAGATATATTATAAATGTGATTTATAATATACTAAAGAGAGCATTGTGATTTATATTTATTATCTAATTATTGATGTGAATTTGATTCACATTGGATGATTAATTAAAAATATAATTTACATTTTGTTTTGAGATGTGAATGTGATTCACATTTTTCCAATGGCATGATTGTAATGTTCAGAAGATAATTATGAATTATTTTTTTGAAATAATTTACAACAAATGTTGTTGTAAATCTTGGAGATCTCATGAGTTTTTGAGAGATAGACTCATTCGATCTCATTATATCTAAGACCAGTCAAAACGATTTAAATTGGTATTAATTATGTTGATTTATCAATATAAATTAATTCAAAATTAAATCAATTGTTGTTATGTTTTACAACAACATCTTAGCCATTGAAAGAAACACAAATTAATCTCAACCATTGATTGTGTGTTGTCCATGGATTGAGATCCATGGACTCCCAAAACCCTATATAAGAAAAGACACTTCTTGCTCTTCGAAGACACGTTTACGACAACAATATATGCTCTCTTCTTCTCTCTCTCTCTACACATCATGTTTCTCTCTCTCTCTTATGGTCGTCCACCATGGAGCCATTGAGAGAGTCGCCCGCTGCAGCATCGTCGTTATGTCGCTGGAGTATTTGCTCGTGGATCTCCATCTCCTTCGGTGTGCCTTGATCGTGAATAAAACATCGGATCTCGTGTGACGAGATCATGAGATCCGTCGCTTGGATCATCAACTTGGATTGCGAGAAGGATGTGCCTCATCAACGCGCGCGCAAGCGTCACCTCTGTCGGATCGGACTTGAGACAGGAGGTCTCTTCATTTAGAGACTCGATCGCAACCACGCTTCATGAGGTAAACCTTATACCTATTGTGATTTAGATGAAACGATCCAAGAAAGGTTCTTGGATCATGTGATTTCATCACATTTAAAATTTTTAAATTCCGCTGCATCGAGCAACTAGTGCGACTAGTCGCTCCCGATCGCATTCGATGTGATCTACATGCTTCCATGATACGCTTGAGGATCTTCTCATATCCTTCAAGCGGTATCAGAGCCAGGTTGGAGGTTTTGGATGTGATCCATAAATCTAGGAAGACTTGGGTTCATACGGATTGTGAAAATTTTATCGCATTTCAATTTTCGCAGCCCTGTTTGTGATTAAATTTTGCCCTATTTAAAACGTTTAAACACGAAATTTTCAATAAGATGATGTTTCTCATTAATTAAGGAAATTGTGGGATTTGAGTTTGCATGATTTGGAATCCGATAACTCAAGATATGATCATTTTAATGAATATTTATTAATTGTTTCGGGACTGATGAATGATGACGTAATTAAGGAGTTAATTAATGTTCTAAAACGCCTGAAAATACGTAATTATCACTTTGGTTCTATTTTAAATCAAGTTATCAAACTTTAGAAACTGATTTTGCTTAATTTGGATTTAAAATGAATAATATATGCTAATTTTAATAAGGGTCACTGCTGAAAATTGCAATCCTAATCATGAACCTTGTGATAGTCATTTAAGAAACTTGTGAAATTAATGGTTACTTTCCTGGAATAATTAAGGATAATATTTGGTAAATATTTGAATGATAATTATTCCCTTAAATGTCAGTGCCTCAACCAATAAATGATTAGATATTATCTAGATCACCAATTGGTTACTTAATACACTTTCAACAAACATGTTACTTGAATAGGTTTGGGAATTTGTCTAGCAAATTCCCTTATAATCAAAAATGATTTTGATTATTACTATATGGTATAATTTTGGTTAAAAACCGATGATCATCTCAAGTACACAGTGATCGATTTGGCATTATCCTTTCCTGAGGTGGATATGGTGTCTAGTCGGGGAGCGTTGGGTTAGCAGGTTGCACCGTGTACAGTCTGTTCCACTCCCGTCGGTACTGGTCATGACAACGAGTAGACACTCAATAATGCTGGAGAAATCATGGTGTATTTTCTAATTATTAAAATTCGAATTAACACATACTTTGAGATAATACCATATTTTTCAAGTAACAATGAAGTGTGTTGATTGAATTTGAATGATAATTGATTTAATGTGATTAAATGAATTATATCCAATTAAAAGCACTCTATTATGAATAGATGTGTATTTCCCTTGAAAGAATTAAATATATGAGTATGATTCATTATAATTAATTGAAATTTGAATAAGAGGTGGAGGATCTCATAAGTAACATCCATGGTCTCCCGTCAAGGCGAAGGATTCCTCGTCAAATATTGTGTGTAGGAGACGCCTATCCAAAGTGACAACTCCTATATACAATCCATTTGGATCGGGCTCTTCGCTTCTCAAAAGAGTAAGGATGTATGCGTGGTGACCTCAATATCGGGTCCTCATATTATTGGGGCAATATTGGATTGCGCATAGCGAGTTGTACTCCTGTTGACGGTTGGTTCAATTAACGACGGGTCAACATCACCTTAGGGCTGGTGGGCCCAGGTGTTAAAGACCGAATTGGGAGATGCAAGTTGGACTTGCAAGGCGGAATGTGTTCCCACTTCTTTTTATCCGAGTTATAGGTTCTCATGTCATTGGGATGTGACAAAGATAAGAAAGGAGATCCCGGATCTTGCTTGAGATATAGTAGTAAGTATATCTCTTACATTGAAAGTGATTAAGGGAATGAACTTTCAGTGTTGATAAGGCAAGAAAACTTTGATATAAAAATTCCTAAATCAAAGTAAAATGTGTGTATATATATATTTATATATATCTATGCAAATTTCTTATTTCAAATAATTCTTCATTAAACCCACTCAATAATTTACTCAATAATAACTCGTAAAATATCATGGATTGGATCCATGATCAAGATATTGTACTTGCAGTTGGACACATAATGTATGTGGTTGCAATGTGCAAGTTTCCTCGTAATAATGAGGAATGACAATTAAATAGACCATAGGTCTACAACCCTAGGGTTTGTATGTCTCTATAATCTTGATCTTTCGTTGTATGTACTTTGGAAGTGGCACGTCGATGATGATCATAATTGTCGAATAATCCTTATAAAATCTAAGAAGATGTTATGGCATACATATGTGCTCTCAACATTTAATCATGAAAGACATGGTTCGCTGCATCATGCAGAATGGTAGCTCTATAAGAGATGATGTATTCAAAATGTTTGAATACCTACCTGAACCTAAATCTTTAAGAGTTAAGATGTATGTAGATATGATGAGTGTCATCATCCTACTATCTATACTCTAGTCATTCATGAAGCTTCATAATGTTCATATTGTATGAATTAAATGAAGCATATATAAATGTCGAAATACTCTTATATTGAAATCTTTGAATTCAACATAAGAGGACCTTTGTCTTAAGCAATGGTTGTTTAGAGATGAAAGAAGCGTTGTGGAAGCATGGGTCGGACCCAGGTTAGAAGGAAAGTCAAAGAGTTGGTTGTACTTCTATGGTTTCCACACACATATGACATCCAAATAGTTGGAGAAATTCCAATACTGCAACAAGCTGATGTATAGATAGTGTGACTATCTAGAATATATAGGATCCTTAGAGAAGGACTCATATAGTGCATCGAAATAATTTACATCTACATATAATCATTGAAATTGACTTTCTTATTTGATAAGATCAAAGTCTAATAATTTTATCTCATTCTTCTAATAACACTCGCAATTGGTTTCATATGTTTTAGAAGACTAGAAAATTTGATCTTAAAGTTTAATAATCATCCACATGGGTATTGATGCAATTGTTGCAACAATCTCTACTGGATATATGGATTTCATATTTTCAGTGGGAGAGCCCTTAGTCTTAGATAATGTCTCCATGACCTGGATATTAGAATACACTTATAGTTTATTTCTAAGTGTTGGAAATAAACATAAATTTAGGAATAAACCTATCATAGAGAGTTGTGATGGATATATTTCTGATAGTAATCTAACATCTAGTGGACTCTAGTAAATTAGAAAATTAATGAATGGTTCATTAACATTTCTAATACTGAAAATTAAACCTTATAAGATCAATAGGAGGATGAAGATCATTTGATAATGATCTGGCATTAAACTTTGGGCATATGTCTGTTGATGAGATCAATAGACTAGTAAGAGATTAACTTTAGAATGTCTAAAATCTCAAATCTTACATACTTTTGAATATTGTATTTAAAGTAAAAATGTCCAATGCACCCATCTCTGGGAATGGTGTAAGATGCCAAGGTATTCAAGATCTCATACATATTGATGTATGTGGACCATCTGTATCATAATGAACATTGATGATATGTGATATCATTTAATTATTATTTCCCCAGTCCCTTTTCATCAATGGACTCCTGACGTATACGAAGGAGTGCGGTTCGTTCGACAAATTCCTCTACCTCTATATCTATCTCTGAGATGTTTGGATTTTTCAAAACTCCATAGACATGCAGAAGAAAAATGCTATCCCCACTCGGACCAAGACATAACTTTTACCAAAAGTTTATTGTGATCTTTTTGTTCAAATAACAATTAAGGTGAAGCAGGGTCAGGAACAACGAATCTCTTTATGATAAACGGATCCATTTTGCAAGTTCGTTATTACGGGTAGTTCCTACAAAGGATCGGACTAATGACGTATACAATACTTGAATTATCGATGTAGATGCTACATAGTTGATTCTCATCCTTCAGAGACAGAGACTACGAGTGTAATAGGAGCATCCGTCGACAAAAGGATCACCCTAAGATGATCATCTCATGGCTATTGAGAACAAATCAAATCAGATGGTTCTATTTTTCAATCCCTTTGACTTGCTCCTACGCAACCAAGGTCGAAAAGATTGAAAAAGTCAGTCATTCACAACCACTGATGAAGGATTCCTCGAAAAGTTAAGGATTAGTAATCCTTTTTAGAAATCGAATGGATTCGGTCTTATACACACGCGAGGAAGGTAATAAAAAAAGATTTCTTCCCTTCACCTTAGAAAGCTTTGAAATGTTCAAAGATTTCACAATTTTGGTTTGGAACCAAAGTTTGAAGGAATATGAAATGAATTTGATCTAACCTAGGTAGCAAGTACCTATTAGATGAATTCAAAGAATACCTTATGGAGATATGAATATCATTCCTATCTCGCTCCTCCTAATATACCTAAACTCAAGAGAGTTGTAGGGAGATACAATTGGATCATGTGTGACATGATTTGATCAATGATGAATATTATCACAATTACCTCTTAGTTTCCAAAGTATATATGTAGTAGAGACTACAATATATATCCTTAAAAAAGTTCCATGTTAGCATGCTGGAATCATGCACCGGAGAGTGCTACTTCATTAGGAAAATAAAGGATGGTATTGGATACCTACTTTATGACCTAGAGATTCTTAAAAGATCTCATCTCTAAAGATATGATTCTTAGAGTATGATGACTCTCTTGAGAATCAAGATAAAAATGAAGTAAAAGGAACTTATTTAATCTTGAGAAAATAATGAGGCTCCTGAAATCGAAAACTTAAAGGACAATTAAAGATGAAACACTAATACCTCTTCAAATGAGCTTGAGGATGTATTACATGTGTCAGAGAAATCTGACAATGATCTCACTTCATGTGATGAAGCTTCTATAGATCATGTCATGGAAAGATGGATGTTAGCAATCAAGTCTATAGTAGCCTTCATATACAAGTGTTGTATATGGACCCTCAAGGATCCACCTATATGGGTAAGACCCGTTAAGGTGTAAATAGATCTTCAAGGAAAAGGGAACCTGATGAGAAGGTAGGGACCTTCAAAGCACGACTCGTAGCCATAAGCTACTCACTGAATAGAAGACATCGCTTGCGATGAGACTTTCTCTCCAGTGACCATGCTTAAACTCATCAGATTATTGCTAACTATAGATACACAACTTGACTTTGACACCTTCAAGATGGAAGTTAATATTGCATTCCTCCACGAATATCTCTCCGAGGATATTCACATGAAGTAGCCCCAGGGCTTCATAGTTGAGTAAAGCAAGCTATGCAAGCTAAATAACTCCATCTGTGGACTTGAATAAGCTTTTTGTAGTTGGAAAATAAGATTTGATGAAATTATAAATGTTATGATTTCAGATAGAATCTTGATGTACCATGTGAAGCTTAGTGGGAGTGTCATTGTGTTCATCATGCTATATGTAGATGATACCCTAATCATTTAGAATGATATAAGGATAATAATAATAAGTGTTTTATAGACTACCTATTCCTTACCTTGAGATATGATCTCAAGGATACCTCTTAGATCTTAGTTCCGAAGATGTTTAGAAGTAAAGAGAAGAGGGTATTGGGACCTTCACATTAGTAGTACAACTTGGACATGTTCCTTTTTTCTGGAAAATTCCAAGAAAGGCTTCCTTCCCTTAAGATTTGGTACTGACCTATCTAAAGGGATAGCACCTCAAAGAGTTGAAGAAGTGAATGCTAGAACTACTTGCCCTTGTGCATTAGTTACGAGAAGCTGAGTGTATGCTAGATGTGTACAAAAGTTAGATATCTACCATGCAGTGGGAGTAGTAAATGTTACTAATCCTACTAAGGAGATAAAATACTTGATTGCAGTAATAACTATATCTTCTAAGATGAAACGATTTTTTGAGATAGTGATAAAAAAGTCTTATCTTCAAGAACTTAAGACTTTATAGATAGTGATCTAAAAGGTCTTAACTGTGGATACCTTAGGAGATAGAGATCTCCGGGAATAAGGGTATTCTGATAAGGATTATGGACATACTGGTTATAATAATTATTAAGCTATAGTGTCAAGGACACTATAACTGACAAGATTGAGTATTGGTTGCATAAGACGCAACATTCGCATTGGATGCGAGAACTGTTACTGGGGGATATGCAAGTGCCGTTAAATTCCGTGGCGTAGTCTCTCGGGAACAGAGTGACTGATCAGCTTACCTAGCTATTTTCCTAAGTAGCCTATGATTGTCCCATGAGTGAGGGTTTAAATGATTAGCCCATTAATGGCTCTTTGGACTAGTGGGAGAGTTTTGGATATGCGAGCCCACAACGAGCCATTATGCAATAAATATTATTGCGAATATCATTCCCTGATCTGAAATGAAGAATAACTAATTTGCACAATAGGTCCCTTAGTACAATTAGGTTTATGTACCATGGCCATCTTGATAATCATACAGTTGTTGATTCAATTATTGAATCATAAAGGCTAGTGCTTGGATGAATATCTAAAGAGTTAGATTGAGGACTCATCAATTACCATCAAATGATTATTAAGAGAGGATCTCCAGCCTCAGTAGGATATGGCAATCCTTTCTCATATAGGATGATATTTGGCCGACCTCTTGATGCAGGTCCTCTGCATAGGAATAGAGATCCGGAGGTATCAGATTAGTTTGGTCAAAGAGTTGACTTAACGAGATCGAGATAACCAAAGACCTATGTCGTATGATGTCACGATATAGGCACACATCCTCTGACCAGAGACAGATGTGCTACTATATGTCTGAGTATGTACATTTGGCAGATCAATAGGTCGATGACCTAACCAAGGTCTATACACCGACACGATGGTGTACATGCAAGGGCATATGAGTAATATGATCTCTCAAAGGGATCATACAGGTTCATTACTGAACCGGAAGACATGAGCTCACTCATGAGATATTGGGAAGAATCAATGGAAGCTTGACTGAATTTGTAGGTTTAATATATATTTTTGGAAAAGTATATGATCAACTCCTGGGTATGATATATGCTTTTGGAAAGCATATGATCGATACCGACTCCCAATGATCAAATGAGAAACTTGATAATAAAACTCTGAAGTAGACAGTGTAAAATTGATCTTATACTTCGGGTTTATTCTGGGTCTTCCAGTATGCAGGATGTACAGGCATTAGGAATACCTGAGGGTGATGTGATTATAAACGATTGTATAACCATGACACTTCCATTCCGAGGGAGTGATGAAACAAGTCTGGATTTTAGTGACTCCTCTCGTAGAGAAGTAATCTGATCTTAGTCCAACTGATAGACATTGATCTAAATGTGATCCAGATGTAATGAGAAGATTAGATTTGCGGTCTTGATTTAATCAAGCATCTATGGGAGGTCCGCAAGATCTAGATTTGAGATGTGACCTCAATATCCAAGTCACTATACGTGGAATAATACAATCGCCTTCTCCTTATCTCCAAGTATCTGCGGAGAAAGCGCATTATCCTTGAAAGAGTTCAATGATAATTTCATTGTTGATATATGTATCCGAGCATTGAGAAAATGGATAATTAAATGTGATTTAATTATCATGAATAATGTGAATTTGATTCATATTATTAGGAGAGTTATCTAAGATAATTAAATGTGATTTAATTATCAAAGATGTGAATAATGTGAATGCGATTCATATTATTTGGGCACATGAGAATTGAGATCCAAGATGATTAAATGTGATTTAATTATCATGGATAAGAATAATGTGGATAGCACTATCCATATTATTTAGGTATATTATAACTGTGATTTATAATATACTAAATAGAGCATTGTGATTTATATTTGTTAATTAATTATTGATGTGAATTTGATTTACATTGGATGAATAATTAAAAATATAATTTACATTTTGTTTTGGGATGTGAATGTGATTCACATTTTTCCAGTGGCATGATTGCAATGTTCACACGATAATTATGAATTATTTTTATGAAATAATTTACAACAAATGTTGCTGTAAATCTTGGAGACCTCATGAGATAGTGAGATCTCATGAGTTTTTGAGGAGATAGACTCATTCTATCTCACTATCTCCAAGACCAGTCAAAGCAATTTAAATTGGGATTAATTATGTTGATTTTGTCAATATAAATTAATTCAAAATTAAATCAATTGTTGTTGTGTTTTTACAACAACATCTTAGCCATTGAAAGAAACACAAATCAATCTCAACCATTGATTGTGTGTTGTTCATGGATTGAGATCCATGGACTCCCAAAACCCTATCTAAGAAGAGGCACCCCTTGCTCTTCGAAGACACGTTTATGACAACAACATATGCACTCTCCTTCTCTCTCTCTAACGTGATCTCTCTCTCTCTCTCTCTCTTATGGCCATCCACCATGGAGCCATTGAGAGAGTCGCCGCCGTAGCATTATCGTTATGCCACCGGAGTATTTTCTCGTGGATCTCCGTCTCCTTCGGTGTGCCTCGCTCGTGAAGAAGATATCGGATCTCGTGTGACGAGATCAGGAGATCCATCGCTTGGATCATCAACTTGGATTGCGAGAAGGATGTGTCTCATCAATGTGCTTGCAAGTGTCTCCTCTGTTGGATCAGTCTTGAGACAAGAGGTCTCTTCGTTTAGAGATTGGATCTCAGCCACGCTTCAAGAGGTAAACCTTATACCTATTGTGGTTTAGATGAAACGATCCGAGAAAGGTTCTTGGATCATGTGATTTCATCACATTTAAAGTTTTTAAATTCTGTTGCATCAAGCAACTAGTCGCTCCCGATCGCATTTGATGCGATCCACACGCTTCCGTGATGCGCTTGAGGATCTTCCCATATCCTTCATAGTCTGGCCCTCGGTCTTCTTGTATTTATTTCTCCATTTTTTGTTTATTTTATTTTTGTATATTTTTCTGTGAATATGTCTCTAATATTTGATCTCTAATTTTTCGTGCGAGTACCCTGTGACTCGGAGCGATCTTCTTGGAGACCGACGCATCTCAGAGCGACCGGATACATACCATCTTTTTAATTTTTGGAGAGAGAGTGCTTTCTTTAAGTTCTAATTAACTGCTCATTTCTAGTGATTTCCGATTGGGTTCTCGCGTGTGTAAAAAAGTCTGAACATTTTTCTCTGGTGTGTCAGCCTGTTTCACCCTCGATGGGGGTGGGGTCCGACTTTAGCGGAGAAATTAGGATATGCACGTGGTAGCGTAAATTTAAATTTGTTTGTGCCCTTCATAATTTAAGATCACACTTACACTATAATTATACGCACCTTAGATTGTTTTCACTTAGTTAAATTCAACTCACTTCTTCCCGCTAAGTAGAACTATATATTAGATGTGGTTTCATCGCTTGGATTTCATATAGTGTAAAAATTTCAATTCTGTCTAGCATATTGCACAAAGACTATGAGGAAGCACTACAAGTATTTCTAACTCAGCATTCATCATCATGTTTCCTGCTGCACGGCCTTTTCGACTCTCCCTTTATTTTCATTCACATATGAATAAAGGAAATGGGAATCCCCATGTAGATGTGCATTGTTCCCCACTCAAATTCAAGTGATAACCAAATTAAAAATAGGGGACTGCTAACATTATTGATTAATTAAAATTGGATAAAATTGAACATCATTTTTTTTCGGGAGAGCAACCCCGTCATTGTTTGATTTTATTGCAAGTGAGAGAGAGACAACACTAGGATAGATCCAAGTCAGAATTTTTTAGAGACTACTGGTTCTTTCTTTTTAGGCGATTAGCTACTTTTTAGTGAGGATCTACGGGTAGCCGGTAAACGATCCAGATTTTCTTAGCAGAGTGGGAGGTTTAGAGAACACTGCGTAAGGCTCCGTCCTCAAGTAACGCTGAATTGTACTCATACGTTTCGCACTTACTCCCATGCTATCTGAAAGTAGGTCCAACTAGTCGTAAGAACCTGGCTAGTCTATAGGGAAATACATGCACCTAATAGCTCGTTAACTCTCTCCAACTTTCGTATTTATCACCAACTAAAAGAGACAAGATAATTTGGTCGAACCTTTGCGGCCTTTAGTGAGTTGAGTTGGTGAATTTGGGGTTTGAAATTGTGTATTAAATTGTGTGACAGTACACTTGAACACAAAGATCGGGTTTCACAAATCTTTTTTCAATTCCATTCGAAGATGGTGGAATTTTGGCATTCATACCCATACTCCATGAGTCACGCTCATATGACAAATTCCCTATCTTCGTATCCACCTTCTTTTCAAAGGAACCCTCTCTTTGAGGTAGTTTCTCCCCAGCCATCATTTTCACCCACCCACCCACCCTTGGTTGAAAATTTGAGATACAAACCGCTCACAGAACTGAATATTTTCTATGAAGATATAATGGAGCGAGTGGAATCGAGGATGAATATTAACGTAACCGACTTTGATAGAGGAACACGATTCCTGGTTACGTATGATAATTCACTATTTGAACCATCCTCTACTCAGGATGATTCACAACCTGAGTATGATCACTTTTCCTTTGACCATACAGATAACACCCAAAGTCAAGGAAATAACACTCATGACCAAACCCTAATAGAGACTGACTACATCTCGGTCCATGAAAAAATGCCAATGTTGCGGCATACCGAGTGTCACTCAAATCCAAGTCATGAGATGATAATGGATGACATAGCTCAGATTAATAAGAGGACCGAGGTTTTGACTGAACAAGTTGGTAATGTCATCCAAATAGTAAAAGACATGATCATCAACCAAGAGGAATCAATACGATCACATAGCGAACCCAAAACTCATCATGTGCCGGAGTTCCACACACAAACACCACAAACCACTGACCCTCCTACTGACTTTAGTGAAAATTCTTAATAAAAATAAAAATTCAAAAAAAATCAAAAAAATGGACAACATCAATATGGAAGCATTTTACAGAAGTTTGATTTTCACACTTCTGTTTAGTGAATAAATTCAGCACTGTCTAAATTATTTAAACACAAATTAAACACTCGTATTTTGTTCCCCATTAAATAAGGAAATCATAGGATCTGAGTTTGCATAATTTGGATTCCGTTGCTCGAGATATGGTCGTTTTAATGAACATGTATGCACTATTGCGAGAACTGCAAATCTTAACATGATTAAAGAGTTAATTACTGTTTAGACTGTCTCGAAATGCATGAATATCATTTGGGTTATGTAATAAATCAAATTAGCAATCTATGAAAATTGATTTTGTCTAATTTGGATTTAAAATGATTGAGATATGTTAATTTTAGTAAGTAGGGGTCACTGCTGAAATTACAGTCCTAATCAAGAACCATGTGATTGTCAATTAATGAAATTAATTGTTAATTTCAAGAAATAATTATGAAAAATATTTGAGAAATATTGTAATATGATTATTTCCTTAATTGACTTGGCCTCAACCAATAATTGATTAGATTTTATCTAGATCATGATTGGAAACACAATCATCAAACTCCTTTCTTGAATAAGATTGGGAATTTGTCTAGCAAATTTCCTTATAATCAAAAATGTTTTGATTACTATATAGTATAATTTCGGTTGAAAAATCGATGATCATCTCAAGTACAAATTAATCTATTTGGCATTATTCTTTCCCGAGGCGGATATGGTGTCTAGTCGGAGATCGCTGGGGTAGCGGGTTGCAACGTATGTGGTCCGTCCCACTCTCGTCGGTACTGGTCATGACAGCGGGTAGGGTCTTGATAATGCCGAAGAAATCAAGTTGTATTTTCTATTTATTAAAATACGAATTAATACGTACTTTGAGAATAATACCATATATATATTCAAGTAAGACAATCAAGTTTGATTGATTAAATTGGATTGATAATTAATTTAATATGATTGAATTAATTATGTCCAATTAAAATACTCTGTTATGAATAGAATTATTAATTCCCTTGGAAGAATTAATTACATGAATTTGATTCATAACAATTAATTAAAATTTGAATATGAAATGGAGGATCACACAAGTGACATCCATGGTCTCCCGTCAAGGCAAAGGGTTTCGTCGCCAGATATTATATGTAGGAGACGCATGTCCAAAGTGACAGCTCCTACATATAATCCATTTGGATCGGGCTCGTCGCTTCTCGAAAGAGTAAGGACGTATGCGTAGTGACCCCAATATCGGGTCCTCATATTATTGAGGCGATATTGGATTGCGCATAGTGACTTGTATTCCTGTTGACGGTTGGTTCAATTAATGACGGGTCAACATAACCTTAGGGGTGGTGGGCCCGGGTATTAAAGACCGAATTGGAAAATGCAAGTTGGACTTGCAAGGCGGAATGTGTTCCCGCTTCTCTTTATTGGAGTCATAGGTTCTCATATTATTGGGATATGACAAAGATACAGAGGAGATCCCAGTTCTTACTTGAGATATAGCGGTAAGTATATCTCCTACTTTGAAAGTGATTAAGGGAATAAACCTTCATAGTTGACATATAAGACTAATTTGATTTAAAATGCCTTGATCAAATAAAATTAAATTGAATATATGATTATATGTTCTAATATAGTGCATTCTTAATTTCAGAAAATGAAGTCCATAAACCCACTAAGCAGGCTTCTGGAGGTCAATCAGTTGACCGGACCAAATTACTCGGATTGGATCCGTAATTTGGAGCTTGTACTCTCGGTTGAGCGCATAAGTTATGTGCTCTCAGAAGACAAGCATGAAAACCCTGAATCTAAGGAAGAGAAAGCATACAATGACAAGTATGATGAAGATCATGTCTTGGCTAGATGCTACATCTTGGGTTCTCTCTCCAATGTTCTTCAGAAACAACATGTGGAGATGAGTACTTGCCAGGAGATAATGGCGAATCTGAAAGATATGTTTGGTGACATTAACCGCACCTAGTGGTACAACGTTATGAAAGAGCTCGTTCGCTGCAAGATGTAGGAAGGGACCTCGGTCCGTGAACATGTACTCAAAATGTTTGGGTACTTATCGGAGCTGGAGACTCTGGGGGCAACTATGGATGCAGACATGCAATCTGATTTCATTCTGTTATCATTGACCAGATCTTTCAATAACTTTGTGGTATCATTCCACATGAACAAGCTGGAGTTGACAAATGTTGGGCTTCTTGCTGCATTAAAGTCTACAGAAGACGTGATGAAGAAAGATGATCATGCTGGCAGTGCAATGGTTGCACAGAACAGAGGAAAGCGCGGTCGGAAGCATGGTTCTCGGAAGGGTCCATCTCAGAAGAGAAAGAAGAAGGGACAAAGTGTTGGCCCATCTTCCAATGCATCCACTCTAATGGCATCGAAGAAAACCAACGCCTGTCACCACTGCAAGAAGCCGAGGCACTGGAGGCGTAATTGCCCGGATTACCTGAAGTCGGTCGACAAAGGTAAAGCCCCAGCAGGTATGAAATCCACTTTTATCATTGAAACCAATTTTCTCGTTGGACGAGAAGGAAGTTGGGTTGTTAATTCTGGTGCTTTTGTTCATGCATGCAATTTGTTGCATTTGTTTCAGGAAACTAAAAACCTTGAAGAAGGGGAGATAGTCATCCAGATGGGATCTGATGCAAGTGTTGCAGCAGTCGCCGTCGGGACTTGTCGGCTATCATTATCTAGTGGTAGAGTCCTAGCACTAAAAGAGTGTCTTTATGTACCTGAAGTCAGAAGGAATTTGATATCTGTATCTAAGCTAGTTAAAAGTGGATATTCATTCCTATTCTGTAATAAGTTAGTCATAAATCATTATGATAAATATATTGCAGATGGTATTTTGACTTCTGGTGGACTCTATCATTGTGCATTAATGAGCATGTCATGAATGTTACAACCACTAATAAAAACCCTAAAAGATCTAGGAATAATAAAAATCATTCAAACATGATTTGGCATCAAAGGCTTGGTCATTTATCTGTTGATAGGATCAATAGATTGTTAAAGGATGGACCTTTGGATTTTCTACAGGTTCAGTCTTTACCTACCTGTGAACATTGTATTCAAGGTAAAATGACTAAGATGCCATTCCGTAACAAGGTTACTAGATGTGAAGGTATTATTGACTTAATACATACCGATGTATGTGGTCCCTTCAGTACCGCGACTCGAAATGGATATCGATATTATTTGACGTTTATTGACGACCATTTGCGATACGGGTTTGTCTTCCTATTACGTCATAAATCTGAAACTTTTGAAAAGTTCAAAGAATTCAAGACTTTAGTTGAGAACCAAACCGATAGGAAGATTAAACGGATTTGACCTAATCGAGGTGGCGAGTACCTCTCAGATGAATTCAAAGAATACCTTAAAGAGAATGGAATTGTCTCCAATCTCACTACTCCTGGAACTCCCCAACTTAATGGTGTTGCTAAAAGACGCAACAGGACCATCATGGATATGGTCCGTTCAATTATGAGTAAAGCACATTTACCATTTAGTTTATGGGGATATGCAGTAGAAACTGCAATATATATCCTGAATAAGATTCCCAGCAAATATGTACCTAAGACTCCTCATGAGCTCTGGTATGGAATCAAACCTAGTGTTAATCACTTGAGGGTTTGGGGTTGCTTGGTTCATGCGAAGAACGTGGATGCAAGTAAGCTGGAATCTCGCACTCGTGAGTGTTACTTCATTGGGTATGTTAGAGATGGTATTGGATACCAACTCTATGACCCTGAGACCCAAAAGGTTTTTGTCTCTAGAGATGTGAAATTTCTGGAGGATGATTTCCTTAAAGGTCAAGACAAAAGTGAAGTAGAGGAACTCATAGAACCCCCTGAGGATTCTAAGCTTCCTAGACCAGAAACTGAAGAAGTAAATAAAGATGAAACACCCATACATCTTCAAAGGAGTTCGAGGGTGGTTGCACTACCTGAAAGGTATGGATTCCATGTGTCAGATGAGACTGACAATGATCCTACTTCATTTGATGAAGCACTCGCGGATCATGATATGGATAGATGGATGCTAGCAATGAAGTCAGAAATTGACTCCATGCATAAGAATGGTGTATGGATCCTAGAGGATCTACCTAAAAGGGTAAACCCCATTGGGTATAAATGGATCTTCAAGAGAAAGAGGGGACCTGATGGGAAAGTAGAGACTTTCAAGGCACGGTTCGTAGCCAAGGGCTACACACAGAGAGAAGGCATCAACTACGATGAGACATTCTCTCCTGTGGCTATGCTTAAATCCATCAGAACATTGCTAGCTATAGCTGCATATCTTGACTACGACTTATGGCAGATGGACGTTAAGATGGCTTTCTTCAATGGATACCTCGAGGAGGATATCTACAAGGAGCAGCCCTAGGGCTTCATGATTGGGGATGGCAAAGTATGCAAGCTGAAGAAATCCATCTATGGGCTCAAGCAAGCTTCTCGTAGCTGGAACATCAGATTTGATGAAACCATAAAGAGTTATGATTTTGTGCAGAATCCTGATGAACCTTGTGTATACAAGAAGCTTAGTGGTAGCGCCATTGTGTTCATCATGCTTTATGTAGATGACATCCTTATCATTGGGAATGATACATGGATGATGACCAGTGTGAAGATTTGGCTATCCCATACCTTTGAGATAAAAGATCTTGGAGAAGCCTCTTACATCTTGGTCTGAAGTTGTTCAGAAACTAAGAGAAGAGGATATTGGGATTGTCACAACATGGATACATTAAGAAGATTCTTGAACGATTCCGTATGGATAGTTCCAAGAAAAGATTCCTACCCTTAAGACATGGTATCCACCTGTCTAAAGGAATGGCTCCTCAAACTGTTGAAGAAAAGAAAGCCATGGCTGGATGCCCTTATGCATCGACTGTAGGAAGCTTAATGTATGCCATGATGTGTATTAGGCCAGATATCTGCCATGCAGTGGGAGTGGTAAGTCGTTACCAATCCTGCTATGGAGAACAACACTGGAATGCATTAAAGAACATATTTAAATATCTAAGACGGACGCAAGATTACATCTTGGTCTATGGAAATGGTGATCTCCAAGTCTTGGGATATACAGATTCTGACTTCCAATCGGATATTGATGATCGAAAGTCGACATCAGGGTTTGTATTCTAGGTGAATGGTGGTATTGTGAGCTGGAGAAGCAAGAAGCAAGACACTATAGCAGATTCAACAACAGAAGCTAAATACATTGCCGCATCGGATGCTGCAAAGCATGCGGTGTGGTTGCACAAGTTCGTGCTGGAGCTTGGCGTAGTTTCCTCTGATACTCCCACCCCGCTACTATGTGATAACACGGGAGCCATTGCCCAGGCGAAGGAACCCAGATGTCATCAGAAAAGCAATCACGTAGAAAGGAAATACCGCATCATTCGGGAGATTCAAAAGCATGGTGACATCATCATCACCAAGGTGGCCTCTGCCGACAACGTTGTTGATCCTCTTACCAAACCTCTGACCCAGAAGGTTTTCGACCAGCATGTAATGGATATGGGTTTAAGGATTGTTCTTGAATGGTTCTGAGGGCTAGTGGGGAGATTGTTACAATGTGAGCCCGAGGCGAACCATTCCTGTAATAAATGTTATTGTAATAAATGATTTATCAATAAAGTTATTGATTATGTTTTACTCCCTTTCTGAAATTGATTGAATGAATGCACTGTAAGGTCCCTCTGTACAATATGGGTTATGTACCATGGCTAACTTGATAATCATACAACTGTTGATTCATTGATTGAATCATAGAGGTTGATGCTTGGATGAATATCTAAGGAGTTAGATAGAGGACTCATCAAGCATCATCAATGATTGACAAGTAGTGATCTCCAGCCTGAGAAGGAGATGGCAATCTTTTCTCATTTAGGCTGATATCTGATCGACCTCTTGATGCAGGTCCTCTGCATGGGAATAGTGATTCGGTGGTATCAGATTAGTTGAGTCAATGGGTTGACTTAGCGAGATCGAGATAACCAAAGACCTATGATGAATATTGTCACATCACAGGCAAATATCCTCTGACCAGAGACAGATGTATTGTTATATGTCTGAGTGTGTACATTTGGCAGACCAATAGGTTGATGACCTAACCAAGGTCTATACACCGGCGAGCTGGTGTGCATGTAAGGGCATATGAGTAATACGATCTCTCAAAGGGATCATACAGGTTCACTTGTGAACCGGGAGACATGAGCTCACTCATGAGGTATTGGGACTGATCAAATTCCATGCATGGTCGTCATGCTTTAGAAGCATGACATGAATTTGAAGGTAAGATATATGCTTTGTGAAAGCATATGATCTGTACCATATCCCAAGGACCAAGATTGAGAAACTTAGTGATCAAACCCTGAAGATGACATTGTAAAAGTGATATATATCTTCAGGATGATCATGAGTCTTCCAGTATGCAGGATGTGCAGGTATTGGGAATACCTTAGGGTGATTTGATCATAAACGATTGTATAACCATGATGCTTCCATTTCGAGGGAGTGATGAAACAGGTATGGATTTTAGTGACTCCTCTCATCAGAGAAGTAACCTAATCTTAGTCCATGTACTGGACATTGATCTGAATGAGATTCAGATGTAATGAGAAGATTAGGTTTACGGTCTTGATTTAGTCAAGCATCTATGAGAGGTCCATGGGATCTGGATTTGAGATGTGATCTCAATATCCAAGTCACTATACGTGGAATAATACAATCGCCCCGTCCTTATCTCCAAGTATCTGAGGAGAAATAGCATTGTTCTTGAATGGTTCAAGAATAATTCCATAAGATCTAAGCATTGAGAAATTGATAATTAAATATGATTTAATTATCATGATGTATGAGGAATTATCCAATATAATTAAATGTGATTTAATTATCATGGATAAGAATAATGTGGATAGAAATATCCAATTATTCATAATATATTATAAATGTGATTTATAATGTATTAGAGAGAGCTAATTATAATTTATATTTGTTGATTAATTATTAATGTGCATTGAATACACATTCTCTAATTAATTGAAAATGTAAAATATATTTTGTTTTGGGTTGTGAATGTGATTCGTAATTTTCCAATGTCAAGATTGCAATATTCCCAAAATTAATTGTGAATTATTTTTGGTGAATAAATCCCAACAAAAGTTGTTGGATTAAATAATGGAGAATTTCAAGGAGATATGCAATCTCATGGAAATCCATGAGATTGTCCCCACTTGGAATGTGGTGGGCGGCTACCAAGTCCTAGATGGAATTGGTGGCCGTCCACCCTATTTCTTGGAGAGGCATGATCTCCATAGAAATCATCTCCGTATTTGATTGGTTTAATTTTAGGATTATTGTATATTTGATTTATCAAATATATTTGATCTAAATTAAATTATAAGTTGTTGGTTTTTTACCAACAATAATCTTGACCATTGGATTGACATAAATCAATCTCATCCATTGATTTTATATGTCCCATGGATTGAGATCCATGGATCCTAAAATCCTATAAATAAAGAGGCATACCATGCTCTCTTGTACATGCTTTTTGAAGCACTTCTCTCTCTCTTTTCTCCTCACACGCCAACCCTCTCCCTTTCTCTCTTGGTGGCCGACCACCAAAACCCTAAGGGACGATTTTGTCGTCGCCTACGCCACCGTACCGCCGCTTCGACGCTCTGCGGTTCTCCATCTTCTTGGAGTGCTACGCCCATGAAGGAGACGTTCGATCTCGTACGACGAGATCAGGAGTTCACCGTGCTTGGATCAACTCATTGGATTGCGAGGACAACGCGACTCATCCCCGCGCTCGCAAGCCGCTTCTCCGACGATCGGACTTGAGACAGGAGGTCTCTTTTCGTAGAGACTCGATCAACCATGCTTCAAGAGGTATTGCATTATACTTGTTGTGATTATAGATGAAACGATCCGAGAATCGTTCTTGGATCATGTGGTTTCATCGCATGAAAAATTTTTAAATTCCGCGGCACCGAACAACTAGTACGATTAGTCGTTCTCCCTCGTATCCGATACGACGCTCACGCTTCCGCGATGCGCTTGAGGATTTTACCATATCCTTCAATTGCATGCATCATTTGATACAAGGGTGAGATTTCCACCCTAGTATCCACTTGCATGGCTTTTCCGCTATCACCCTTTGTTTTTTCTAGCATATGATTTTAGAGAAACAACAACAACAACAAAGCCTTTTCCCACAATTAAGTAAGGTCGGCTACATGGATTCTTCGCCTCCATTCGAATCTATCTTGGGTCAATCCCGGGCTTATATCTACAAAACAAAGATCCCTTTGTATAGTCTCTTTCCAACACTTCTTGGGTCATCCCTACCCTCTCTTAGCCGGCTCAACATCCCAACAATGATGAGAAAATACAAAAAAAATCATTAGGCGCTCTTAATTAAAAAATACTCAATAATGTTAAAACCAAAAACTAAAATAAGAGGATTGTTAATAACACTTTGTCCTTAATTAGAATCTTTAATGGACATCATTGTTTTGATTTCATAAAACCCTCCTTGTTATTAGGCGCCATTTAGACAGAGTGAGGCACGAACCTTAAGGAATAGAGCCCAAATCTCGATCCGTGACTGCCTTAATAATCATATGGGACGGTGAAGTATTGGCGCTTCTATCGTAAGTAGGCGAGTAGGTCCTTGTAGATGACAATGTTCTCACCTTATGTAGAACATCTGACATGGTATGAGGTTTTGTGCATAGGCCACTGACGATCCCAAAATTTCCTTTAATAGTGTGGAATTAACACTCGAATCTCATTGTAGTCAGGCAAAATCGGATCTATCAAAAACCGCTAAATCATTTTTTAATTAAATATAAGCGGTCGAATTTATTTTACTTAGGCAAGCCCAAGGTCGAACGCAGGGGCACGAGCCTCTTAAGTATCAATTTAGACTCTAATTAATCAAACTAAGCGATAAATAAAGAACTCATAGGTCAGAACACACAAGGACACATGATGCAGACAACTTTTATTTGATTTTTTTATAATGTAATGGCATGCAAGTGTAAATAAATACAACTATGGCCTACATGGCTGAAATCATTGAGCAATAAAATGTATAATCAACTTTAGGATTTATTTACGAAGCAAGCTTAATCGAAGAACTAACAAATGGCATTAAAATTATGATACAAGTGACACTATATAACTTAAAATCTATCATCCATATTTGAGTTTCAAATAAGAGAATCAATAATGCCAAGTGACAGATGGTGAAGCAAGCTTCGCAACAAAACTGAAATCAACTAAAATAGAGGTCAAATGCTCAAGATATTCACAAAAGAGTCCAGTGTCATAAACGCAAAGAAAACATGCAAAATAAATAGGAAAACATTACAAACAGGTCCTTGGAAGGACTTAATTGTAAATATAAAAAGTCGTGAAGCCTTCCTTGTAATTTACCTAGACGCGCAGGGGTTAAATTGCAATTATTGAAACTCGGAGGGGGTCAGGTGCAATTAACCCCAGGCGTGCATGTTATGCATGTGATATGAAGACCTATTTACAATACGGAGAAGTCGGTGGGCCCCCTGCAAATTACCCAGACCTCACGTGACCTAGGCACGTGGGGCTAGGCTCGGATGGAGGCGAAGGCTTGGGGCAGAGGCTCGAGCCACGTGGCGATAGATGGTGCTCTGGTCTAGCTCGCGTGCCCCAACCCTAGAGGCTCGAAATGGCTGCTCAGGGCGGTGATGTGGCCTCTTGTGGACCGTTCGATCATGAGGATCGGACGACAACTGTGCGTTGTGTTCCTCCTCGTTGCCGCCTCCTGGGGAAGACTTGGCTGGGCTCCGACTATGTCCTCATAGCTCCACCCGGCCATGGTCTGACGTCTGGAGCTTGACAGAGACTATGGAAGTGTTGGTGACAAAGATCAGATGCCGGAGAACTGCCGAGGCGGTCTGGATTGAAGTAACAATGTGAGATCGCCAGATATGAAGCTCTGGAAAACAGCCCTGATGAAGGCTCCAACCAATCAAGTAGTACCTGCAATTGTTAGTCCCAAGCTGAAGCATGTGTGCGTGGGGGTGAAGTGAGTGGAGCGGGGTTCCATGCGAGCGAAGGAGGGGAGGAACCGTAGCTCCATCTCCATCGAACTGGAGAGGAGGTGGTGCGTCAGTGATCAAATGTTGGAGAAGATGAGGAGACGAGTGGGATGTGTCGCAAAGGTGAGCAAGGTGTGGGGGAGCTTGGGTTATGGTGAATTGAATGAAAGAGGTGGAGGAAACGCCGAATTATTTAGTAGAAATTACAAGAAAAAGATAGAAGGAACTCACCTGGAGATCAAGGCGGAGGAGGGCGCTTGGGTTTAGCGCTGGTGGTGCTCCGATCATCACTGGACTCCCCCGGCAATGGGGAGAAGCTTGTCAGCATGCTAAGGTTGTAGACAAGGCCTACCATGGTCAGGAGTTGACATCAGAACCAATGGTGGTCGTCGCATCGTCTATCCGACCTCCCCCTGTCATGGGGGAGGCGGAGAGATGCTGGGCCAAGGCTCGTGTAAAGGTGGACGTGGCTGAAAATGGGAGGAGAAGGAGTATTTCAAGGGGAAGGTTATGGCTGAAGGTAGCGGAGGCCATGGGTTGTGGGTGGATTGTGGAGCGAGATAGGGGGGGTGTATGGAGCTACGCTTCTCGCGAGGGTCGCGGAGGAGTGGTCTTTGACTGGGCGTGGTCAGCGAGTGGAGAAGGTGGCTATCGTGTCCAGGGAAATACAAAGGGGGCATCAGGGTTGCGTGGTGGATAACATGGAGGAGAGGGTGCGTGGGAGGTAGAAGATGAGGTATTGACTATTGGATCTTACGATCCAATAGTCCGGAGGAGGGTGCGAAGATGCAGCCCTCATCTAATCGATCATGCCACATCTACGGCTAAGGGCGAAGCGCATGGGGCCATTGGATATACCGATCCAATGGCTGAGGAACGGGTGGAGAAGAATGCTCCAGATGACATCTGGAGAAAGATCGGATGGTGGAGGATGAAAGCGGAATGAACGGCCACGATGAAGCGTGTAGAGGAAGATCGAACGACGCAGAAGCAAGGGCGCGTGGCGAGAAGGGAAGCGGGCCATGGGGCTCAACCAGAAGGAGCCACGTGGCCCAACCAGATTATTCAGACAAAAAAATCAAAAAAGAAAGAGAAGAATGTCAAATTTGGAAAAACTCAAAACATGAAAGTTGTAGATCTCGATGAGATCTACAAGTTTCAAGTTGACAAAAAATGCAAAAGAGGTCAAACAAAGGGAGAAATATTTTTGTGAGTGTTTTTAAAGGTGTAAAAACACTGTGATTTGAATTTGTCATTTTTTGTATTTTTAATAAATTTTAAGACCACGCTATATATACAACAATTAATCTGATTTTTACTGACACCAATTTAAGTAAGGGGATTAAAATGAGGAAATTATCATGACAAAATTGAGGTTCATCATCCCTTGTACTTAAACTATGCTCGTCCTCGAGCATTCAAAAATAAATAAGTTGGATTAACCCCTGATTGTGCATGTGAAGACAAGACCTGATCAATTCAAGAACTCCCAGTCTAATAGATCCAAAATTCTAAAGCTGGACCAGGCTTTAATCAAGAGGCATTCAATTTCTCTAATCCTCAGACTCTCATTGTCTACATATAAAATAAGGATACGATATTACGTGTTGACTGCAGTCACAAGAGTAAAGTCACAACTTCACCCAAGGTTCCAATCCAAGAGACTCTCCTAAGAACCCAATTCTCAACACTAGGAAATAAATCAAATATTGCATCCAATCCACCTTCTCTTTAATTGTCAGACTCAGAAATGTAGGTGGTAGGCCAGTTGATGGAGGGCTTAGGATTGTGTCATTTCTTCTCCCCCTATCATTGGAACAAGGATCCTCCCGAGTGCCTTATTAACTCAACACATTTTTAGTTGTTGACCAGTGTGTCCGTAAAGAGAAGTTGGAGTCGTCTGCACTTGTTTTCCTGGGAGTACACTGGGGTATGTCTTTTTTGAGTACATATCGTACCTTCTACATCCAGACTTCTATCACTATACTATGCAGAGCCCTTTTTGGGTGCTAGCCTGACTCCTTGGTCCTAATCACGGTGGTCCAAGTGGACACTTTGAAATGGTTGGGAGCGCTCGCCTTTGGTGGAAGCTCTTAGATATGTGACTTTGTAGGGTAAGAGCTTTTTATTTCTTTATTTTCTTTTCTTTGCTTTTTAGCTAGCTCCACCACTTTTACCAAGAGTTGGTGCATACTGATCAATATTTTTTTATTTTATCACACCCTGGCACATAGGTAAATGTCAAGAAATTATTACAAGAATCATGTTCTCATACTGGCTAATAATGCTGACCCTCATGTTTCATGAAGCCGTCAATGATTTTATCCCATCCTCGAGCATCATCAAATCAGGTCCAAACTCAAATCCCTCATCCCATTCCCTCAAGTGAAATTCTAACTCATTTCATCGTAATTGTGGACGTGCATGTGAGGTACTCATCGTGTTCTTTAAGATTAGAGACTAAGCATGCAATATAGCATGCAAATCTTCGAATTAGGGAAATGTGGATAATTAAGTCAAAGACTCTAATGACTAAGGTTGGTTAACTTAAAATCACAAGACCTCATAAACCAAGAGTTCTTAAACATCACTAATCCTATGTGAATGTGGAAGTATCAGGGATTAAATCAACTCCTCCATCCTCATTCATTCTTTTTAAGAATATTTACAAACCTAAGTTAGTCTCATTTGAACCCTCTTGAAAAGATTATCAAAATAGAGTCGTAGATAAAGATTTTTCAAACATTTTTCAAATAATTTTTAAAATCAAGTAAAACCCATTTTTCAAATCGTTTTTGAAATATTTTCTTCAAAATAATGTAACATAGCCGAGAAAAATTTTCAAACTTTCAAAACACTTTATCCCACTTAGTTCAGAAGATGTATACTCTAGCCCAAAAAGTTTTAAATTTTTAAATTTTTCAAAGTTTTCAAAATAAGAACTATGGCTAAAGTATATATATACTGTGTATACGGTATACCCCCTATACTCAACTTTTGTTATGTCCTCATAGCAAATAAAGAATGAATCGGTGACAACTTGACAACCGTGGTCGAGCGACGACCGCCTCCTCTCCGGTGAGATCCGTTGGCATTCTGGCCAACGTCGCAGTCGCTCCCACGCGCTGCTCAAGCTCATCACTCGCCAACGATTCGAGCAAAGTAGAGTGCTTCTCGTGAGCACACCATAGGCGACCGTTTCCATCGTAGGTACGTCCTCTTTTTGTCCTTCGACGTCATTTTTATTTTCGCATTTTTTTATCACATCACATTCACCACTCCTTCATTTGTTCTACTTTATCATCTTCATATTTCATATCATCACCACCACCACTCCATCATATTTGCATGTTTTCCATGTTTAAGAAATTTTAACAAAAAATAAAAAAATCAAACTCACAACATAGTTGTAAAAAATCAGAAGAGAGAGAGAGAGAGAGCAGCGAGTGCCGCAGCTCGTCGCCGCACCCCCTACCCTCACCGCCACCACCTCCGCATGTGGTCATTCCCGCGTCGCCGTCTCCTCCTCTCACTGCCGACCGCCCCCAAGCATTGTTGATCCCTAACCGTCAAAGCTGCAAGGAAGAAGAAGGTCTATTTTTCATTATTTTTATTGGACAAATTGCATTTTATTTTCATCATGGTTTCATAATTACAAACAATTCCATGTACATGTTTTGTGTTGTTTAAGTTAATTTCTGTTTTTCAATCAGGACTATATGTTCATGTATTAATTTGGATGTTTATTTTGCATCATTTTATTTAATGAAAATGTCATGATGTTGAGCAACTAATTTCTACCGCTTGGCTATTTATCTAGATTTTTGTGAGTCTTGGGTAATTAATTAAAATTATTTAAGTGAAAAAATTTATATTTTACCTAATTTAAGCCCTTAAATTCATATCTAACTCACAGTTGCTCTAAAAATTCCTTAAAGATTAAGAATGATATATTGACATGTGCTTAAATTACTACCCAAATTTCATCTAAAGTGGATTTGTCTTGGGTCCCAAATATATTGTAGAGTGAGTTTGGTAAATGATTTTTAATTAAATTCACACACATTATTTTTGCGAAATTTCAACTCTCATGGATTTCATATATAAATACCTCTTTGAGATAATTCGCTCTTTGGATGATTTGACATTGTGGATTTATTAGGAATTAAATACTCACTGTCACTCTATTTTCATTGAAAAATCATAAAAAAATCGTATATTGTCAGAAAATTGTAAAAAAAAATATTGTAGACTCATTTCATCATGTTTAAGTTCCAATAAACTTTTCATAATTTTTGCATTCTTTTTGTGTGGAAAATTATGAAAAACCTAGAAAAAGTGTGCATTTTTCATTGTTGCATTTTAATCGATAAAATTCCCAAAAAAAGTATTTTGCATAAGTGATACAAATCCATAACTCAAGTTAATATATAGGAAAGGATACAAGAACTGAGGAGGACGCCCCCTATACTTAGGTAAAAAAACCTAAGTATCGGAGAGAAGGGTAAATGAGTCAAGAATTTACGGGGACTTAGGTCCCCCCCTACTTAGACTGGGAATAGCCTAAGTAGAGAGATGGATAAATGAGGTTGGGGAGACCTGAGGAGAATAGAGAGGATAGGATGGATTTACACGTGGATGAATGAATCTATGGAGATGAATGGAGTACTTAGAATCTATGAGAGGGTGTCGAAAACAAACAAGGCTCAATCAACCAAGCAGCATCCTTGATTCACCAACTCACACATGAAACCAAAAAATGTTGGTCATTTTATCTTGTCATTTTTATTGGTGATAAAAGTAATTTCATTCTAATTTACGCAATGATTAATGATACGTCAAATCAAAAATATGCTACGTAAAAAGGGTGTTGCTCTCCCAAGACATGATTTTACTCCATTTTTTGGTCAACTTGCATAATAAGTCACAATTTTTAGCTTTAAGGTTATCACTGGTTTAATGAGAGCACAAATCAAGCAAACATCATATATCGATCATTCCCAATTCCATTTAATCTTAGGTGATCAATCCAGGAAGAGAAGTCGAGAAAAGACGATGTGTACGATAAAGTCATGATCTATACTTAAGAGAAAAACTCACGGTACCTTCAGCTATCTTCGTGAAAAATAAGACTGAAATAAAATCAAAATGCTGAATGTATGCAAGTCGATGAAAACTGCACCTAGCATGCTTCTATTAGTTTCGAAAGAACATATTTAATTTTGTCTAAGCGAAGTGATGTCTATGTGCGTCTCAAATTAATGTGTCCTACCTACGATCAAACACATACGATATGAAAGAAAAATAGCTAAGAGAGTCGCATGCCTGATCCTAAGTCGACACTCAAGCGGGTCAAGCCCCACACAACCAAAAAAAATTTTTCATTCATTTACAATCGCGAGTCTTCAAAAGAAGACCATTGTAAAGATGATTATTTACATGAAATGCACGAAAAAAATGTGAGACCATAATTCTCGTCAATTTCTCCAATGGTGCTTCTGTGGCTCCTTGCAGCAGGCGCTCCTGCTCCTTGCCTCCTTGATCGCCAAGGGACCCTACCACAAAAGCAAACACTAGATATATATTCAGAGAATTATCAAAGCAATGCATGTGAAATGAACAACTTAACCTAAGTTAGAAACCTAAATAAAACAAAATATGAGACGTGTCCCCGGCAATGGCACCATTTGACGATCCCAAAATTCAGCCCTCTAATAGTGTGGAATTAACACTCGAATCTCGTTGTAGTCGGGTGAAATCGGATCTATCAAAAACCACTAAATCATTTTTTAATTAAACATAACCAGTCGAATTTATTTTACTTGGGTAATCCCAAGGTCGAACTCAGGGGCACGGGCCTCTTAAGTATCTATTTAGACTCTCATTAATCAAATTAAGCGATAAATAAAGAACTCATAGGTGAGAACACACAAGGACACATGATGCGAACAATAATGAGATGCAAGTATAAATAAATACAACTAGGCCCTACTTGGTTGAAATCATTGAGCAATAAAATGTATAATCAACTTCAGGATTTATTTATGAAGCAAGCTTAATCGAAGAACTAACAAATGGCATTGAAATTATGATACAAGTGACACTATATAACTTAATTCCAGGTCTAAGTGTCAACTAAGAGAACCAATAATGCCAAGCGATAGATCACGAAGCATGCTTCACAATGAAACTGAAATCAACTAAAACGGGGTACAAATGCTCAAGATATTCACAAAAGAGTCTAGGGGCATAAAAGCAAAGAAACCATGCAAAATAAATAAGAAAACATTAAAAACATGTCCTTGGAAGGACTTAATTGAAAATAGAAAAAGTCACGAAGCCTTCCCTGTAATTTGCCCATACACGCGGGGTTAAATTACAATTATTGAAACCTGGAGGGGGTCGAGTGCAATTAACCCCAGACACGCATGTTATGCACGTGATATGAGGACCTATTTGCAATACGGAGAAGTCGATGCCCCCCCTGCAAATTACCCATACCTCACGTGACCCAGACACGAGGGGCTAGGCTCAGATGGAGGCGCAGGCTTGGGGCAAAGGCTCGGGCCACGTGGCGATAGATGGTGCTCTGGTTTGGCTCGGGTGGCCTGACCCTAGAGGCTCGAAGTGGCGACTCAGGGCAGTAACGTGGCCTCATGTAGACCGTTTGATCGTGAGGATCAGATGACAACTGTACGTTGTGTTCCTCCTCGCCGCCGCCTCCTGTGGCGGAATTGGCCGGGATCCAACTATGGCTTCCTAGCTTTTCCCGGCCATGGTCTGACGTCTGGAGCTTTGTTGAGACTATAGAAGTGTTGGCGATGAAGATCGGATGCCGGAGAACCGCATCTACTATTTTACGCTCATTTTGTTCCTCGTTCATCATTGTATCCTTCATCTTTTATCGATCTTCCTTTTGACCTCCATGATGTCGACTCATGGATGGCTTGATCGAGACCCTGTAGACACTCACATCGATTCTATGTGGCCGATATCTCCAATAATTTGGGGCAATTCCCGAGAACCTAGTTTGGATTTTGCAAACTGCTCTCCAGACTCCCCGTCTTCTTCAATAAATTGAGATCACTCTTATCCTGAGCTTTGACCCTTCTTGATGGAGATAGACTTTACTCCCTGCACTTCTCCATCCATAATAAAGTTTTGTGATGACCTTAACATAGAACACTTCTCTACATCTGGTGCTTCTATCCGGACTAATCGGGGCAATATTCCATTTGCATACCAAGAACTTGATCTGGAGCCCGAGATATTATCCGATTCTGAATCAGACATGATTCCTACGGGACAGGGGAAGGGATCACATCATCCTCCATAGCCACAATAGGGCTAACCGGACTAGAATGTAGCGAATGCTCAGTTGTTTGCCTCCATTCAAGCAATCCAACTATAGCTAACAAACCAAGCATTGGTCCAGGTTGCCTTCCAAGAGTGTTTAACGATATAAGGAGAAGAAGAGAGAACATGGGAGGAGTAGAAGAAGAAGAATTGAGAGATGGACCCCGTGGAGGTCCCGCAGATGAGTCGAGAGGAGAGAGGCCCAAGCTTTCTCTTCATAAACGTATAACCCTTGCGCAGGCCAGATGACCAAGTGGATTCAAATTCCACCGATCCATTTACATTTTGAGCTGAAGCCTCAACTCTTAGCTCTTTTTCTCATGTTCCATGGGAATGCAAATGAAGAACCATGCATCCATCTGCAGCAGTTGACTCGCATCTATGTTACCATGCACTAACCTAACATACGGTTAGGCGTAGTCAAGATGATGGTGTTTCCATTCAGCCTTCAAGATAAGGTGCTCTACTAGATCAATAATCTGAGGAATGTCGTCACAGCTTAAGAGGAGATCAAGTCTTCGTTTCTTCATGAATTCTACCCTCTTGGTCAGCTCAATCAGATGCGAGTCAGAATCATCGATTTCTCCTAAGCCACACATAAATCTATCCACGAAGCTTGAAGGCATTTCAAGATTTGCAAGAGAAGTTTCCCCACCATGATGTCCCTCGGATCATCATAGTTCAACATTTCTTTGGGGGACTCACTATCGAGAGATAGAGGTTCGTCGATGCTGCTTGTGGCGGGTCACACTTCAAATAAGATGAAGACATCGTTTGGCATATCTTCGAGGAAATGATCGAAGGAGAGACCGCCTTGTCATCATCTCGAGCATATCAACATCAGCCACAGATCTTGCAGAAACAATTCATACGGCGACGGCACATGAATCGAACAGTGATGCGGGCTCCAACCTTAACATCATTGGAAGCAACTTGTCCAAAGTAGACATCATAGAGAAACAATCTCAGAAACTCGAAAAAAAAAGTTGTGATCGAATAGAGGACGTAAAACCTGAACAAATTGGATCAAATCACCAAGCAGTTGAAGTTGTTGGTGAGCACAATTAACTCATGCCAGTCGGTATTAGCATAAGTCGCGACTACTGTCGAGATGAAGGAGTGACAAACCCGGAATTCACCCTCTTAATTCAATCGGATTAACGATTAAATTTTATGTGTCTGTTCGTTGCAGTCGGGCAAATTCAGAGTTAATCAAAAAACCATAAATTTAATTTATTAATTAAAGCTAGCGGTTATTTTTTTACTTGGGTAAGCCCAAGGTCGAACTCAAGGAGGCAACTTTCTCCTTAGATTAATTTTTAGTCGATCTAGATGCAAGGTTTTCAGATAAACATATTTTTGGTATTTTTAAAATGTAATAAAAATGCAATGCGATTTCGGACCAAATTCAAGGGTTAAAATGCAAAGTATAATCAAATTAAGTCCAAAAATCCTCAAACTTAGCCAGAAGATGAATAATGATGAAATCAAGCTACTGCAATTTTTTTAGAACTTTCTGACTCTATATGAATTAATTACGAATTAAATATGAATGCAGGGTGATTTACGCAAATCTAATTTTAATAAATAACAAACGTTAATATTTTCCAAAAATTGATTTATCCTCTATAGGTCAATATGAGAAATATCCAAAACAATTTTTAATTCTTAAAATACTAAGCGAGGAATTAATTAAAAATGAATTACACAAATCACCATTTTAATTTATTGCGACCTCAATATGCATGCAAATAATTTGAATTTTAGGCACAAAGTATAACTACTCAAACTCTACCTACTGTGATTTTTTTTCAATTTTTAGAGAACGGATTAATTTTCTATCAATTTCAGATTCAATATTGGTTAAAATATGCAATATTTCACCAAATTAATTGTATTAAATAAATCACAGCTCACAAAAATATAACAATTCTTCACAATGATAGAGTGTATATTTCTCTACAATGAGCATTTTTTAGAATGAATAAATGATGTAAAATGAATGTTCAAATTAACATGCAAATACGGGGGCCTAAATGCAATTACAGAAAATAAAATTGATTACAGAAAATATGCTAACTGAACTAGAATGCATTACCTATACTCGCGAGGGTATTACTGCAATTTCTCCGATCGTCGCGTGCGCCGCACATGGCATACAGTGAGCAGGGGCGACGGTGTGAATTTCCATAACTTCGAGGGCATGGGCGCAAATGCTCCAATGGGGCACGTGCTCCTCACATTCCCTGGCTGTGACTGGGAATCTTGTGCAATTTCTGGAAGGGAGGGGGCTGATGCAAATATCCCCTCCCCCACGTGCTCCTCACGTGCGGGGGAGGTGAACTTGGATGGCACGCTGCCTGAGGCTGGTCTTTGGAGGAGACGGTTGTGCGAGTGATGCTGGAGGCATAGGCAAGCGGTCTGAGGTGGTCGGTTAGCTTGCGCGGCAGGGAGCTGGTGCAGGTCCAGGCAGTCGCGCATAGGCGTGGTGGCAGAGGGAACGATGACCTGTTGTTGGGAGGAGGAGCGCGACCGCGCACGCGCTGGGGCTGGAAGGCGGGGGTGCACCTCTGTTAACGTTGATGTTAGGGATGAGCATGGGCTAGGTTGGGCCGGGCCCTGAAGGGCCCAGACCTAGGCCCATATAAAATTCTGGGCCTTAGGCCGGGCCCAAGGCCCACGTTTTTTATTTTCGACGGCCCAAGCCCAAGCCTGGCCCAATTTAATGGGCTGGGCTTGGGCCGGGCCGGCCCATATAAATATGTATGTATCAAATTCTAGTACTTTTTCTATATTTTCAAGCTGAATTTATATAACTTTGTCACTTAAAGAGTGGGCAAACTGTGTGGTTTAATAAAATTAAATAATAAAAAATATAAAGAAAGAAAAAGATGAATCAAATGTAAAAAATATATCCATGCTGAGACAATACAAATACAATAACATATCAAATGTGATTAGCAAATGTTGTACCTGGGAAATTCTTGGAACTGGGATTTGAGCAGGTTGAATATGAATTTTAATATTATCTGCTTGAGTTATCCCCTGCACATTATTGACAACAAATTTATTAAGAAACTAAATAAGAGTAATTTTGGTGATTGCATAATCCAAAGGTTGCATCCTCTGTAAGTATTTTTTTCAAGGCCATTGTCTGATGCAGCCTTTGGATTATGCATGTGAGGTGAGGGTGTTTAATTGTGGAATCATACATCTCTTAGAAGTACTCTCCTGGAGGTTGCCCAGCTGTGATGTCAATCCTGAAATTATAAGACTAACCGCAATACCGACAACTAAAAATAATTTCATAACAGGAAAGATAAAATAAACATGACATGGCTCAATATTACAAAAGCTAAATGGATGAATATCAAAACCAACAGAAGTTCAATATTAACCAAGCTAAGTAGTTCAACATCAAAACCATACTAGAAATAAATAAGACTTTCAAAAAGTTGAAATGTCTCTAAAGTGAGAAGCAAAAGGAAGATCTTGCATCTAGGCAACCTTCGGATAGCATATAAAGTCCTGCAATAGAAATTAAAATTGTCGAAAAAATATCTTAAAATTACTTATTAGAAGTCCTCCAAGATCTTGTGTTTTTTAGCTACTTACCTAAGACAAAAGATGTATATACTTGCAAGTTGTGGTTTTAAAATGGTAGTCATGCTTGAGAGGCCTTTGGATCTACAAATAAAAATTAAAGTTCAATACAAGTTAAGGACATCTAATTTACCAAAGATAGTAACTCAGCTAACCTAGTAATTCTTCGTCTACTTGCTCCTCTTCCTCATGTTCATCTAAATCCAAATCTGACTCGTCGTCTTCACGAATCCAATCTCCTAAACAAACTAGTGCTTCCACCGTCTTTGGAACAAGCCTGCTTCGGTAGGTATCTAGAACTCTGCCGCCTGTGTTGAATGCACTCTCTGAAGCTACAGAGGAAACTGGAATGGCTAGAATATCACGAGCCATGAATGACAATATGCGACACTTGCTTGAGTTCACATCCCACCACTTCAAGATATCAAATTTGTCATCATCAATTATATCTGCTAAACAATCTTCGAGGTATATATCAATCTCCGATTTTCCTACCTCGAGAGAACCAATCTCTCCTTTCTTTTTAAGAAATCTGCTTCTCACATCCTCTTTTTTCTTTGATGTGAATGCAATCTCTTTCTCAAGTCCACCTGTTGTAGAAGACTCTCCGCCGACAATGCGTACTTAGTGGAGTATTCTGCATATAGCCTATGAAATATGTCTCTTACTCATTCAACAAGCTCAATAGCTTCCACCTCAGGGTAAAGTTCTAGATATGAGAGTCTCAAGATATCAAATTTGTAGTGCGGATCCAAGACAATTACAATTGTCAATGGCATCGTGGCATTCTTATCCCGCCAATACTTATCAAATTTAGAATACATCTCCGCGCCCATACTTCTAATGGAAGAGTCAGCATGATTAACAAGAGTTTTCAAGTGTCTTTCTATTTCATATATCAAGGAAAAAATAAGTTTGCAGTAGAATGTTTCTGTCCAGAGAAAACCTTAGTGACAACATAAAAACTCTCCAAGATCTCGCAGACCATCTCAACCTTCTTCCATTCACCTGCAGATGGTGCATCAACCAATTGGTAATCATGAGATTTTAAACAATTGAACACTTTCTGATATAAAATAGCGGACTCAAGCATAAGATAGGTGGAATTCTACCTTGTGCTCACATCCAATCTCAATCCCTTAGTTATAGGAATACGCTCTTGTTGAGTGATATCTTTGAAGTATTGAAATCTTCGTATGGAATACTTTACATGTTTTACAAGACCACGAATTTTGGTGGTGTTGTCCTTCACTTCAAGCAATCCATCCTGCACAACAAGATTGGTGACTTGTGCCCAATACCTTACATGAAAGAAAGTTCCATCTAGCAACAAGGAATCTTTTGTAGCAAAATGATCTACAAGATTACGTATAACAACATCATTTGTGGAGGCATTATCAACTGTTATTGTACACAAACTTTCAATATTCCATTCACTCAAGTGACTCACAGTCATCTCTGCAATATTATCTCCTGTATGACGTGCATATAGTACGCAGAAGCAAATGATTTTCTTATGCAGCTTCCATTGACTGTCAATGAAATGGGCAGTAATAGACATGTACCCTAAGTTTTGGATTGATGTCCACATATCTGTAGTGATGCAAATTCTCCATGTTGTCTTAAGAAGCTCCCTTATTTAAGTTTTTCAATCTCATAAAATTTGATGCAATCACGCTTTACGGTGGATCTTGAAAGCACCTTGAACTTGGGTTGAAGGTATTCTGTAAAAATGCGGAACCTCCGATTTTCTACAGCCTTGAAAGGCAACTCACTAGAAATGATCCATTTCATGATATCATCCCTACTTCTCTCTTGTTCAAACTTCCAAGTTGTGAATGTGCTACCATGCTCAAGATTTGTGGAATTCAATAGATTCTGGCACTTTGACTCTTTTTTGTAGTATGGGCACACAAGATTCAAGTGACGGTCAAGGTGACTAGTCCCACCCTTAGTGCCACATGTTAATTGTGCCTTACAAATTACAATAGTTACACCTGCAAACCTCTTTTCCATCTACAACGTTGATTGTAGTGAGATGCTTCCACACCCAAGACTTGTATTGTCTTTGCCGTTTTCTTGTGGGATGTTTATCATTTCCTTCATCAATCACAGTAGGGAAATCAACAGCGTCTAAATCGAAATTACTCGGCAGAACTTGTTGTGAATCCGGTGACATCTATAAGAAATTAAGAATACATTCTTAGAATTCAATTTATAATACAATAAATAGAACAAAAAAAACTCAGAGTGTCAATCAACTTTTGATTTATATATGCATTAATATGCGAATTATGTAGCAAGAAGATGAATGAGAACAGTTTATTGTCTGTTGTACAAGTCAACTATTTTATACGTATAACATTACTCATTTCAGATAATTGTGTATGTTGGATTTAAATGTGACGGAGTTAACCCCCTCTTCTTCATGTGGGCATACTTTCCAAGCCTCTATTTACCATTTTTAAACCCTTGGAAAATGTCTTGTTACTTAATGAAATCCCTTTGGAAAGATGTTGACTTTTGGCTAAATTATGTACCATGTACTTCTGCAGTGTTTGCATAGTCACGTGATTGTAAAAATGGTCTCACTTGGACACAGAAAACGAGATGATATATAATATGTAATTGTGAAGGAAGATATGGCTGATTGACTTAATTTTGAGAGAATGTGCATGCTGGACCTTGTAATTCTTGTCTCTTATTATATGATTTAGATCTTGCACTAGATTTTCCACCAAAAATATATTCTAATCTTTTCACAGGGAAGTAAAGTCCTTATCTATAAAGGGTACAAAATCAACCTTGAAATTATAGTAAGAATTTAGCCTAATCAGACTGGAAATGGAAACCATTTTCCTTACTGAGCAACCAAATGATGGGTCTATTAGTCTGTTGATTCACTTGAATGGGCAGCTCATGTCCCTTTCCGGTCGGTAGCTTATTGAACACTAGGAGCTCTTACTATTGCACGCTCAGTAGCAGCCTAAAAGTTTGTTCTAGTCGGGCATGGTGCTTCAAAGTATCTCAAAAATTGTACTCATGTAAATGTATATTAAACTGAAAAGAAGTAATTATAAACTACTACTAAATTACCTACAGATATAACATAAAGAATAAGTGACTAGTCGATGAATGAGTGTTGACTTTGCAATGGCTCACAACTGGTTTGCAATACCTTTGAAGCAGAGAGGCGGAGGCTCCGAGACCGCATGAGGACTGGGTTGTGTCGGTGCCGATGCGTGCTGTAATTTGCAGCAGAGGTGGAGGCCGTGAAGCCGTGCGATGCGACCGCATGGAGGAGTGGAGCACAAAGCGCGGAGGAGGACGCCCGAAGGGGGAAAGCTCGGTGCGGGCTTGAAGACTACGAATTTGTGGGACTACGGAGGACTACAGAGGAGAGGAGTCGGCGAGCCGTGAGATCGAAGCTCAAAGGGTGTGCAAACTGCAGAAGCCGAAGGGAAGGAGCCACGATGGCGAGGTTGGCGATGCCGTGCGCTGGTTGGAGTGGGGTCTGGTAGCGGTAGGGATGGGATCAATAGTACTTAGGTGGTTGTCATTTTAGACTTGGAATGGAAGAATCGAATGGGCACAAAATGTAGGAGGGGTGTGTGTAATGGGCCACCACTATCCAGCTGTATTATTATATAATTTTTAGTTGGAAGAGGAGGCGGGTCACTGATGGAAATTGGAATGGGAAGGGTCGGCAACCATGGGACATTATTCGGGTCGGGCCTCGGGCCTTGTATCGAGCTATTATTCGGGTCGGGCCTCGGGCCTTGTATTGGGCCATTATTCGGGTCGGGCTTTCGGGCTAAGTGGGTTGGGCCGACTCAAGCCCGAACCCGCCCAAAATTCTTTCGGGCCTAGATATCTGGCCCAGGCCCGGCCAAATGCTAACTTGGGCTTGGGCTGGGTCGGGCTTTTTGGACTAGGCTTCGGGCTGGGCTGGACCGACCCAGCCCAATGCTCATCCCTAGTTGATATCGATGGCGGAAACGACTGCTAGAGAGCGGGTTGAAGGGGAAGCGGAGGACCGTCGAGGAGGTGATGCAGTGGGCGGTTGTTGATGAAGAGACTGGAATAGCTGTTGTGCAAGAGGTCACCGGAGAGGTGGCACTCAAAAGTGGTGGTGCAAACAAGATGGTGGAAGGGTGAAGGTCTACGATGATCGGAAGAGAAGCACGAAACAAGGTATTTTGACATAAACAGAGAAATACAAAGAGGAGGAAGAACAGGAGGAGGGATAAGAAGAAAAAAGTTACGCAAGAGATGAGGGGAGCTACGCTCAATCCGATGGTCGTGGCCTCAAGAGCTTGGCGTGAGAAGCTCGAAGCTCGACAGCCTCACGAGTGGGGCTGCAACGATGAGAGGTCGCCATATCACACCTGTGAAAAATCTCGAGGAGGTTTTCGCTCAACCGTGAAGGAGCTGTAGCTGTCACCTGAAACTCCAAGGGCGGGCTCGCTCCTCTCCTATCGAAAGGCGGATGGCGATGCATGGAGGCGTCGGGAGGAGTTTTAAGGGTAGTTGGAGAAGTGGGAGGCGATGCGTGGAGAACGTAGGCGCAAGGTGCGGGCGGCGGTTGTGTGTTGGGTAGTTGAGCAGGAGATGGAGGTGGTTGGCGTGGGGAAGAGGGAGAGAGACGCGAGAGGGGAGTTCGTCGGTGGTTGCGGGAGATGGAGTCCTGGGCGGTTGGATCGTGCGGAGCACCGCTGTGTGAAGCGGGGCGAGTGGTTGCAGACCCAGCGCGCAGGTCTCGTCGGAGGAAGGTGAAGGTAAGGCCATCACGTGCATCACACGTGATGGGGTTAGTGTTGAAGGTGCCACATGGCATGCCCGGGAGCGGCCACGTGTCAGTTTACGTAATTATTAAAAAATAATGATAATTAAATTAAATAAAATAAATAAAATAAAATAAGTAAAAAATAATAAAAATGGGTGACACGTGGTAGTTCCAGAAGCTGCCATGCGTCGCTCCCAGAAAAATCTAAATTTAAATCGAAAGAAACATCAAAAAGAAATACCACAAGTGGTAAAATCAAAAAGTGTCAACATCAAAGTTGCTCGTCTCGATGAGATCTACAACTTTCGTGAAGGGTCGAAAATCAAATGAAGTCATCTGTACAAAAAGTATTTTTGGGTGGTATCTTATAGGCATAAAATACTGTATTTTTTATTTTATAATTTTTTATCATTTTTAATTCGAGAAAAATCAAAATAAAGTTAGAAAAAAGATGAAAGAAATATTTACAACTTAATCTAATTTTTTGATTTTTAATAATTAAGAAAATAAAAAGATAAAATGGAGGGTATTATGGTCAATATGTACAGTATACAATAGGGGCCCAAAACTCAAGTTTCACATACGATCTCTGATTTTCATGAAATTAGTCTCGTTTTGAAGGTCTTTGAATGTATATTACTTTAAAAGTGAGTAGACCTAAATTGGTCATTGTACGAGAGAGATATACGCATTTTAAGGTTCATAGTCTCAAACTTGGATTTGGGTTTTATTGGTCAAATTTACAAGTTAGTGTTTTTTATATTTTCCCTTTATTAGTGTTAGTAATATATACACTATAGAGTTGATTTTATTAGATCTGGAGTTAGTATAAAATAGATACAAATAAGGGAAATATGGTAAATATACATGTGATTTTTACAAGGAATTTCAAGCTTCTTATTTATGTAATTTTGAATGCTAAAATGCATATATTATTTACATATGCATGAATGTTGATTACGCAATATAAGTGTAGATATGCAGCTAATTACTCGGAAACAAAGCTCTATTTTCGACTTTTAGAGTGATGAATCACATATTCATCAAGGAGCCATCATCGCCTCAAACCCCTCAGCAGAGTACAGGGCAACCCGCGGTCTAGCACGTGTACTACGTGCAAGCCCCCGAGCCAACATCACCTCAACAACCGCAACAATTTAGATGTCTACCATCCCGAGCTTTATATTATTCATGTTCCATGCTCTCTGCCTCCACCCCTCATTCATGAGATGAATGTGTATGTACCAACGATGCACAACTGTCCCGCCTATGCGGACATCAACGGGGCCATTCTTCAGCCAACCTCCCATTCCTTCAGCATCAAGAAGGGAGATTTGTCCATAATTCTCAGCCTCAACACCAGCAGTCTCCACCATTCCAGAATAATTGGAGAATAATTCTTACCAACAGACGGTGTACTGTCAACACCAGCATTATCTGCTTTACGTGGTTGCTCCATATCAACATTATCCTCCTCAGCACTACCCGCATCAGTCTTCTTCTCAATACAACTCTCGGTATTATGATCAAACGCCTTCATATCATTCTCGGTCTCAGTGTGGTCAGCACGTTGAACCATCTGAGGTTGCTCCTGTGAACCCTGCCTTGGACTGTTTGGCTCATATGGTAAATAGCTTAACAGAAATGACCCAGATAACCTCACCGTCGCCAAAATATCCATTCCGACATAGGTTGATACCAACCCCAATAATTTCAGGAAGAGAGAGTAGGTAGTTTGTGATAGTCCATCCAGTTTCACATAGTCAGATGTTCTTCACATGTTTTTATTTAATTTTGTTACTCTCATGAGCGGTAAGGCATTGTAGCCGTCTCCTACAACAAATGGAAGAATAAAGTTTCAGTTGGCAAATCATTATCTTTTGCATAAATCGATCCAAACACTTGGACCGGATGAGGAAGAAGAAGACAGAGGAGAAGCACCAGAACCAAAATCCCAAAATATAAATAAATTCTAAAAGACCAAAAAGAGAGCATCAACCGAAGCAACATCGTGCCAGCCATGGAGAGAACAACATCAGCATCCGATCCAGTGCTTGTCGATGAAGCCCATTCTGTAGTTTTTGGATGCCTACCTTTGATAGTTGATTGCACACCTTTTGTCATCCATTTGTACAACAAGATTGGACATTAATTTTGATGCAACAAGAAAAATACATTTGCTTTTGATTCTATACGTATTCAATTTCCGATGCAGTGCAAAAATATAAGCAAATTAGAAAATTGAAAGCTACCTTTACTAACCTTGATGTGGTAAAAATAATTCTGAATCTTGTTCTCAAAACACCTTTGCTCAAGGTTATTAAGTACATACATAACATTGAGAAAGGACTAAAGGAGACATTTACAATGAAGCGATAACCACATTGAGTCCATGAAAGAAATGTGAAACATATCCTGGCGCGGCTACCGTCAATGCAATCAGTAATCTCCCGAGCAAAACTGAAGACATGGGAGCCCCTCTTGTTAGATGTTAGATGTTCGACCAAGAGTTCGACAGAACACTTCTTGATAACGGATCGTCCGTGCATCTGATGCCTACTTAACTGCTTAAAGAATTTAGGTTAGGACCGCTCAAGTATACCAGAATGATTGTGCAGTTTATAAGTACCTTAATCAAGCGGGCCAGGGACATTTTAGAGGATGTCATCATCAGTATGCAAGGGATGCAATTCCATGTGGACATCATTGTGTTAGATATGAATGCATAAGCTCCTTTACTTCATACCCTGATTATTCTCGGGCGGGTGTTCCTCCGAATAGTCGAAACAGTGGTGGACTACGACACCGGACAGATTACCTTTTGTTCTAGCAGCGACATGGTAACCATTGAGACGATCCAAGTGCTGAAACTGATAGAGTCCTCATCGGATAAGAGTGAGCTTGCACAGTAGATGACAAATGACCGTGACTTTCTAGCAGGAATTAAAGATACACATATTTTTCATGGATGAAATCTAGATGCACCTGAGCTAAAACCATTACCAGCAGAAATGAAATATTCCTTTCTTCTAGGTGACCAGAATATTTTCTGGTCATAATAAATTTCCAACTGACAAAAGGATCAAGGATCTCATCTACTCGATGTTCTATAAAGAAATCGCAAGGAAATGTGCTAGAAATTTCATATATGATTGGGATTAATCCTTAACTTGTTCGCATCACATCTAATTTGAAGAGCATATGAAGCCTTCCCGAGAATTTCAGCACAGATTAAACGTTAACCTCTAGTAGGTTATCATGAATCAAATTACCAAATGGTGTGATACCGGATTCATATATTCCATCTACGACTCAAAATGGGTGAGTCCCCTGCACGTGGTGCTGAAGAACTCCAGGATCACTGCTGTGAAGAATGACAAAGGATATAAGATCCCAAATAGAGTTCCACCATCTTGTCACATTTGTGTAGATTACGTGGACTTAAATTTAGCGACCAAGAAATATCATTTCCTGTTTCCCTTCATTGAACATATATTCGAAAGACTAACCGCAAAGGAGTATTTCTGTTTTTTGGACGGATACTTTGGCTGTAATCAAGTTGCCATTTCTCCCGAAGATCAAGGAAGATCACATTCACATGTCCATTCAAGAAATAAACCTTCCCCATAATGCCTTTTGGTTTGTGCAACGCTCCAGCGACGTTCCATATATACATGTTGGCAGTATTTATAGATATGGTTAATAGTTGTCTTAAGAATTTCATGAATAACTTTCAGTTTACAGAGGTTTTGATCAGTGCCTTGCATATCTAGATTGAATCTTGAAGAGATGTGAAGTAAACCTTGTGCTCTCGTGTGAGAAGTGTCACTTAATGATGATTGAAGGAATTGTGTTAGGTTGCGTCATATCTAAGCATGGCACGGAGATTGATCCAGCGAAGGTGGACATCATTTCCAAGCTCGATCCATCTACAATTTTGAAGTAAGTCCGGTCATTCCTTAGTCATTTTTTTGTTTTTATAGAAGATTCATAAAAGATTTCATCAAAATTGATCAACCGCTGATTAAGCTTCCGGACAAGGAGACATATTTATTGCAAATGCCAGAGTTCTCCAAGCCTTTAATCTACTGAAAGAATTAACTCAGGTCCCTTTCCCTCGAGCCACCAGATTGGTCTCTACCATTTGAGATTTTGACAGATGCTTCTGATTATGCCATTGGTGCGGTTTTGGGATAGATGAGAGATAGTTTACCATTTGCTAATCACTATGCTAGTAGGACATTAGACGAAGCTCATAAGAACTATATCGAAATCGAGAAAGAGCCGCTAGCAGTTATCATGGAAAAAATTAAATCACATTTGTTGGGATCGAAAGTCATTGCTTACACCGATCATTCTGCCATCAAGTACTTGTAAAGCAAGAAGGCTGCAATCCAAGACTTACCAGATGGATCCTTCTACTTTAGGAATTCGATCTTGAAATTAGAGGCAATCCTGAAATAAAAAATGTGGTGTTAGACCATCTTCCAAGACTTCCATAGACATACACTCCTGAGGAGAGCATGTTACCAATTATATAAACCTTCCTACATGAGGCAATTCTGCCAGTCACCTCACTCCCATGTTTCACCAATATTGGGAATTATCTTATTTTCAATAGAATTTCGCAAGCACGAGGGGGCATATTGCATCTACAAATGTGTATTCTTCAAGAGAAATATCACAATGTCCTCGAGCATTGCCACAATCAAGAATCAGGAGGACACCACTTTGGGAAAAGAGCGGTAACGAAAGTACTTCAATGCGGCCTCTGATGGCCGACTCTTTTCGAAGATGTAGAAAGCTACATGAAACGTTGTATTAATTGCCATAAAACAGGTGGAACTATTGGACTGAGAGATACAATGCCCTTAAAGTACTTTCACATTTCAGACGTATATGATGCGTGGGGCAATGACTTAATGGCCCATTCCTAACAGCTAGGATATTGAATATATCCTGCTTGTTGTCAATTATGTTAGTTGTCGGTGGAGGCTATCCTAACCCGAGTTGTTAACAATCACACTGTTTATCGATTCCTGAAAGATAATATAATTGCAAGGTTCAAGATTCCTAAAATTCTGATGTTTGATGGCAGTAGTCATTTTATCAACAGAGAAGTGAAGAAGCTAACACAAGAATAATGTCTTGAACATCGGGTCACTTATCCATACTACCCACAATCTAATGGTCTGGCAAAATGCTCAAAAAGGGATATCAATACTATTTGTCAGAAACTTGTACAATCCAACAGGAAGAACTTGTCACAATTGCTTGACTCATCTCTTTGGGCCTATCGCACTACGTATAAGTCACCTTTGGGAATATCTTCATACCACCTAGTCTATGACAATCCATGCCATTTGCCCCGTGAAATTAATTCACAAATCTTTATGAGCAATCAATGTCTACAATTTGTATTCTAAGAAGGCCGGAAAGAACAAAAAGCTTGATGTGAACAAATTACTTGAATTCAGATACTGTGCATACAGCAACATCCTTACGTACAGGGAGAAATTCAAGAATTGGCACGACAAGCATATCCGCGGAAATACTTTCGAGCATGGTCAGAATGTTTGGTTGTTTGATGAAAAGTTGATTCTTTCCCCAGTGAAGCTGAAAAGCAAAAGGATAGAGCCATTTGTTATGATACATGTGCGTGACAATGGAAGCATCATGATATCTGGTTTGTCAGCTGACTCACGATCTTTCGTGATCAACGGACAATTGCTGAAGGCATACTTAGAGCGCGATATATTCCTGTCCGTTGTTGATTCAATGCAGGTAATATACGAGAGATGAGCTTGAAGCCGCAACATCAACAGAGTCAGACGAGGCTCACAAAAACATTTTTGATTATTTAATCCTCTTCTTCTATTCAAACTCCATTCTCTCATTCTTCTGATTAGTTCACTCATCTCGTTCGTCATTGCTATATTTAGATATACTTCATCCTAAGTATATGGGGATGAGTGTACAAATGCTCATTCTTTGATCCCTTGCACGACTCCTCGACTCTTGATATTCTATCTATATTCAGGGATATCTTACAATACGTAAAGGGGGAGACATTCCGAGCCGATGATTAATTCATTCCCACCCTCGACCATCCCTGCTTTGTATACAGTCTGCTATACATGGGATTAATTAATCCTAAATACATGGGATAGTCGACTTCTCATCATTTATTTTTGAGTCGTGGTGGCATAGACTTTCCCATATTTAAACGAGTTATGTCTTCCTTTTTCTCTCTGACCTCTGAGGACATAGCTCATGCTAAATATAGAGGGTCGTATATACATTGTATATACTTTAGCCATAACTTGTATTTTTAATATTTCTAATAATATGGATAAGTAATAAAAGTAAGCACATATTAAATATTATTTATAAATATAATTAATAAATCAATTAAAAATATTTTGTAAAATATTTGAAAAATGGTTGGAAATTCTTTGATTTTTTTTGGAAAACTATTTGAAAATATTTTGTAAAATATTTTCAAACCTCTATAAAAACATTTTGTTTGTGGAACTTTCTTCTTCTTGTTTGAATAAAATATTTTGAAAATCTATTTGCAAATGATTTGGAAATTATATGAAAAAATGCTTTGAAAAAACTATACATACTATTTGAAAAATCTTTGAAAACTGATTTTCAAAATTTGCAAATATTTGCAAAACTTCAATGCCAACTTATTTTCAAAATAAATTTTCCAAATATCCGGAATTATTATTATTATTAGAACCGCACGAATAACTAAAGCAAAAAAATCTTTACAAACCATGTAGATAAAAACCTGTGAATAACCAATAATTTAATTCCTGAAAATTCCTAGTGTAAATCCTTCACCTACTTATTATATCAGAGGGGGGAGTGGGCGAGTTGAAATCAAAATCGAGATTTCAAACCTTGTCACGATGGGTGATGCGTAATATTTTGGTATCATAACACGAATACTACAATTCCTCCCATGTGTATTGGCTTCTCATCGGTATCCGAAGTGTTTGATTGTGTCAGGAGTTTATCGTGAGTTACTGGATTGTGACACCACCATAGGAGGGTGAATAGTGGTTCGAGGCAATTTTAAAAATCTTCACATAATAATCGGCAAGCATGGAAAGAATGATCAAGTAAACTGATCAACACACTTGCACAGTACGTTTATGTGGAAACTTAGATGGGTAAAAAACACGATCGGACTCTTCCTAACTCGGACTTTCTCAATTAGCCGAGGTAATCAACTGCTTCACTAAAGACAAAGGTGTTTGCGTGGATATCTCAACTTCTTACAATGCTTTTGCTTCATAATCTTGGATTAAACACCAAGACCAACACCACATATCAGATAATGTTATATCCACATATATCAAGAATATCATTCTTTAATAAATAATTGGTGATATATCGAAATAAGTACAGCAATATAATGGCACAAATGATTCAAAGAGAATAACACCAACACATATACTACAATCATCGCATTTGGATAAGTAGTGTCAAACATATAATAAATGTCACCATGCTAAGAAGAGGCTGTCAAAAGTAATCTGATTGCTATTAGAATAACTTGAAGAGCATCCAACGAATGGAACACTGCTGAACTAAACAAATTGCTTCACATCTTTTCAACTAAGAATATTCTTCTTAAAATATTGAATGAATATGTGAACAAGATATAATATCAAGGAAATCACTTAAAGTGAGTTTCTTGCTTTTATAGAGAAGGTAAGAGTGATTGCTCTAATGATGCGTGTTCCAACAATGGGCACACGGTCCTTTGTATAGGGGCTCAAGAAAAGTGATCGTTGGAAATAAAAATATAATGAACCAAAGATGGTTTCATGATATGATCGATCGTGTTAACAAGTATGATGGGTCAACTGTAAATAATCAATCAACCAAATAGCAATGATGGATTAGTAGATGGTCGTCTCAATACAATTCAAACAATGATCTATAAGATGTTGTTAGTCAGTGAAGTGCATATGATCGACACGGTGTGATCAATCAATGTAAAAGTATGATCGATGAATTCATCAAAACTTGGTCTTCTTGAAAAGGGAAACTTTTTTGTTGAAGCTTGCTATAGTCACATATTTTTCAAGCCTAATACATGTAAACTATTACAAGTCTTTTGAATAAGAAACAACAAAGCTTAGCTTCTGCTTTTGCTTTAGAGTAACGACTTTACATAGTCTTGTTGAGTCGAGATCCACACTTGCAGTCTGACAATCACAAAGAATATGCGAGAGACTACAATATAATCTTGTGCAATATTCATGAAATCGGTCACGTGGTCGCATATGCGACCGCATATGCCCGTTCGGCATGCAGACCGCGCTGATTTTATAAATCAGTGCATTATATTCTCTAAATGCACATGCAGTCAGCATATGCCCTACACATGCCCCATACATCCCGTATATGCCCCGCATACTTCTCGAGCAGTTTGATGGCTCCGCCTCCAGCTGCTCCAACTCTTCAATCCTCTCATTCATGTGCTTACCTCCATAGCTTCGACTCTTCCTCCATTCAGCTGTAAGAATATGCAATTCTTCTGTATACAAATGCAATGCATTATGCTATTATGTACAAGCAATGTTTTATGTTTTGCTCATGTATTGTTTTCACGAGTATATGCAATGTATCATTTAATATTTAATATATGATGTGATTTTTTATGATTAATTTTTTTTATGTATAAATGACATGCAATTAATGGCATCTACTCAACAGTCTAACATGAATTGGTTTTTCTTAGATCTCCTTAACTCCACTTGATTGCATAAATTCATTAGTAATATTATTTATACATATTTATTTATTTTTACTTTTAAAATTGGAAAATCGCACAAAACCACATATACCCCACATATGCCCCCGCATACCGCTTATTCAGTACTCGGTGACATGCTCGAACACATACACATATCGCTTTCCTGAATCTTGAACTTATGTGTGTCATTTTTAAAATCACGAAGGACCGAAGTACTGACTATCTCCCCCTTTTTAATGATGTCAAAATCTTTTTCAAAAGCTTAAAAAAGTTGCAAACACTTGAGCACATGCATTTGTCAAATCAAACTTGATATATGCAACTTATATCAATAAGTCAAAAATAATCTGCAATGCAAATTCAAGTTTTGATTTAGTTTCTTCCCCTAACTAGAAGAATCATAAAACTTCTTTTAATTCTTAGATGGTGAACAAAGGTTATAAAACTTCTTATTTTAGCTATCCCTTTTATTAATACCCCCTCCCTCGATTAGTCAAGACATTAGCATTTAAGCTTTAATTTTATTCTCTCCCTTCTTGTGATCAATTAAAAAGAACAATAAGAGAGTAAAAAGAAAACATGTAAAATTCAGTAATAAGGGACACTTACAGAAATATTTGTGTGGAGCACAAACTAGTTCCATATTTTGTAAGGGAAAAACACTAAAAAGACATGATGACAAAGGAAAAAAAATTCCAGACAACAAACACATGACTAGTCGGAGGGTGCATCATCGGAATCCTCACCATGGGGTGAGTGTCAAGCCTTCTTGTCTTGCTTAATGACTTCACGGGTGTATGAACTAGACTCGTATTTCAGAGTGCCAAACTCATATTCTTCCGATCCAGTCTCTTCTTCTTATGGCTCTGAGGTTGGGAACATACATTCATATATCCTTCTATGGTCTGAAGGAAGAGGCACTGGGAGCAGGAGGTTGAGGGAAAGGTTGAGGAGTAGGGGCTCAATGAGGTGCAAAGCAGCGAGCTCGTGCATGGGGTATAGGTGCTACGAGTGCTGGAGTAGGATAAAAATGCGATATATTCTTTTGATGCATCTTGTCAGAAAGACGGTACGTCATCTCAGATTGGTCATTCACGAACTGAACATAGTTGTTGGAGAATGATGCGATCTCCCATTGAAAACTCGGCAATGTGTCAACCATCTCTCGGTTCTAACGGAACTCGACAGAGTGGGCGTCGATGATGGCATGCTGGGTGAGATGCTCCTCATGGGCTAGACGGTAATCAAGAAAGGCCCAAGTGAAATCAAAAGCAGAGGGTCTTGGGTCATGCATATCAACTTTTGGTTCATCTATTTCAGTCGTGAAGAGCATGGACTCTACGCCAAAGGGTCGGACTGATACAAGACGGGTCACGAGGGATGTTAACATTAAAGTGTCGGAGGAGGTGTGTGGCCAACAAGGATGGAGCCAGAACAGTTTTGAGGAGGGGGCACAAGCTAAAAAAGATTACTCATCAGTTTCAATACTATCATGATAACTTTACAACAATGACACTAAAAAGGGTAGATTATGTCATATGTATTTTCCATATAAATACTAGTAATCATTTCAAACTCCTTTTTAGAAATCTGACCAAGGGTATCTAGGTTTTTTAATGATATTTTGTATCCTTTTTTCATAAATTACTTGTGTTCTAGTATTTTTTCTGCTTTTAAATCTAATATTATTGAATGACTTCTCGCAACATAAACTATGCTTATTCCAACGTGTATTAAATTTAGAATATATTATACATAATTTAGTACATTTTATTATGAATAATTTGAAATATTAATTTAATGTATATGCATAAAATTACACGAATCTGACACATCTAGATATATATTTGGCCAATCTAGTTACAACAATAAAAGTAATAATAAATGCTATAGGATTGGACAACAAATTATTAATTTTAAAATTTGTTAATAAAACTAGAGATGTAGTTAATATCTCCTTAGTGGTAATCGGGTTTGACATTACAACATAATGGGTCTAGGGTGATATTTTTCTTAAAATACGTCACTATATCATCCATTGTTTAATATACAACTGTGATATTATCTATCGTCGAATTATATTTTATACTTGAAATCAATGACTAGTGGCATATCCGTTGTTATATCATTAGCACTAGTGCTATAACGTCACTTATTTGTTGTTATTTTAAATGTCACCTAACCATCACTGGTTTTTAGTTGAAAAATTAGGGACATTAGGCAAAATTTTTATAAGTAACAATACATAAGCATCATTATATGGATCATTTCTAATGATGTAGCAATGAATATGACATTTGTCGCTACTTTCAACAATAAAAAATAGTTTTGAAAAGAATCACATTGTCATTGTATATATAGCAACATATAATATAGTTGCAATTTTTAGAAAAAAAATCACATAAACGCATTCTATTGTAGTTTGATAAATAGTTGATTAATTTTATATGGTTCTTTACATTTATGTGAATAGCAATAAGATAATCATTGTATAATATCTATTACATGTTTATTTGCATAGGAAATTACTAATAAAAGTCGATCCAAGATAATATATATTGGGATTTGGTGATAACTTAATGTTGATAAGTTATTTGAGTAAATAATCCAGGAGGAAGCATGCATGGTAGTTTTTAACTCCGAGAATCTCATAGTACTGAGCACACACACACACACATGCTATGGGATTTTTTAAATTCCCAAGGTGCACACATGAGACGTATTATATTATCTCCAAAAATTTAAGGGAGGTATGTGCCCCTCCATGCCCCCCTTGGATCTGTCCTTGGTGGCCAAGAATCCTAACAGAATGAAACCTCTAGGTAGCTGAGAGAGAAGATAACAAAGATAGTGAGACCAATTGAATGGTCGAACATGAACAAATACGAAGATAAGGGCTTGGACCTCAAGAGTGTCATGGGTAAGGTTTGACTTCTGGTTGCGAAAGCAATAGGTAAAGACTCGATCGAGGAACCTAGGAAGGGGTTTAAGGTTTGGAGACTTAATTAGTAGCCTAAAGTTTTGGACGGGCAAAAGGGCTTCCCAGAGCTCATCCTAGGTCACAGTGTCCAAGATCTCAAATATGGTAGGTCCAGTGTCAGGGCAACCTAGGATAACTGAAACGACCGAGGGATCTACGACAAAAGCAATCCCATGGCGGTAGTGAGCGACGTCTCCGATGTCTTCGAGACTCGCGTAAAACTCGATGTCTGGATCGCGCGAGATAGATTCTATAAGAGAATATGGGTGACCAGGAAACATCATCAGATAGAACATGCTCCTAACCTCGTTCATATTGAAGATCATGACATACTCCGAGAAATAATTTATTGCCTGAGTTGTTTTTATTAATTAACCATTTACTGCCGACCCTACTTAATGCGAGAAAAAAACCTTGTTCTCGTTGACATAATTTATGCGGATTTCATGTATTTTGCTTATGAATTAATGACAAAATCTCAGTATCAAGTAGACGAACATATCTATTTCCCGTGAAAAAAATCACATTCGTGTCGATATCCTCAATAAAAATAGAAATGATATCCGTTTTCATATAAGCTAAAATATAAACCTAAATAATTCTACCAAAATAACGAATACATATTCATACACAGATCTATCCATATTTACTTGTATCCCCAAGCCTTCACAATTGCAAATGACAAATGCATCGAGGAGGTCCAACATCAATGCATCATTGATCGTGGAAGAAAACTAGATGTTAAGGAAGATTTTGTGCGTTCATGAAGGTCGAGAACTTATGTTAGCTCGAGTTTTTCGAGATCGGGTGCCAATGATGTCAATGATGGATTTTAAGTTCCACTTCCAACGTTCCAAATTTAATATACCTGAACAAAGAATAAGGTTGATTGATTTTTTTTTCAGTGATACATAAGGATGTATTTATTACATGGATATTCCTTGACACAAATGCTACATGCATGATAAACTAAACACCTACTAGGAAAGAGCATTCACATCCGGATCTGCACTCGTCGGATACGTCGCCATCGGTTCGGCTATAATTCCTGGTCGGAGGAAAAGTCGTGGGCAGCTAAAATAAAAGACACAGCGGTAGAAAAACCCCAGTTAAAAAACACAAAAACTGACGCCCTTGTCAATCTCGTTCGAGCGGGAAATCGAAAGAGGTAATCCAAACCCCTCCGGCCCCACGCCATCATCCCCTTCTCCAGGTTCTCCACCATCTCCAGCCCCGTCCAAAACCCTAGCTTCGATTCCCCTTCTCCATTTTCCTGGAATCTTTAGGGTTCCCAGATGGGCCGCCGAGCAGCGAAGACCACCCGCGACCGGTCTCCCGACGACCCCCCAGCCGAGGTCGACGGGTCCGAAGATCCACCGGCCTCCAGCCGGAGCTCCACGTTCTACTTCCCGCAGCCGAATCGCGATCCGGTGTCCAACTGGGAGGTGGACCTGGCGAAGAACCTGGAGGATTATCTCCTCAAGATCTGCTCTGGCGAGCTCACCGCCGACGAGACCCACTCCGTGAACTTCGCGGAAGGTCCAGTGCCCAGAAAGTTCCACACTTTCTTGATTTGGAGCTGCTTCGAGGCTTAAGCGTGGCTGTTGTTTGTATTGTGCAGCTGCGCTGCTGCTCCAGGGATCCGTGCAGGTGTATAGCCGGAAGGTGGAGTATCTTTATACGCTGGTGCTGCACATGTTGGAGTTCATTTCTCAGAAGAGGTCGGAATCGGTGAAGTTTTCCGCTTTCCTCTCCCTGTAGTTTTTTGCACGCTGAATTATGTAGTTGTAAGACTGAACGAAGGCTAATATGGAAAGTAGTGAATTTGCATGTAACTAAGGAATTCACACACATCAGTGAAGTCCAGACAACTTAGTGGATAGGGACCAAATCTTGTTACAAAGCTAGCGTGGTTTTTATTTGCTCCCTGGTTAGATTCCTCAGGTTTTGCCCTTAAAATTAATTCATGTCATTGGCTCTATTTTTTTCATACAAGGCTATCCAAACTTCATCTCTTCATTTTCTTATTACGGAATAAGCAGACAACTTTTGGTAGTTATAAAACTGGAATTGCATGAAATTGTCCAGATCTCCGTTTCTGTTTTCCGTGCATAAAATTTTCCATGTCCACCACTTCGTGGAGCATTTGACAAATTGCAAAATGATTTGTGGCTGGGATTTTTTCACATAGAAATGGTTGAACTTTTACAGGCAAGAAAACCCAGAAGGTTCTTCTAATCAACACGATAGAAGTGAAGCTACTGAGCATAGTTCAAGGGTTGGTGAAGAGAATGAAACTTTTCTTGGTTTGGATGACATTCCAGGTAAACAGGTGATGCACCTTTTTGTAATGTCATTCGTCAAGTAACATTATAAACTGCTGACTGAGCTTCAACTGCACTTGCAGAGGATACGAAGAATAGCTTAGATACCACCCATAACAGGGTTGATGTATTCAAACATCACGTGAAGGCTCCTGCAAACTTGGTTGTACAGGAGGCTGATTGTTTAGACAACAGTGGTGAAGCTGGGGAATTGGAATCATATTTGGTAGGATTATTTTGTGCTACAGTGCAGTTTCTGTAAATTGATATCATTACCTCGTAATGTTGTCTTGTTTGCCTTTTTTCATGCTACTGATCTTTCTCCACTGTCTATATCTGCAGCTATCCACATGTAATTTCTATGGAGATTTTCTTCTACTGGACCCGAATGATGCCGAAGCTGTTAGTGATTTCATGAAGACAACATTGGAAATTGGCATGGACCACCATGTATCACATAGAGGTGGCTCCGTTAGGTCAAAGATGCGCAACATATTTTCTTCTCCAGCAGGGGGGAGTCGTCATAAAGCCAGCATTGGCAAAAAACAAGAATATATAGATGAAACTCTAGAGGTTAATATAGATCACAACACTGTTCAGGGAGATGAATGGAATGAACCGGGAATTGATCATCATTCTCCTGGAGGGGACCTGAGTGTTGGATCTTATGATTCTGGCGATAGTTCTGATGAGGATGACCCATGGAAGCCATTGAATCCTCATGAACCCGGATGTCTGAAAGTACATCCATTCAAAAAAGGTTACTTGCTGGTTGCATTTTGCATATCTTTATCACCTATCCATATTCCATGAAATACAATTCATTAAACATTTTAACTTTTGCATCTGAACAGTTACAACTTTCAGAAGAAAATTATCTTGTCTCACCAAGAGATCAACGATAGCATCCGAGTTTCCTATTGCAAAATTGGGTGGCATCATAAATCCAGAATTTGCGGTAGCATTAGAGTTGGGTTGCAAAGCACGCAGAAAGTCTAAAACATCTCAATCACCTCCATTGTTTGAGAAGGTATTATGAATCTAACTTCTAACACACATTTAAACAAGGGTGAAACCCGACTAAAGAACCCAACTTTACAACACATTTTAGCTGATATTGAGGTGGGCATTCAGTTAGCAATTTACCGAGAATGATCATTTCTTAAATCATATTTAATAACCACAGTATGTATGATCACAGAGATTTCATTTCTTCAAGTATGAATACTTTTTTTTAATTATGCTTGTTATTATTGGCAGAGACATGGTTAAACACGTCATGTAATTGTATATAGATCCAGCAGTAATTTTGTAGTCTTTTACAGTTGAGTTGACTAGCGTGTCTTGCAGTTAAGACAATCACTTTATATTGAAGAACATGGAGATTTTGTTCGTAACGGTGGTGCAGTTGACAACGAGGATAATGAATGTGACGGTGACAGCCCAGATTTTGGATCATCTGACTTTGGTATACCTGAAGGTACCTTGGACTTGGATAACGAAGCACCATATGATTATGAAAAGGTTAGCAACTTCTCATGTACTATATGCATATTCAGCACATGATGACAAATGACAATGGAGGGTTGCTAGAAGATTTTATATAGTACGTGATTTTTAGGTTGCTTTGATATTTTGTAGCAAGCCCACAATGCTCCCTATCAAGATTCAATGGAGCCTTTTGGTAGTGATGCTCCCGATCTTGACGCGACCCTTGAGGATCTTTGTCGTTCCCACCTGGTAAAGGACTTATTTATCTCATAATTTTCGTTCACACCTTTTGTTTTTTCCTTTTATCTTTCCCCCCATATTTATGAAGATATTTCTATAGAAGAGGGATTTTGGGAATGAGGGTTGTATAATATGGCATGAGAGGAAGACTGCCAACAAAAACTGTCCATTTAAAGTGAAGTATATCATGATAATTGCTTTATTAAGAAGTGACATAAGGACGAGGATGCGAGTTAGTCTAGAAATCTTAATTCACCAAAATATGTGAAATAGGGCTGTCATGGTGATATTTAGAAATAAATCTTCCCTAAAATAAAAAAAATATATTTCTGTATAATCTATTAGTCTATATGAACATGTATTAATTGATGCTTGGCCTCCCTAAATCCCATTCCTATTTGAGTTTTATATTCACAATTCAAATTGTGAATCCATTAGAGTTTGTGTTGTTTAGCTTAAATATTTAACTTATCTACTTGCGTCTCTCCTTGCAATTTAATGCATTTACATTTTTTTTTGCCAATTCTATTGGAATATGAGGAAGTATTTTGCTTTTGTATTTGGTTTGTTTCAAATGTAATTTTTTTATTTAAATATGCTCGTGCCTTTTGCCTCTTTTAATGTACCGAAGTTATGTAGATGGACTTGTGGTGGTTATCCTCAGGCTTTCCAAGAGAAACTTGGGCCGACTTAAAGTGATGTTATCAATGACCAGATTAATCAATCACCAATTGCTGAGAACTAGTTTGGGGGGGGGGCACATATATAGCAAGTATGGTTGCAAGTATTTGAAATACTTGGACAAGTATGCACTTGATATTAGGGTTACATGCAACGGTTGATTTGATTTATATAATTTTAAATCTATTGAATTAACATAACAATCAATTAAAACTCAAACCCTAACTTTTCCTTCTTACACTAGCTAGCTTGATCCCTCGTTGTTCGCTAGCATATGTATTTAATTGACCTTCAAAACCCAAGTTTCTTTGCTTTTGTTACTTCACACTCCAAACAAGAAAGTTAATGGTCTTATTTTGTTGTTCTCTTGGGGAGCAAGAAAGAATGAGATATTCTTTTCCATTAGAAGCCGTTCCATTCCTATTCCTTGGATGATTTCATAGTATTATTCTATTTCTTGATTTTTTGTATTTTTTATTTTCTTGATCAATCAAAGTTATAGTTGAGAAACCTCTTCTTGTTGTTTGCGATGCCTAAAGCAAAGCATTGAAGAATATACAGTCAACCTAATGATTTTATAGGAGAAGTGCAACACTACTACACGAATTGAGGTTGTAAGAGCACATGTAAAGGTGCTTGTTGTCGACATTCTTTTGTTTACTATCATCGTTCTTCTTGAATTGTTTTGGTAAATACATTTCTATGGGAAAATAGAACATCTTGTAGCTATATTGTTATAAATTTCAGATTAGCTTTCCATTGTCTTAGAATCTTTGCGTTCATGATGTTAGATACACGATTTGAAAAAAGGAAAGGCAGAACGGGGCGGGTGTCGTGGAATTGAGGTGAGATGTAGCCTCGAGGTGTTCGACGCATATGCCTCAATATTCCCACCAAAAATATGCAATTTAATAAAATTTTTGTAATAATACTAGGAAGACATTATTATTTAACAAATTTCCATATATCCAAAGCAATTAAAGGATTTTTTGAGTAATTCTTCAATGAGGAGAGTAACAAAAACTATTGCCAGACTACTTATATTAATTTAAAATTGGAAAAGTCAAAATATACTTCTGTCACACAAAGATTTAGACATAATCAATGATGAAAATGTATAAAAAGTGCAAAGATAACTTGCTAGTGAAAGGTACTGCTTTGAAAACCTTGGCCCAAGATTTTTGCCAGAGTTATTGTGCTTTCTATTTTATTTGATTCATGTAACCCTTTGGGGTCATATATGTATTTTCTCCCCTTTTGCTCTTTAGGATTTCTTTCTATACAAGAGACCCTTAACCCATGGAATAAACATAACAACTCATTCTCTTCTCCACATAGTATCAGAGCAATGATCCTAGATCGGGGCTTATACTTAAACCCACCGCCACCACCAGTCTCCATCCGCTTCGAGCCTTGCACGAACCCTTCTTCCTTGTCTAAGGGTCCTACGCAAGGCCTCGATGGGTTCCCCACACGCTACCAAAGCGTTGCACTGGTGCCGCCCACGGTCTGCCCATGCGCTACCCATCACCGCTCATGTGCTACCTTGTGTCATCCAAGCGTTGCCCAACACTACCCTAGCGCCTCCAGCGCATCTTCGGGTGCCGTCGATGCTACCAACGGTTATCACCAGCACATCTGCTGTGCTGATTCTTTAAAATCTAGATCTCTTGCACATACGCGCGTGAGTTCTAGGGCACTTTTTCGCCCTTCTATGCATACTTAATCAATAACAGAACTTTGATCTCTTTATTTGACCATTGTGACATCTAGTACATATATTCAGATGAAGTCCTTGTCTACTTTATCTTCTATGATGACACGAGGCACTGCTTTCAATCTGAAGGGCAATAAAAACAATATGCTCTGGCCTCGCTCTTTAAGGTATTCATTGGTGGTCATTGGAGGGTCTATATCCTGATTAAAGATCCTCCATATGAGAAAGATAAAGAATATGATAACTAGCTCACATGCCACCACCAACTGATCAACTGGATGGCCAACAACATTGAGGCACATATCGCCTAAAATTTGCTTTTCAAAGACACATCCGAGGAGATGTGGGATGACCTCGAGCAAATATACTCTCAGAAGACGATGAAGTTTTTGCCTTGATACAATCTACATGTAGATCTGGTCTGCATCACATGGTGACTCTACCCTTGTTGAGTACTAGAGGTATGCCACTATTCTGTACGAAGAGCTTGCGATCTCTTAGCCCTCATGTTGTACGAAACATGTAGAAGATCATTTAGATTTGCAGGTGTATCGATTTCTCGATGGCCTGCATCCCAGATATCATGCAGTGAAGGGGCCATTTCTGATATCCGATGTACTGCCAACAGTGAAGGTCATCTTTGTACGTATTGAGAAATTGGAGACATCAGCTGCACGGTTTACTACCTTACCTCTCACAGAGAGTTTTGCATACGTCGTACCATTTGGGAGAGGACGACATAGCTTTCGGGGAGGTTGTGGACGTGATTCTGGCCGAGTCATGGATGAGATTTTGGCTGTGAACGTGACTTTGGCCGTGGCCGCGGATGAGATTCTAGTACTCATCAGTATCCATTGTGTACTCGCCAAGGTTTAGGAAAGCGATATGTGTATGCATTCGGACATGTCACTGAATAACGCTTAAGCGGTATGCGGGGTCATATGCGGGGTATATGCGGTTCTACATGGTTTCCTAATTTTTAATTTAAAAATAAATAAATATATACAAAAGTGACTACAATAGAACTAAATTTATGTATAATTGTAGTCTAACAGAAGATCTAAGAAAAATAACTTTCATATAGAGTTCAAAACAATCTCTATCAATCAAATATCAATACTTCAATAGAACGATTAGCACACAAAATAATTGACAACAATCAACAAAATAGAAAAGTTCGCACACAAAATGCCTCTATTATTGAATATAATGTCATTTATCTCTGGCGTTATATTTATAACTGATCCTCCATCAAAAGTACCAAATTCTACATATAATATATTGCATTCATAATAACTATTAATTGACTAAATTAGTTTGCTAAATTATTGGTACATTATTCTTTTTCTTCCTCGTGTGTTTACTCCAATCCGCAATACAACTACCTTGACGATGGATTTAAATGGTCATGGAATGCTTGGTTGGCATACATGCAAAAGCAAGGAAAACATGGTACAAATAACACAATAAAAACGTGGTAAAAATTAAAAAAATTAAAAAAATGTGTATGCGGCTGTACAACTCGCATATGCGACCCGCATGCGCACATGGCGCATAATGGGGGGTTTCATGAAAGCAGTGCATTGAAGGCACTACATACGCATATGCGGCCACACATGCCGATTTCGTGAACACTGGTACTTACTGTGGTTGCTGGAACCATCCGCTCGAACGCTGCTGGTAGAAGTTTGACGTACCTCCTTACTATAGTGCCATGAGGACACCTATGGCATGGAAGAGGCATCTCCTACTACAAATCTTTAGTAGAAAGACGATACATCTCAATGATGCAGATTATTCTTGTTTGATGCAGATTCTTCGGACTCCTGGGCCCGCTTCTTCATCTTCCAGTGAGGCTACCACTTCTGCCTTGGTTACCCCGTTAGGTACAATAGCCATCTCTGTGACTCTACTGGTCTCGCCTAGATCATTGACTCTGGAGCCTCTACTCATCTGATCGGAGAAAGTAGCCTTCTAACCTTCTTTAAAACTTCTTCCTCCGTGAAGTCTGTTTGAGTTGCCAATGGGGCTCACTTGCCGGTTACTACTGTCAGAACTATGGAGTTCTCCTCCAAGCTATGACTTTCTGTAGTTCATTATGCTCCTGATTTCTCTCTTAGTTTATTATCTGTTCATAAGCGTTGTCTTGAGCTTAAATTTTTTTTGAAGCTCAAGAAAGGGGGGACACATTCGTTGATGTTCACCCCAATTTATTCCAAATTGCGTAAAGAAGTTTTACAAACGTATAAGTACAAAATTACAACCCAAAAAGAGAGGAAAGGCACCCACGATAACGACCGCGAGGCATGCAACAACGCCTCCATCGCGCAAGCATAACTCCGGCCAACCCAGAAGACCAAGCGCTCACAAATCTTCGACCAACGTCTTGAGCTTAATTACCGTGTGATATTTGGTGAATTTTGTTGCTATTGTCAAGATATCTGGACGGGACAGATTAGTGGTAGGGGGCATAAGAAGAATGATCTCTATTATCTTTATATACTCTCAGATTCTAAGTTTGTTGGTGTTACATCCATCTCTGAAGACCTCCTCCAATGGCATATGCGCCTCAGGTATCCTTCTGCCAAGGCTCTTTCCATGATGTTCTATGAACTCTACTCTAAAGCCCTTTTAGTGCGAGACGTGTGAGTTTGGGAAACATCATCAAGCTTCTTTACCATTTTGTGCTGAGTCCTGTTGTACTGCTCTTTTTGGTGTTGTTCGTTGTGATGTTTGGGACCTTGTCTGGTCCGAAATTTGAGTGATCATTGTAATTTTATTGTGTTTGTAAATGATTATAGCAGATCCTCTTGACTTTATCTAATAATCGAACGTTCGAAGATTAATAAAATTGTCAGAAATTTCATTCAATTTGTCAAAACTTCTTTCTCTAAATGTGTTCAAATTATTCGAACTGACAATCGACTGTTCTCCCAACATGCCTTGACATCTTTCTTTGCCTCTGAAGGGGCTGTTCATCAACCATTCTATCTATATATCTCTCAACAGAATTAGGCAACAAAAAGGAAACTTCAACATTTGCTTGATATTCCTAAGTCTCTCCTCACTCAGATGAATGTTCCCAAGTACTATTGGGGGGGCGCCATCCTTACCGCTGTTCATCGAATCAACATGGTTCCATCTTGTGTCCTTAAAGGGTGCACTCCTTTCTCTTTACTATACTCTACCGAGTCTCATTTTCCTTTACCTCTGGCAATTTTTGGGTTCATTGAAATTGTTCACAACTTTTATGCAGCTGACAAATTGTCTCCTAGGACCATCAAGCACGTCTTTCTAGGGCACTCTTGTACTCAGATGCTATCGATGCTATGATCCTATTGGGCGTCGATAGTATATTTCCGCAGGTGTCACTTTCTTGAGCAGTCTAGCTTCTTTACATATACTGTGGATGATGTCCCTTTGGATCTTCCACCTCCACCAATCATCTATACACGCAAACACACCACTACACCTGCTTTTGTTCCTTGACTACTTTTTTGCCGGATGATATGCTCTCTTCAAGTGCTCCCACCACTGTTGCCTCAGATGTGCTTGGGGAGATTCCGATAGCTCTTCATAAGAAAAAGAGGCAATGCACTTTTCACCTTATGTCACATTTTAGTTCTACTGATGGTTTATCTAGTCGTGACAAGAGATTTGCAGATGCCTTGAATGCCATTTTTGTCTCTAGAGATAATCATAGTGCAATGCAGGACCGTGTTAGCGACATGCCATGGATGAGGATATGGATACCCATACCTTACGAGACACGTGGGATCTTGTGCCGTGCCCCTCAGGAGTTCGATCTGTGGTTTGCAGATGGGTCTTCACGATCAAACAACTGCCTGATGGGTCCATTGCCAGATTGAAAATCAGATTACTTGCAAAAGGCTTCACACAGACCTATGGGGTTGATAACTTTGAGACCTTCTCTCCGTTCAGAATGGGGTCCATACATATTGTTCTTTTTATTGTCGCTAATAAGGCCCGGTCAATTTTTTAAGTTGATGTGAAGAATGCGTTCCTCTATGGTCTCGAGGAGGTTTATATGATGCAACCGCCGGTTACGCAATTGAAGGGGAGTGTGTATGACGACTACGTGAGGCCATTTATGTCTTGAAGCAAAGCCTTAAGGCTTGGTTTGGTAGATTCATTACTGGGATCAACACTCTTGGGTTTCAGAAGACGACATCTGACTATTCTGTTTTTGTCAGATGATGTTCTACTACATTGTCATTCTTGCTGTCTATGTTGATGATATGGTCGTCACTGGAGACGATGAAGCCAACATTTTAGAGACAAAGGCCTTCCTCCAGTAGGTCTTTGTCATGAAGGATCTTGGCCAACTTTGTTACTTTTCTGGCATAGACGTAATCCACACTACGAAGAGACTCCATCTCTCTCAGAGAAAGTATTGCCATGACATTCTGACTGAGGTTGGACTACTTGGGTGCAAGCCATTTGGTATCCCTGCAGAAGTGAGGAAACATTCCACATGATATTGATCCTGTCTTTGAGGATACTACACAATATAGAAGTCTAGTAGGTAAACTTCTCTATTTCATTGTTACTATGGCATATATATCATATGCTATGAATATAGTCAATCGATACATGGAGATACCCTTTTACAATCATTAGCATGGCGTTCTTCTGATCCTTCGATACTTGAAGGAATCTTTCGGACTTGACTCTTCTATGTGGTCAATAGTCACATTGATGTCTCCACCTATATAGATGTTGACTATGCTAGTTTGCTTGAGGATCGTCAATCCACTACATGCCACACCATGCTCGTTGGGGGCAGCCTGGTTACTTGGCAAAGCAAGAAGCAGACAATGATCTCCAGATTAAGTGCAAAGACAGAATTCATGGCAATATCCCAAGCCGCATGTGAAATCACATGGCGTGTCTCTTTTCTACAGGAACTTGGACTTTCAGTTGCTACTCCCGTACATGATATTAAAAAACGCACCTCGAGGCGGTCGAGGTGTACGCCTCGAGGTGAGGCGGGCCTTTTTAGCCTCGAGGCATGCGCCTCGACCATGTCCAGTGAGGCGTGCGCCTCAAGGGGCTGAGGCGTAGCCTCGAGGCGTTCCACCTCGAGGCAATCAAGGCATTTTCCAAGGCGTTTTTATTTTTTTGAAGATTTTTTAATGATTTTATTAGTTTACATGGTGGTTTGAGAATCTTATAAATATATACTTGTTTAAGATAATGATTATACAAGTTAAATGCCTAAATCTGATGTTTCTTTCGTACCCATAACTCCATATATACCATTAATTATATCCAACTATTTCAGCAAACTGCTTCATATTTACTATTAGTTATGTCTAACTATTAATTTATGCAAGATGAATGCTTAAATTTGACCTCTTTCATATTCCTATGCTTAAAATTTGACCTCTTTCATATTCATATTTACCATTAACATGCCATATTATTTCAGTGAACTCTTACTATTACATCCTTAAAAAAATGTATACGAATTCGAATACTCATATAAGAAAAAATCTTGGGTCGGGGGCGCTGCCTCCTTCACCCCCGCAAAGGGGGGCCAACTTGGCCCCCAGCCCCCTAGGCTCGCTGACCAGGCAGCGAGGCCCCCGCACTGGTAGGATATGGTGGCACAGGGAGGACATCATACCGTTCTTTATCTGTGTATAGTAGAACATATAATTAGGATTCAAATCATATGATTCATATCAACAACTTGGATATCTATAGCGACAACTATAGCCAATCCTTTTTAGATAAAAATTGTAGTGATAGTTATAGTCAATGATTTCCTTTTGATTGGGTAGAAATTTAGTAGAAAGTTTTATGACATTGAGCCATTGACATATCCTTTTTTCATGTTCTTATCTTCATAATATCATCCAAGGCAGTGTTGTAAAAGTCCTCCGACTGGCCCGACTAGTAGGTCCGACTAGTCTAGTCAGTAGGGTGGCCGACCGAGTATTGACTAATTCCGACTAGGCACACTAGTCGACCAATTTTTGCTTGAAGATACCATATTTTTAAATGTTTTTTACTTTTTTTATTCAAACTTATTATAACATGCTTAGTGTTTTATTTAAATTCAATTACTTTTTGTATTTTATTATGATAGTATAAAAATGTACAAAATCTATATATGAATAAAAATGGGCTATATATTTAAAATAATCATAAAATTCAAACCGATTAAAGTCCGACTAAATCCGATTAGTCGTCCGACTGCCGACTAATCCTTAGTCAGTGACCCAACCGACCGACTACCGACTACCGACTTTTACAACCTTGATCCAAGGTTCGAAATCTCGATTTCGATCTCGTTTCGGTGAACTGGAATACCGAAATTTCGGGAAATTTCGACAATTCCGGTGGAAAAGTCGGAAAAGACTCAAAAATCCGATTTTCCCCAATTTTATTGTAAATTTCGATATTCCAAGTTATTTGAACAATAAATAACATACAAATAGACAATTATTTCACACATATTGGTCATCTATACCCTTATATAGACATATCGGTCATATCGGCCATATCGATCATAGTGTAACATTGTTAGATATTGCAAATGTAAGTACTTCAAACAATGGAACAATAGATGTACACCTATAGGCTTATAACATACATATCAATCATCTTATCATCTATGAATATGACAGTATGTCACAGTCACAAACCATATCGAACATATCGTTGTTACTTGTTAATAGTTAATACATAATAACAGAGTAATAGTCTTACAAGTTACAACAAGTGAAAATTATTAAGAACATGCACATTAATAATCGATGCAATAAAAGATTAAAATATATTACATGGTGATATGTTTGGTTCAGAACCAAGAGTTTCGCGGTGGATCTGAATGACCCCCTCTTCCTTGTTGTCTCTCATAACGCATCACAGATTCAATGAACTCGCAGTAGTTCTCCCATGTCATGTACGAGTACATGGCCTTGTAATCCATCACATACTGCCTGTATTGGTGGTCATCGATGCCTATGAGTATCCTGAGACGAGGATAAGCAACACTAGATCCGGTATCACGAGTGGCACGACGAGGCTGCGAACTACTGGCCTGAGATCCTCGGTACGACGACGACGGAGTAGGAGAAGATCTTTGCAGATGAGGAAGAGAAACTGGCATGTACTCAGGGAAGAAACCGTAACTGTCACCCCTAAAGAAGTTGCCTTGGCTCTGCTCAAGTTGGCTACCTTGGTAGTTGTCTCCGCTGTAGCTACTGTATCCCCCATACCCACTGTAACCATATGAATACGATGGAGGTGCATAATGAGGAGGATGTCTTGGAGGAGGAGCACGGAAGTATTCCGGGAAGACGCCAAATGATCTCTCATCGTGCGGCGATTCATATCCGCCTAAAGGACTTGGTGTTCCTCCGCGATATGGGCTGTCAATGTCCATGCAGCTCAAAGAACCTACATATGATATCAAATCGTCCATGTAGCTGTCGGTTGGACGATGGCCTCGACCGTACTCGTAATCCATAGGTCCTGGACTCGGACTTGGAACAAACTGTCCGTGTGTGTTCCTCTGTCGTTCCATATATTCACGTCCTGCATGTAGCCCTTCCTCAAATCTGGTATCTTGTGGTCCACGACCACCCCCTCCTAACCCACCTGAGTTTGTTTCCCAACCATCACCAGGTCCACCACGATCATCATCATCATCATCATCTCCACTGTCATCCTTTGACTTCGATTTGCATTTGGAGCTACTGGAGAGAATTTCATCAACATCCGCATCAATCTCACCCTCCAACCCTCCAACAGGGTCTGTAATCCGCCTGGATCTTGCCAAATAGTCAATTACGTCTGCTCCCATTTAGTGGCTTATATTCTCATTTGGTCTTCCACCTGGTTGATCGAGAAGGGGGACACCATTGGAATCCATCCACCTCTGGAGAACGTCTTCATCATCATCGTCATCGTGCATCTTGAAAATGTATGCAAGATCAATAGGGTCCGTGTAGTCGTCTTTGTCTTGTCCCTCCCTTGCATGTTTCAACTTCAGCCTCAAGTTGTAATGCACGTATACAAGGTCATTGAGCTTCTTTTCTCCCAAACTGTTCCGTCTCTTGGAATGGATCAAATTGAACGTGCTCTAGTTCCTCTCACAACCACCAGCAGATGCGGTTTGAGACAACACTTTCACTGCCACACTTCGAAGGTTGAGAGCTTCCATCCCGTATAATAACCACTATTCGACTGCAAAAAAAAGAAAACGAGAGAAATCGATATCAGGAATAAATGAACACACAAGCAATGGTTTTATTTGTCTTCGTCCCTACCAGGAAGAGTATTGCCCCGTCCATTTACCACAATAATCCGACTGAAGGAACCCAACGCATCCCGAAAATACTTAACCTGCACACATAGGTTTAAGTCGTAATCCATCTTAACGAATTTTTTTGTGACTCCTAATTTAGCTAGAAATCGAGGATTACCTCGTTCATGCACAAGATCTGTAACTTCTCGTCCTTGACGAGCTTCTCCACCACAATTTGTACGGCTGATAGAAGGTCAACATTTGTACCAAGTCCATTCTTATACTGGTACTTAGGATTGAAGTAATAAGTTGGACACAAAGTCACGTATTAGATCTATAAAAATTTTAAAAATGATAAACAAATTAGATTTTTACATAATACATACCGGCCTTGTGAAGAGGATGTGAGAGCATCTTGGACCATCGCTCGTCTATGATGTCCAACCATGCTTTGGATCCCTTTCCAACCGCTTTTCTGACCTTCTCTCTCATGCAATGCATTGCCTCGTAGATGACTCCCATGGTGGGTTTCTTATCGCCATCCACGATCCGCAATGCAGAAACAATTGGATCCATGATCCTTGTGACTCGAGTCATGTCATCCCAAAAGGAGATATCATTGATCAATATCTACACCTTCTGTCCTCCTTCAGTTCGATCTTCAGGTATCTCAAACCACTCACCTTGGCTACACATGGTTTTCAAACCTGTCTTATGTTGTTTGAGGCTTTACAATGCTATAAAATTGGTTGCAAAGCATGTGATGCCAGGCCTCACCAGCTCCCCATTGCACATCCGCCTCATCAGTGCCAACACTTTGCCGTGGTTGTAAATGAATGTGGTGATCATTCGTGCTTTCTCCACCACCCTTGAGACGAGCTTCCTCTTGCTGAAATCCTTAAGGATCAAATCAATGCAATGCGCAACACACCATGTCCAAAAAATTCCGTAGCTGCTCGACTTCATTATTGTTTCACCCGCCTTCTTGAAGTTGCTCCGTTATCCGTCACAATCTGCACAATGTGATCTTTCCCAACCTCTTTTATAACGTCCTTCATCAACTTCAGAAGGTAGTTGTGGTCCTTCACATGCTCGGATGCATCAACAGATTTTAAAAAGATTGTCTTCCCATCGCAGTACACAAGGAAGTTGATGATCTGCTTTCTCGTGTAGCTCGTCTACCCATCGCACATCAATGTCATCCTGTACTCTGGCCATCTCCTCCTCAACTCGGCGATGTACTCATTCATCTCCTCCTTCTCCATCCCCATATATTTGTTCATGATCTCGTACGTTGTTGGGGCCTTCACTCCCGTTCCCGCTGCAACGATCTTATCAATGGCATGCTGCAGAAATGGCCCGCCTGCAATGTTGGCAGGAATGCTCTCCCTAAAGAAGAGCTTGCTGATGGCCTTTCCAACCCTTTCTCGTGCATTGGTGAACATTCCCTTCACCGTTTTCTGCCTCGTATCCTTGCTTGCATTATATTGCATGGATCCGCTCCTCGTCAAGAAGGGCTCAATTCCTTTCCCCTTGTGTTTCTTGGTGGGTGGTAGTACTGGTGCGCCTCCAGAACCATTCCCACTCCCACCTGCACCATAGAAGCCGCCCCGTGCACCACTGAGTTCTCTCCTCTTGAACTCGCTCCTCAATGATTCTTTTGTAGCCCTTATGTATGCCCTCCTCTCTGCTGCAGTCTGAATGTCGGCGAGGTACACAAAGTCATCATTGTCTGAATAAGAAAGGACGTTGAATTCTTTCTCGAACATGAACTCCTTCATTTGTTCTTCCCTTCTTACCCTCTCTGTCTCCCTCCCCTTCTTCCCGTCCAAGTTGGCCTTCACCTTGTCCCTCATATCTTGTGGACAACACGTGCACTTGGCAACATTCTTGTTATTGCCAACAAGATGTTGCTTCATCCTTGTGATCCCATCTCTTCCCAACTTCTTTCCACAGAAATTGTATTGTGGCTTCGCCTTATTTCCACCAGGAGCGGAGGCATACCTCCAGCTAATGTCCCCACTGAAATCGTCCCTCTGATCATCAGAACTGTCAGATCAAGATCCGAAACCAGAATGTGCCATGGTGATGGTCGTCGAAATCTGCAAGGAAATTCAAGAACAATCATTAAGTAGGCATACAATGCAACCGCTTTTGAATATGCAAATTATTTTATGTTTTAAATTTCAGAATTATTATATATTTAATTTTTCTAACACCTAATATTCCGATTTTCAGAAAAACAACCTTAGATCTATACATTAGGGTCTTATATCTAGCAATTAGGGGACCATTTTCAAGAAAGACTACCTAAGTGACACAAAATATGTACAAAAACCAAAAGATTTAACATATGATTTTCGGATTTTCTCAATTTTTAATAAAAAAATTTCTGGATTATGATTTTTACTTCCGTAACTTAAGATCCGAATTTATAATAACCCAACTCATTATCGTTCCACATTAAACCTTAAAAGCCCCAACTTCCTCTTCCATAGATCTAACAAAATGTTCTCAAACTATGTTTTAGTTCATGTTAAACTTCAGATTCGAGATACCATGTTCATAGCTACCACTGTTGTGCAATCAAAACACAAAAACCCTAATTTTCGTCTCCAAATTTAAAGCTATATTTCGGAAATCTCTCAAAATAAACACCATGCCAAGCTATATCAACATCCTAAGAGTGAAACCCCTAAAAAAATTATGAATTTGATGAAGAATTAGCCTAATTTGGCTTACCTCGAAGGAAGAAGAGGTTGGAGGAAGTTGAAAAAGCTTCTGCCTGAACTCGGTCGAAATGTGATGCTTTCGACCGAAATTTCGGTATATATCGACATCTCGGTGAATATCTTAATGCAAGATTCCCTCTGTCGGCCGATATCTCAAGTTGAGCTGAAATCTCGCCGAGATCTCGCGAGATTTCGCTCGAAACCGTGAATATCGATATATATACCGGTTTCGAAAGGCCGGACATGTCGAAATCGATATTTCGACGAAATATCGTGAAATTTAATTTTTGTTAGATTATATTATTTCACTAATAAATATATTTATTATATATTTTATAATTATTTTTCTATACAAACTAAGGCTTACGCCTCGATCGCCTAGAGGCTACGCCTCGCCTCGCTTCCAAGGAAAACGCCTTGTTCCGCCTTTCGTTTTTTCGAACCTTGCTCCCATACCTTTATATTGTGACAACAAGTCTGAATCCTATTTTCCATGAGTGAAGCAAATACATTGAGGTTGATTGTCACTTCATTTGTGATGTAGTACGAGGAAAGATCACTACTCTATGCATCCCCATTGAATTTTAGCTTGCAGACATCTTTACGAAGGCACTACCGAAGAAGCACTTCTCATATTTGATTTCCAAGTTGGGCATGATTGGCATATATGCTTCAACTTGAGGGGAGGTGTTAGAGTTATTGTGTTTTCTATTTTATTTGAGTCCTGTAACCCTTCGAAGTCATATATGTATTTTCTTTTTGATCTACATGATTGCTCTCTATATAAAAGACCATAGACCCATGGAATAAACATACCAACTCATTCTCTTCTCCACATTTTTAAATGTCGATATTAGACTCTATTTTGGTTCATGTTGGTACGATATTTCGACGACATGTTGCTGAAATATCGCCTATATCGACAACCATTTGTGAAGGAATGAAATTTTAGGGGCATATATCGCCGTATCACTTGATTTATCGGTCCCTTGTTGATACCGATATATCACTCATGGCCTCAAATTTCAGTGAAATCCAATCGAGTTTCTGTCGAATATCGATATCTAGTCGAAATCAAAATTCAACTGAAATTACCTAGTACGGGGGCCCTAGTACAAAAAATGACTGAAATGATCGAAATTTCATTCGAAATTCAATCGAAATTCTACCTAAATTCCGTTTCGATCTGTTGGTGGAAATGGGTGAATTGTTATTCCATAGAACCCTAGGCTCCCTTATATAGAGAACCCATGTATAAAATACATAAGAGTCCATAATAGAAGTAGAAAATAAGAAACGGTACATAATAACATAACATAAGTCTCTACACTCCCCCTCAAGATGGAACATAGATGTCTATCATGCTCAGCTTGGAAGAGCATCTCTGAAAGGGTCTTTTGAGCAGCGGCTTGGTAAATATGTCGGCAGTCTGATCCTCTGAGCTAACATGAGACGTAGATATCAAGCCTCTCTGGATCATATCTCTAGTGTAGTGGCGGTCTACTTCGCTATGCTTTGTTCTTTCATGAAAGGCTGGATTGTTGGCAATAAACAAAGCTGCCTGATTGTCACACTGAAGCTGCATGGGTAAAGGTACGACTATATGTAGATCTTCTAGCACGGCTCGAACCCACATCATCTCCGTGCTCGCTTGCGCCATGGCTCTATATTCAGACTCAGCGGTAGACCTTGCCACAAAAGTTTATTTCTTGCTTTTCCAAGAAACCAGAGAGCTCCCAACAAAAACGGTGAATCCTGAGGTAGACTTTCGTTCCTTAGGACACCCTGCATAATCTGCGTCTGCACACATTGAAATAGATAAATCTGTGCTCTTTCGAAATAGCAACCCTGAGCCTGGAGAAGACTTTAGATACCTCAGTATCATGTATATGGCGTCCATATGAACTTATCTTGGCTGCTCCATAAATTGACTCACCCGGCTTACTGCAAAAGCAATATCGGGTCGAGTTATGGTGATTTAAAGAAGCTTACCCACCATCTCTCTATATCTTCTCTTGTCCACTTCTCCAGTATCATTGTCATACAGTCTCATGCTCAGATCCATAGGAGTACTCGATGGTCTACATCCAACCATGCCTGTTTCAATCAGAAAATCTGTAATGTATTTCCTTTGGGTCATCACCAGACCCTGTGCATTCCTGGCAAATTCCAACCCCAGAAAGTATCTTAGGGTACCAAGATCCTTCGTGACAAACTGACGCCCCAAGAATGCTTTTGCCCTCTCTACTCCCTGAACGTCATCTCTTGTAACCAGAATATCATCAACATATACCATGATGACAACCGTACCTGTAGAAGTCTTCTGAATGAACGAGTGATCCACATTTGATCTTTTGAATCCCTGTCGTTCAATTAGGTGGGAAAGCTTCTGGAACCATGCCCTTTGACTCTGTTTAAGGCCATAAATCACCTTGTGAAGTCTACTCACCATATGATTCTCCCCCTCAGCAGTGAACCCTGGTGGCTGCTGCATGTAGACTTCCTCCTTCAAATCTCCACACAAGAACGCGTTCTTGACATCAAGTTGAGATATAGACCAGTCACGTACCACATCAACCGATAGAAGAATGCGAAGAGTAGAGTGCCGAGCCACTGGAGAAAATGTATCTAGATAGTCCACGCCATAGGTTTGTGTGAAGCCTCTCGCAACAAGTCGTGCCTTGTACCGATCGAGACTGCCATCAGCATGGTATTTAACTGTGAACACCCATTTGCAACTAACAATAGATGCGCCAGATGGAGCATTAACCAGGCTCCATGTACCACGAGACTGTAAAGCACACATCTCTTCTTCCATAGCCAATCACCAGCAATCAATCTTCATAGCTTCTTGATAGGTCCCTGGTATATCGACGGAAGACAAAGCCGCGACAAACCTCTAAAAGTCACCTGTTTGGCGGTGAAAGGACACCTGGGAAGCAAATGGATAAGACGCGCAAGTCCGTTTCTGCTTGCGAATAGCAATCGAGACTTCAAGATTGTCATCAGCTGTACTGGATGGTGCATCCTCCTCCTGCAATGAAGAATCCTGCACATGTACATTATCTGACCCATCATTAGTAATACCATCTGAACATACCTGAGGCGTGATGGATGCCTGACGTGTAGTCTGAGCAAGACCTGGCCGACGTGTATAGAATTTAGGTAAAGGTGGATTAGGTGGTTGTGGAGGTGGTGGTGGTGATGGTGATGGTGGCGTAGCAACTGGAGGTGGATTGGACTCAGGTGGACTCAGACTAGGAGGAGGAACATAGACATCATCATTGGAAGTGGACGAGACCAACCTGTCACCTGCAGGGGAGAAGTACATAACGGACTCAAAAAATGTAACGTCAGCACCAAGGTTGCAGAAGTCGGCAGTCGGTACTCGGTCGGCAGGGTCACTGACTAAGGATTAATCGGCAGTCGGGAGAGTAATCGGATTTAGTCGGACAATAGTCGGTTTGGAATTTTTTTATTATTTTAAATATATAAATCAATTTTTATAGCATATACTCTCATTTATATTCATAAATTTAGCAGTTTTAATATTTTTAAGAGCATAAAAAAATAGCAAGAGATTAAAAAAAGAAGAAAGTTAAGAACAAAAGGTTTGGCACATAGTACAAGCAAATGTTCAAAAATAAAAGACAATTACAACATGCTCAAAAAATAATACAACTTAAAGTAAGACAAGTATCCCAAGCCATTGGGTTCAATCCTCAATGTCATCATCCAAATCCAGCTCCTCTTCTTCATCATCGCCTTCTTCTTCTTCATCGTCATCATCTTCTTCTTCTATATCCTCAAGATGTAGCTCCTCCTCCTCATTCATCGGCGTAGCATTGGAGCTTGACGATGAAGCTCCCTTTCCACGCTCACCTCGTTGGCTCCTTCTTGGTTCCAAATTCTCTTCGGCGCCACTAGCATGTGCTACAGCACCCCATGTCAGTCCGGAACCTGGAAAAACCTCCTCATCATGAGCATCAACATCCCCGATCCATTCAGCCATGTGTGCACGATCACGAGATGACAGGGGATCTCTCTCTTTCTCAGCTCGGCGTTCCTGCAGGTTGGAATTGAAACGCACATATACAAGATCGTTCAGCTTCTTCGTCTCTAACCTGTTTCTCTTCTTGGTATGGATCTGAAGACCAAAAAAGTTAACATTTATCGATTATTCATTGAAATTTTACTATTACTAATCGAATTGGGTGGGTGGAGTGGAGTCTTTACCGAGTCAAACGTACTCCAGTTACGCTCACATCCCGATGATGAAGACGTCAAGCTCAAGATTTTGATAGCCATAGCTTTCAAATGAGGTGTGTCATCTCCATGATTATGCCACCAATTAGCTATTAGAATAGAGAAATGGTCAACATAATAAAATAAGTGATTACCATTAATAGAAAACAAATGACTAAAATACCTGGATCAAAATTGCCATCATTTGCCATCCTCTGTCTCACAGCTAAAGGCTTCCCAAAATCTCCACGACCAAGTCTATATGCCGGAAGCTCGTCCCTCTGGATCACCATGGGACTCGGTGTAGAAGAAAAATGGGTTCAAGTAATACGCTGCTAGATGCAATGGAGTATCAAGCCTCCCTTTGGTCTTGGAGGTAATAGCATCCACAAAAAATTTATAAGATGACTCCACACCATTGAATGCTGCAATTATTTCCCGCTTGGCTTCTTCAAGCCCTCTGTAGACAAAGCCCATGGATGGGCGTCGATCTGCATCAACCACGCGTAATAAACGAACCAATGGAGTGAAAACTCGGATAGCATGTGTTGTATGGTTCCAGAATGTAGGGCTGAATACAATGGAGCTCGCTGCTTCTCCCTTCTTGGTCTTATACCACTTGCAGTTTCTCCACTCTTCTGAGGAAAACATCAATCTCAGCTTGTCTTTCTTCTCATTCAGGCTCTCAAGAGTGAGAAATGTGGTTGCAAATCTTGTTTGGCCGGGCCTTGCAATGTCCCTCTTGCTGGTGAACTTGCGCATCAAGCTTAGAGTTTTGGTGTGAGAATAGATGAACACCGTAAGCCTCTTCGCCTTTGTGATTGCACTCCTCACCTTTGTCTCTCTGCTTATCTCCTCCAAAGCAAGATCAATAGAGTGCGCGGCACACGGAGTCCACCAAATCTGCGGATATTTGGTGACCAACAATCTTCCTGCTGCTACATTGGCGGATGCATTATCCGCCACAATCTGAACCACTTTATCCACTCCTACTTCTTCCAGGCACTCCTCCACCAACTTACAGATGTATTCCGCAGTGTGAGCCTCATCTGAAGCATCTATGGACTTCAAAAATGAAGTCCCCAAGGTGCAATTGACACAAAAATTGATGATGCTTCTTCCCCGCTTGTCCGTCCACGCATCAGTCATCAAAGAGCATCCCGCTGACGTCCATGTATCACGATGACATTGCAAGCCATCATGAATCTCCGTCACTGCCTTCTTCAAAAGCGGACCACTAAGCTCATACCTCGTGGGAGGCTTTAGTCCAGGCCCGTACTTCCCAATCGCCTCCACCATCTGCAAGAAATTCTTCGTCGTCAAAGCATTAAACGGAATCGCCGATGTATATGCCCACTTGGATATGTACGATGTAACCCTGTCACGATGATCCTTGGAGAATGCATCCTTGATGGTCATCTGGCGTGATGATCCATCCATTGCGACAGTCTGCTCCAAGGATTCGGAGACTCGTGATCTCTTCGTCGAACCCAGATCAACTTCCTCCCTCATCTCAAGAACATCGGCGGCTTTCTGGGACTTCTTTTTGGCAACATCATCAAGGTACGCAATCATCCTCTTCTTTGTTTCCTCATCCACCTTGGGACATGCAGCTACGTTCCCTCTTCGGTGTGCTAGATGTTGTTTGAACCTATACACACCACCCTTGACAATCTTCTTGCACAATCTGCAAGTGACCGTATTTGGATCTGTACGGTTCGCAAGGTAACTGTATTGCCGTGCAGGATCAGTTGATCCCGGCGGCACATAAAAAGAGGAGTCGCTACCGGAAGCGACATTGGTAGGAGGTGTATCCATCTACATAACAAACAAACTCACAAATTAGGCAATCAACAAACACACAACTAACTAAACTCACAATTTGGACTTTCTAATTAACTAACAAATCACAAGCTAGATCTAGATGAACATATAAGTTGAGCAAATTCATATTTGCTAACAATAACTTAGAACAAATAAAGTAGAGGGAAATGCCTAAGATTATTTCTACATCCATCTTGATAATTTTAAATGATACCTCCTGAAGCAAACTGGAAGCAAACTGGACAGTGACAATTGTTTCATTTAAAATTATACATTTATCCTCAACATTAACAACATATAAAACCTAAGCGAAATGAAATGAAAAAACAATTCATATTTGCTAACAATAACTTAGAACAAATAAACATTTATCCTCAACATTAACAACATATAAAAAAGTAAAAGAGAAAACAAAAAATAATCAAAAAAAAACCCTAACTTACAGTGAAGATGGCCAGGCGCAGGAGGCGTGGGGCCGGCGAGGCACTGGAGGCGATTGGGCGGCGAGGCGTTGGAGCAGAAGCTTCAAGGCGTCGGGGCGGCGACTCCTGAGGGCGGCGTCGGCGAGGCGATCGGCGATGGGGTCGGGGGAATGGAGAGCGCGAGAGGGGGTGGGAGTTTTGGGGTTTTCGAGCGAGGGGAGGGTTTCTGCGGGCGAGAGACAGAAACCCTCGAAAGGGCTTTACTTATTTCGTAATCGGATCCGAAATGCCTTATGCAATAATCGCCCGATTACTCGGCCGCCTCAACCGACTAGTCGGCCGCCTAGTCGGGCTCGACCGACTATAGGCCGAGTTAGCCTATTCAAGTCGGGCACCCCCCCGATTCGCTTAGTCGGTCCGACTAGTCGGTCTAGTCGGCCGACTTTTGCAACAGTGGTCAGCACTGACAAAATACTTCTTGTTTTTGGGGTCATAACAACGATAACCCTTCTGAGTCCGAGAATAACCTACAAAGACACACTTTACAGCTCTAGGAGAGAGTTTGTCAAGTCCAGGAGATAAGTGATGAACAAAGGCAACATTACCAAAGACACGAGGAGTAAGTGAGAATAATTCCTTATCAGGGAAAATAACTGAAAGAGGAATTTTCTCACCACGAACGGAGGATGGCATGCGATAGACCAGGTAGCAGGCTGTAAGGACATCATCTCCCCAGAAAGTGATGGGTGCACAACTCTGGATAAGCAGGGTTCGAGTGATATCAAGAAGGTGACGATGCTTTCTCTCTGCCACGCCATTCTGTTGAGATGTGTAAGCGCATGTGGTTTGGTGAATAATACCCTTAGACGAAAGAAGCTGGGAGAGAGGACATGTGCAAAATTCCAATGCATTATCAGTACGAACATATTTAACAGTAGAAGAGAAAACATTCTGCACTTCGTTAATCAGATTTTTAATAACATCCCCTGCTTCAGATTTATTCTTTAAAAGAAAGACCCAAGATACACGAGAAAAGTCACCAACCACAACTAAATAAAGCCTGTGTCCCTGATGATCAGGTACACGACTCGGACCCCAAATATCAAGATGAAACAACTCAAACGGGGAGCTACTGCTCCGACTCTGACGACTAGGAAAGCTAGAACGATGATGCTTTCCCAACTGACACGCTTCACAACAAAATGATGAACTCGGAGAGATCTGATGCAAGAGATGTCGCATTTTCTGGAGCGGAAGATGGCCAAAGCGAAGATGCCAGGTGTACGGAGAGACTGATCCGGCTGAATGTGAAGAGACGCCAACATAAGAATTCCGGACCAGACGATAAAGACAATTCTGCTCAGAGCCACAACCAATCACCCTGCCCGTTAGTATGTTCTGAAAAATGAGAGACGATGGGTCAAATATAGCACGACAATGCAAATCCTTCGTAATCTGATTAATGGATAATAAATTCATGGAGAACTCAGGAGCATGTAGAACACTCTGTAAATGCATAGAAGGTGATAAGGTGATCTCCCCCTGTCCAACGATGGGGGAATGAGTCCCATCTGCTATCAACACAGAGCGGCCAGGTGGGATGTCCCTGTATGACTCAAGTCTCTCTCTGTCACGACAGAGATGATGGGTGGCGCCAGAATCTATAATCCAATAAGAGAGATCATTGCAAGATGTAAAGGCAGTGGCACTACCTGAGGTACTGGCAGCGGCAGACGAACTAGCAGAAGCTGTAGCAACAACATCTGAAGATCCACCTGGAGAATCAGTAGATGATTGAGGCATAATATCTCGTAGGCGTGCCACAAGCTCTTCGAACCGGTTACCTGTAGTGGATGCCGACTGAGACGTGACATGCTTGGCTACACGCGCCGATGCTGGAAACCCATGCTTAGAGTAGCATGTATCCTCTGAGTGGCCTGTGCGATGACAGAATGAACACAACTGGCGAAAACGACCTCCTCGGCCACGAGGTCAACGTCCACGACCAGAAGACTGACCACCTCTCCCACGCGATACCGCCATCGCCGATGGAGGTGGAGTAGATGTGCTGGAAGAAATAGAGATGCGACTGAGCCTCCGGTAAACGTCCTCCCTAGGAGGAATAACGACATCGGCATGTATCTGAGAGCGGGCTACCTCATACTCAGGATTGAGCGCTACAAGTAGTACACCCACCATTTTAGCATTCCGGAAGGTCTTCTGCTGCTCTGGAGTCGCTGTGAGTGGTATAGTGCTATATAGTTTCTCGAACATCCCCCTCAGGGACGTGTACAACGAGTGAAGCGGCCACCCATTCTGCTTCATTGTGAAAATATCATGCTGGAGCTATAACATCTTGGTCTCGTTTCGTACTTGTGAAAATGTGGCGGCCAGAATATCTTACATTGCCTTGGCAGTGGGCTGATGGAGGACATCATTGGCAATCTCCATCGATAGTGTGCCTGATAGCCAAACCTTGGCATAAGAATTATCGGCCTCCCACGAGGCATAGATCCCAGTCTTCTCTGCCGGCTCATCCTTGGTAAGTATATGCTTCTTATCGTTTGACTTCATGAGGCTCATGAACTGCATCGCCCAGAGCTCATAGTTCGTCCCATCCATCTTGACTATTGGCGCAAGACCTTTAAAGGCGCCTATGGAGGGCATATTGACTTTACTTTCTGACATTTAGCCGGAGACGAAAACTAAGGTTTGTAGACAAGAGACGGTGTCTACATCAACTGCATAGGATTTGAGTGCATGTGTAGACTTTATGCACTCAAATCCATGTCAAGATATCGGCCGACGAGTGACGAAGTCGTCGGCGGGGGCTTGTGCGGCCGATGGGGCCGGAAGAGGGGGTGTTCGGTGGCCGACGGAGGGCTGGTGACACCGGCGACGGACTGGCGGAGGGTTGGTGGGGCCCGACAGAGAGCTGGTGGGGCCCGATGAGTGCTGGTGGAGCCCGATAGAGGGCTGGTGGGGCCTGGCGGTGCCGACGGGGGCTGAAGAAGGTGGGCGACGCCACCGAGAGGAGAAAGGAGAGAGAGGGGGTGGGCGACGGGCTTGAGAGGGTAGGGTTAGGGTTTTGGCTCTGATACCATGTTGGTGGAAATGAGTGAATTATTATTCCATAGAACCCTAGGCTCCCTTATATAGAGAGAACCCATGGGTAAAATACATAAGAGTCCGGAATAGAAACCGGAAATAAGAAATGGTACATAATAACATAACATAAGTCTCTACACGATCGGTCACCGAAATGGTGACAGAAACCGACATTTAGGGCCTTGATCAAGATATCTCGAACACTACCTTGGCCAACCACTGTCATAATACAGAAGGACTTAGGGTGCGTTTGGTTGGCGGGTTAAGGCGGGTTAAACTGGTAGAGGGTAACCCGTTTTGGATTTTGGTGTTTGGATAGAGGGTTAAACTGGGGGTGGGTTAGAAGTGGATTTGGAGTGATATGATTGTATTGAAGTTTGAAAAAGTGAGTAGTTATTGTGATGTGATTGTATTGAAGTTTGGAAAAGTGAGTAGAAGTGGAGTAATTTATATTTTTTATATGATATGATGGTATAATATATTATTTTTTGATAGGATTGATGATGTAAAAATGATTTATTTAATTTTTTAAAAAAGGAATAAAGTGGGGCCCACGGGGAGAGAGGGAGATGTGGGATAAGGGGGGTAAACTCCCCACCCGAACGGCCCCTTATAGTTTATAAATAGCAACAAGTAACACTAGAGTAAATCTAAATTGTATTGAATAAACCTAAAAAACAAAAGAAAAAAGCAGAAAGATACCTTGCGACAATAATACAAGGTGTTTTGGGAAGGAGGCGATATACTAGCAGATGCAGCAATGACTGGAATCGTTGTTGGTATGCAAAGGTGGGGAGCTGCTCTCAACATCATCAACTGTGGTGTTGGTAGGATGAGAATGAATCACCTGGAGCTTTGAAGAAACCCTATTCTTTTGGCTTTTCTGTCACGCACATAATATGGTGAGGTCATGGATTAAGGTCTTAGGGGTGGGGCTGTGCACCTCAGTTCACCTCGAGGTGATGCCACCTCGCCTCGCCTTGCCTCATGCTCTCGAGGCACGCACCTCACAAAACATAGTTGAGGCACATGCATTGAGGCTAATTCGGCGCGCATTGCCTTGATGGTTAGATATCAATGGATTTTTTTCGTATCAATTGAGATGATAGCCGCGATACATCTCTTCCCTCTAGCTCGTGTGTGGGCCCTCCCTTATGCTCACTCGGATCATACTCCAATTCTGTGGTCTTTGGGCAAGAATGTGAGATGAAGATCTTTCTTCAGATTCAAGTGCACATGGATGCGTGAGGATGGGTTCTGTGATATGATAACGACTTTTTGGAGGGATAACCAGTTGGCTGCCTTGCTCGTGGCCTAGTTGGGGTCCTTGGGGACCAAGTTGTTGGCTTTGTGAAGGCAGCTTTTGGATCATGGAGCAGCGTCAGAGTGGATGCATCATGGCATAAGAGGTGGTTTGCAGGCTAGATTCCATTGAGGATGAGCGTGAGTTGTCACCTAAGGATATTGAGGAGAGATCCATGCTTTTAAATGTGATACACTTGAAGGACAAGAAGAGTGATGATGAATTTTTGATAAAGATCCCATCAGTGATGGCTTCAGGAGGGAAATGCAATACATGGTTCTTTCACTCTGCGGCCTCTGGTAGAAGATACAAGAAATACATTCATGATATAACTGTTGATGGGGTGCATATTTAAGGAGATCTGAAGGTGGGGAGTGTGCTTCATGCACATTTTTAGGCATTGAGCATGAGGGCTAGGAATGCTGGTTGGGTTGGTAGGGAAGGGGGTGGGGGTCAAGGACAAGGAGTTGTCATTTGAGGTTGACTCTCATTGTTATTCTTTTGGAGGTGAAGGTTAAAAAGGTGGTGTGGTAGTTGAATACTGATGGGGGCACTCGGCTCGGATAGCTTTTCGGTTTATTTTTATAGAGGTCTGGGACGTTGTTAGGGAGAATGTAGTGGTGCTACTGCATGAATTCTTTGAAGAAAATTTAGATTTTGACCAGTTGAACAAGACCCCCCTCTTTTTGCTATTAAAGAGGGAGATACCGAACATGGTGGATGACTTTAGACCTATAACACTGTCTAATGCCATTCATCTGATTATTGCCAAGGCTCTTGCCAATCGGTTGAAGGGGGTTTTGAGTAAAGTTGTCTACTTGAGCAGATTGCATTTGTACTTGGAAGACATATGGTAGATGGATGGGTCTTTTGCCTCAAAGATGGTTCTAGTTTGGAAGCGAACTCACGTGGAAGGCTTAATGTGGGCGGTTGACTTCTCCAAGGCATATGCTTGCATGGACTGGCATTTTCTTTGGGCTTCACTACATCGGCAGGGATATTTGAATAGGTGGATCACATGGGTGAAGAGGTGTATCATGACGACCTCCTACATGGTGCTTGTGAATGGGTACCCGGAGGGGGGACACTTTCAGCTGCAGCGCGGTGTGTAACATGAATACCCTTTGGTGTCACTCCTATTTGTGATTGTCGATGCTTTGACTGTTATGATGTGCCTAGCATCCAAGATCGGTTTGTGCCCATGATATAGTAGAGATGATGTTTCTATCCCCATTCTTCAGTACATCGATGGTTCCATGATTTTTCTCAGAGACGGGACAACTACGGAACACATCATCCATTTTGGATATATTCGGAGACATCTCAAGACTACATCTTAATAGAATGAAGATGGTCTTTGTTCCATTCGGTGACAGAGATCCTGGAGGCTATATCGACTCATCGTTGTGCTTGCAGATAACTTTCGTACTCATATCTTGGTTTACCTCTGGTTCCAGGAGGGCTGTATGCTTCTGATTGGAGACTTGTTTTTTGATAGACTTGAGAGAAAATACTGATAAGTTGGAAGGTGAGGACATAATCTCGAGACGGGAAATTGGATTTGCTCAAGCATGTCTTGTCGACTATCTCCATCTGTTTTTGTTCTTTAAGGCTCTTGCCTCGTGGGGTGAGGTCGAAGATTGAAGGTTTAACACGAAGATTTTTCTAGGTAGCAGGAGAAGTGCGGTATACATCATGTTGATTGGGAGATTATGACGAGGCTCAAGAACAATGGAGATCTGTGTATTTTGAACTTGAATGCATGAACAAGGCCCTTTTATGCAAGTGGGTGCTTAAATTGTGGGAGAGTGGTGATGCTTTTGTTTACCGCTTGATGCTTGCGATATGTGGTATTTGTGGTTCTCTGGTGGTTTCTAGTGTGCGGACCCCCTCATTGTGGCAAGGGATTTGGAAGATCCTTTCGGAGGTGAGTGAGCTCCTGCAGTCGGTGGTGGGTAGAGAGAAGTATTCTTTTTTGGTTGGATAATTGGACGGGTTTGGGCATGTTGGGGGAGCACTATCAGTACCTCTTCGCACTGGCAAAAAACCTAGGCATATTGGTTCATCAGGTTTGGACTGTTGGTAGTTGGACCCCCACCTTTACTGCCTATTTCTCAAAACAGAGATTGACTGAGTTTCTCGAAACAGAGATTGACTGAGTTCTTGGCTTTGCTCGGGGATTTGGCTGATATTGGGGGCAATACCAAGGGACGTAATCACTTTAAGAGGGTCAATGACTGCTTCACTGTCAAAAAGCCCTACCGGCTTTCTCTCTCATAGCGCTAGCTTAACTCATGATGATATTACTCGAGATTGCAGTATTATCTGGATTCAACTGCAGATTATGGTATTTATTTGGCGTGCTAGACATGGATGATTGCTTACAAAGGCGCAACGTAACATGATTTTGAATACATGTGATTTGTTATGCGAAAGCTGCAGCGAAGGTAATAAGGGCACATACCATCTTCTTTTCGGTTGCAACCTGTCAACGCAGGTCCGAGCTGGGGTTGGCATCATATGGCGTGAAACTGACATTGGCGTATCATTTTGGAGATCCATGAGAACGGTCTGTAGGAGCTCGCATGGGGACAACTCTCAGGCATTCACGCTTCTCCGGACCATCTGGAGAGCCAGAAACACACGATCTCTCGTAGACAATGCGTTTATCCGGAGAATGTATTGGGACATAATAGGGCCCTTTTGTTGGCTTGGAATCCTGTGTCATGATTGCTTTAGAATATTAATATAATTCTGCGGTGGGTTCCATCTCCGAACACCACCTTTCTTCTCAAAAAAATATTCAGATAAATAAATGGAAATGCTATTTTGTCCGTTTTCGGCAAATGTAATGTTTCCTTTGGTGCATCTCCTTATCATGGTTCTATTTCTCTGGAAAGAAGATATGTCCAACTTCAATCATACCACATCAATTATTTACAAGAAAAAAACATTACTTGAAACAGTTAATCCACCTTTTACCTTTGATGAGCTATTTCTCCCACGGACTCCCCTTGACCCAGCCTCAACTCTTTTACATGACCTCTTCCCTCCACGGATGTAAATGTAGCATGCTATTTGACTGCTTGACCACACACTCGAACAAGTCATTTGGAAGAGCAGTCATTACTGCGAGCATCTTTTGACTTTCCATAGAAAAATTCCATGTTTTCAACCAAGCTATATACCGGTTTAAGTATGACATGGTTCATGGCCTTGTTATCTTTGAACACATCTCTCAATGGATTTGTTATCTTTTAGCATCTCTCTCCATGTATTTGTTATCTTTACATCCCTCATGAAATACACCAACGGATTATATTCAGAAATACATTGGATTGTGGTTAATTTTTACTTTGTATAATTTCTTTACTCTTCCCCTATATCTTCTGTGGGATTCCTCTATTTGGTATCGACATCGGGGCACGAGGAGGTGAATGCTGCTTAGCAAAGTAACTTCCACGTATCTAAGCAACCATTGTGAACAACAGCAATTTTTTTGCTTTGGTTTGACTCATTACTAAAAATCCATGTAGCCGACCCTACTTAAAGTGGGAAAAGGTTTTGTTGTTGTTGTTGTTGTGCAGTTTGACTCATTACTCCATTCCTCTGTCTTTTCTAGGTCATAATATCGAAGCTCCTGGAGTGAGTTTACTCCTTTTACTATTTACAATTATGCAAACTAACTTCAACGTTATGGTGAAGTCCATTACACCTAGAGAAATTCTTACAAGTTGCAAGTAGTAATGAGAAAGCCTACAAAACATATGCTATATGAATTCACTTGAACAATTTTATCCGCAATAATTGTACTATGGTCATATGAATTATAAATAATGAGTGTGAAACACGCTTAGAGCCTTCAACTAAATGTAAAGGAAATTTTGCACTTGCAACGAAGAGCTAAATAATGCCGAGTGTGTTCTTTGAACTGAGGATCTTAATCACTGGAATAGCTCTTGAACTCTTTGCACTCGTCTATCTCATAGTAAAAAGCGGTTCTCTGTATAAGAAGGATTAATAAATTTGTGTTTATTTCAGACAAAAATCAAATAACCTCTTTCCAACGCGCAAGAAAAGTTTTCATCCAAAAAACGGTAAATAAAAGTGAACATCATGAACCGTTAAGTTTTCTTGTTTATTTTTTTCTAGAAAGTTGATGCTATCATTAAGCTTTAATTAGTGAAGGATCATGTTTATGGCAATACTCAGTGTTCAAAATGAAACAGTTAGCATTAAGTAGTATAGCTAGTGGCCATTAGAATGGGAACCTTTATTGACATTTTGAAATGTTTGGAAGCAACACAATATGATCGCTCTTATGGAGGGACTGTAAAATGTTTAAGTTATGACCATATACTATTTGATGCAAAACACTTCATACTCGGACATACAATATTTGCTATCCCAATTTTAGAGATGGTACGCGTCTTTATGTTCATGTCTAAAGGGTTAACTACGACACTCTATAATTAATGAATTCCATGGCTTTATTTATAGCAAGGCCTTAAATGTCGGTTTCGGTCACCATTTCGGTATCGACCAAAACAGAATTTCGATGGAATTTCGGTGGAATTTCGACCGAAATTTCGGTCATTTCGGTCATTTTTTGTACTAGGACCCCCATATTTCGGTCATTTCGGTCATTTCAGCCGAATTTCGGTTTCGACTGGATATCGATATTCGACAGAAATTCGACCGAATTTCGCTGAAATTTGAGGCCATGATTTATAGAAAGGGTTTTCTTACAGGCTAAGTATTTTTTGAGACAAATTATAGGCTAAGTAATGGGCAGATTACAAACATACTCACATACAAAGGGTTAGCAAAACAGTTACAAAATGTTATCAGCTCCTTGAAAACTGAGCTGTCTTCCTGTAACAACTCAGTTTGGTAAGTATACAGCCTAAGATCTTCACAACAATAGGTTTGGTCATGTAATCTTCGTCATGTTGCTTAGTGGTTGGAATATGTTGTACATGAACTTTGTCATTCTGGATGTTCTCTCATAAATAAAACGATCAATCTGGATATGCTTGGACCCTTTATGGAACACTTGATCATCTGGTAGAGTATGCGTGCTATTATTGTTGCAAAATATGATGCTGGTTACAATAGGGCAGCCCAAAATCTGATGATAGTTCAAATCTAAGTGATGTCACTGACAACAGCAGCAAGACCTTATATTGTCTCCATATTAGAACGAGAGACACCATTGCTTCTTACTCTTTACGAAAAAAGGTTCTAACCAAAGAAGACACAAATCAGTGATAAACCATTGATTGTCAATATCGCCATCCAAATCGACATTTAGAAATCCAGAGATAGGGCACTGATTACTTAAAAGTTCCACGTTTTTAAAGTAAGACCATGGTTTTAAAAAGCAACGCCTCGAGGCGAGGCGCACGCCTCAGGTCTGATTGGTGGGGCGTGCACCTCAACTTTCTGTGAGGCGCTCAAGGCGTGAGGTGCTCGAAGTAAGGCAGAGGTGTAAGTCTCAAGCATGAGGCTTTTTTTATATTTTTGGTTATGTGCTTTGCACATGATCCTATTTTTCCATAAGCATTATATTTTTTATGTTTGTATTTTGTTCTATGTTAAACCTTGTATATATATAGCTCCATGCAAAGAGAAGATATCGCTTGAAACAAGCCAAGCTCCATGATCTTGTATACACCATATTCAATTTATCATACATCTACACATACCAGTGCTATTGCACATAAATTTTTGTTTGAATTGTAACAAATGTTTTATATTAGTTGCAAGTTTGCACTTGATGTTGTTATTTGGTTGTATAAGTTGTGAATCTTAGAATAGTTATCGCATATATAAAGAAGCATGGTTGAAAATAAACTTGTGAAGCAAAATAATTATTACATTTTATTGTAAATAGCTTAATTTAAAATAATATCATTAGCGAGACCTCCGTCTTGTTGGGGTATGATATGGCATGAGGGGATGCATATGACGGTTCTCCAACTACGTCCAGGAAGACAAATGGTTGGGATTAAAGGCATATTAACAGTTTTTCACTTTGAACTCTAAAAATTATGGTTTTTATTATATTTTAGTATTGAGTATAAACTTTAGTTCAATACTCTTAAAGAATCGTTGGAGTTGGAACTTGACATTCCGTAAATTAGTAGCTTAGTATTAGTTTTTTTGAACTTCAGTGCCTTCATCACTTATATATTGTATCTTTTACTAGTTCTAAATTATTCTTGAATGTGTTTTTGGCAAAGCTTAATATTTTTATATACTTTTTCAATGTATTTTGCTTATTTTTTTTAATTTTCCAAAAAATTGAGGCTTACGCCTCGGTTGTCTCGAGGCTTACACCTTGCATCAATTTCGGAAAAAATGCCTCGGACCGCCTCACGCTTTTTTCACCTTGAGTAAGACAAATTGTGAGTATTGATGCCTGAGTTATATGAGAGTCCTTTTTACAGACAAATTGTGAGTACTGATGCCTGAGGTATCTTAGAGTCATTTTTACAGGTCCAAGATGATTGACGATAGGTTCATGCATTTATTAGAAGGAGACCTGCTTGACATTAAAGGTGATATTAAGATGAGTACTAGCGAGATATCGAAGCACTCCAACAATGCTTCGATACTTCATAACATTAGAGAGATGTTCCTTATCAGCCTTGAAGAGCTTGGGTTGGGAAGGAAGGCTTGCGATCTGTCATATTGATTTTTTTAAAGAGATCCAAGATATATTTATGCAGAGTCAGGTTGAGTTGATTGTTTTAGGTGTTGACCTCGATTCATAAGAAGTAAAGAAGCTGATCTAGACTTACTATTGAGATGTTGCATGACCATACAAATGGCATCATTATTCATTAGGATTGTATACAACAACAACAAAGCCTTTTCCCACATTAAGTAGGGTCGTTTACATGGATTCTTTGCCTCCATTCAGATCTATCTTGGGTCATTCTCGGGCTTAGATCAAAAAAAGTAAGATTCCTTTGGATAGTCTCATTCCAACACTTCTTAGGCTTTATTCGTCCTCTCTTAGCTGGCTTAACATCCTAAAGCTCGCATCTCCTAACTAGTGCATCAGTTGACCTCCTTTGCAAATGGCTAAGCCACCTTAAGCGGTTTTCTCGCATCTTATCATCAATCAGAGCTACATCAACTTTCCATCTGGTTGATCATTCCGAATATGATCTTTCGTGTATGTCCACACATTCACCTTAATAACTTCGTTTATGCTACTGCCATTCTCTGCACATGTATATGGTTCACATACCGACATTCAGATCCGTAGAGCATAACAGGTCTCACGGTTGCTTTGTAAACCTTTCCTTTGATTTTCAAATGAATTTTCTTATCACAGAACAATAGAGACTCCTCTTCACTTTAGCCAACATGCATTTATTATACGAGTGACATCTCCATCAATTTCCCTATCATGTTGCAAAATAGATCCCAAGTATCTAAAAGAATCTTTCTTTTGAATGTTATCGTCACCAATCTTCATCTTGCTTCCTTCACCATTGCTTCCATAGAAAATGCACTCCATTTATTCACTCTTAACCCTACTTATATGAAATCCTTTAGTCTCTAGTGCATGTCTTCATACCTCAAGCTTCTCATTTACTCCATCTTTAGCATCATCAATCAACACAATATCATCAACGAATAGCATACATCATGGTATCTCATCTTGATTATGACTAGTCAACTCATCCATAATCAAAATCATTAAATTGTATATGAGAACAAAATCTAAAAATAATAGTTGGATGATAATATCACCCCCTCTTGAAGAGAAACACAGAATATTGAAAAGAGCGATCAACATAACATTGAAGAAAAAACTAAAAATAACATAAGAATAATAATATCACACCGTGCTTGTAGAGAAAGAGTATTGAAAAGAGTGATCGACATGACACTGAAGGAAATCAACGTGAGGTTAAGGCGTTAAGAAACTGAGAAACTAAGCATACTAAACTTGTTTGAGCCCATATATGTAACACTTAAATTACAGATATATTTGTCTTTCTTCCTTTCTTCAAAACGTTGGGTTTGTGCATGTGAACTTTTCTTCAAATTCCCCATGCATGTGAACTTCTTCAAATTCCTCTTACAGAACATCATTCTTTGCATTGAGTTGATAGAGGAATTAGTTCTTGCTGTAGATAATGGAAAGAACACGTTGGATAGTAACACTTTTGATGGTATGGATGAAAATACTGAAGACATCTTCTTCGTGCTGTTGAGTCAAAACTTGTGCAACAATGTGAGCTTTGATTTTATTCCATGGAGCCATCATGTTTGTACTTGATCTTGTAAATTCATTTGAGCCAACGATGTTCTTCTAAAGGGTGATGGAACACTGATCCATGTATGATTGCTATGCATGACATCAATTTCATTACACAGTGTTTGAAAATGAGAATACAGAAGTGTAGTATTAGAGATAAATAATAAGAACAATAAAGAACACCTTTTATGTGGAACCCTACTCCGTGAGGAGCGGGATGAAACCACGGGAGAACGCCTCAAAGGATTGATTCTTCTATTGAAATTTCTCATATGTTAAACGTGGTGTATGGCTTCTTATATAGCCCCCATTGACTCTTCAAGTCCCACAACTAGTAGATGTGGGACTAAACATAAGATGATGCGGTAATTGGATCATGGAGGGATCCAATTACCCACCTACACATGACACATATTCCAACACTCCCCCTTAAGCTGGAGCATGCAATGCTCAGGTTGGACACATAAATCTCCCAGACTCACATTACAAGATGTTATAAACAATATCAACTCAATACATACACAACTGTCAGTTGTTGTGGAGGACGTTGCTTCTCATGCCTTGCGGGTTAGGAGGAACAAATGGGCCGGAGTGTGAGTCGAATTGGGTCTCTTCGTCAGAGGACATGTGCTCTGTACTGCGTCTGTTAGAGGCACTGAAATTAGAATGAGTCTCCTCGTCAGAGTACTTTGGCCCGCCACATGTAGAAGACTGTGAATCATGTGGACAACTGCTCCATCTCTGAAGGCCCGAACTGAAAAGTCGTGTAAACGTCCTCATCAGAGTCCATATTCATTGGAGAATAGAGTCTAAAAGTCTCCTCGCCAGAGAACTGGGTCTCTCCATACTGGCTCAAAGAATGGGATCTCTACTTTGAAGTCCTTATGAAATCACATGAAAATCCTAACCCACAATGACATAGAGAATGGGATCTCTACTCTGGAGTCCCTATGGATCACATGATACCTCTGAAATCAAAAACAAAGTTGGGAACCATACAACTGACGATCGCATACATGTGCGCATCGAAGTAAAGACTCGGAACCAATCTTAATGTCGAGTCTGAATCTGAACTGTAGAGTCTGAAATCGGGTTGGCTTGGGATATGGAGAATATCAATCACAACCGCAGAACTCTACACAATACTCCCCCTTTCTCCCATACTTATCAAAAAATAATGGCATTGGCAAAGTTGGGAGAAGACATGAAAATACGGGGGGAAACAAAAATCCAATAAGCCGTCACAATTTTTCTCGGCTTTTCTTCTCACATTTTTTTCAAATCATTTTTTATCAGCCATTCCCCTTTTTTTAGCCGTCTCTTTCATCCTCCTTTTTTTCGCATACGGTTTTCTTGTGTACGCTCCCCCTTTCTTTATTTTAAAAAAACTCACGGTCCAATTGGACCCCTTCTTCTTTGGCCCTCAATTTTCTGGGCCCAATACAAATGTGTGCTCGTTCCCCTCTTTTTTATGTTGGGTGTAGAGATATTTCTATTTTCTATGTACCCTTTCTGCTATTTTTATTTTCTTGTATCCATCTTATGTAATTTAACCATAGGCCTTCTCTATATAAGAGAGCCTAGGGTTCTCTGGAATAAACAACTCATTCTCTTCTTCCAACATGGTACCAGAGCTAACCTAAACCCTACCCCAAACCCTAGCTACCCACCACCTCTCTCTTGCTGCTGTCGCCTCCACCCCTCCCCTCTCTCGCTGCCGCTGCCCTATCACCCCTTCTCTCGCCCCCCTCTTGCTGTTGCCGCCCCACCCCACCCACTCCCACCCTCACTCGCCCCCCTTTCTCTCTCGTCGTCTCTTGGCCTATGGGTTTGAGTGCATAAATCTACATATGCACTCAAATCCTCGGATGTTTGTGTAGACATTCATTTCTTCATCTACAAACCCTAGTTCTATTTCTCCGGCAAGACGTTAGAAGACAAGGTCGACATGCCTTTCATAGGCGTTTTCAAAGGTCCAATGACTATTGTCAAGATAGATGGGACGAACTATGAGCTCTGGGCTATGCGGTTCACGAGTCTCATAAAGTCAAATAGTAAGAAGCACATTCTTACAGAAGACGAGCCGACAGAGAAAACTTGACTTTATGCCTCATAGGAGGCCGATGATTCGTACGCTAAAGTCTGGCTTTCAGGTACGCTGACGATCCATTGCTAACGATGTACTCCAACATCCCACTGCTAAGGCGATGTGCGGGACATCCTTGCATCAACATACTTGCATGTGCGAAGTGAGGGCAAGATCCTTCAACTCCAGCATGGCATATTTACTGTCAAGCAGAACAGACGATCTCTTCATTCGTTGTATACATCTTTGTGAGGGATGTTTGAGAAGATCTACAATATCAATTCCCTTACGGTGACTCTCGAGCAGCAAAAGACCTTTCGGAATGCCACCATGGTGGGGGTCCTACTCGCGACACTTGACCCTGCATATGATGCCGCTTGCTCGCAGATTCTTGCGGATGCTACTATCCCTCCAATGGAGGAAATGTACCGCATGCTTAGCCGAATTACAATCCCCTCTATTGCTTCTACTCAGCCTCCTTCGACGATGGCGGCTTCCCAGGGTAGCGGAGCCTCTTCTTCGTTCCGTAGTCGTTGACCTCGTGGTAGAGGCGACCGCATCCGTCAGCCCTGCACATTCTGTCATCGCCCAGGTCACATGGAGGATTCATGCTATTCTAAGCATGATTTTTTGGCATCGACGCGTGTAGCCGAGCACGTTGCATCTCCACCGACATCTGTTTTAGACCAGAGGTTTGAGGAACTTGTTGCCAGATTGCGAGATATCATGCCTCCTGTCTCTACAGAATCTCCGGGAGCATGGCCTCAAATTTCAGCGAAATTCGGTCGAATTTCTGTCGAATATCGATATCCAGTCGAAATCGAAATTCGACCGAAATGACCGAAATGACGGAAATATGGGGGTCCTAGTACAAAAAATGAGCGAAATGACCGAAATTTCGGTCGAAATTCCATCGAAATTCTGTTTTGGTCGGTACCGAAATGGTGACCGAAACCGACATTTAAGGCCTTGTCCGGGAGGCAACTCTAATATAGATGCTTCAACCTCTGCCAGTACGTCAGCCACTGCGAGCATCTCAGGTAGTGTTATGCCTTTACATCCTGTCATGGATCTGACGTTTCAGAATGGATTTTGGACTCCGACGCGACATATCATCTTTGCCGAGATAAAGATAAACTTACATCCTACAGGGATGTTCCGCCGAGGCGATCTGTAGTGATAGCATATGGGACCCATTCCCCCATCATTGGACAGGGGGAGATCAGTTTGACGCCTTCTATGCATCTACAGAATGTGTTGCATGCTCCATATTTTTTGATGAATTTATTATTTATCAATCAGATTACGAAGGATTTGCATTGTCGTGCTATTTTTGACCCATCGTCTCTTGTTTTTTCAGAACATTCTTACGGGCAGGGTGATTGGCTGTGGCTGTGAGCAGGATGGTCTTTATCGTCTGGTCCGAGCTCCCTGTGCTGGTGTCTCCTCTCAACCGAGTGAACTGGTCTCTCCCTTTACATGACATCTTCGCTTTGGCCACCTCCCTCTTCAGAAGATGCGTTGCATCTTGTCGCAGATTTCACTGGGTTCTTCTTTTCAGCGTGAAGCGTGACAATTGGGAAAGCATTACAGATCCGCTTTCCCTAGTCGTCAGTCCCGCTTTTGAATTATTTCATGTTGACATTTGGGGTCCGAGTCGTGTCCCTAATCACCAGCTTTGGAATTTTATACTCGTGCTCTTTCACATTTCTTCTCGTCTCGAGGCATTATCCCTCAAAAAAAAACTTGTGCTTACACGTCTCAACAGAATGGCGCTGCAGAACGAAAGCATCGTCATCTTCTTGATTATCACTCGGACTCTACTTATCCAGAGTCGTGCTCCCGATTCCTTTTGGGGTGATGCGGTCTTTACATCATGTTATCTAGTGAATCGTATGCCATCCTTTGTCTTAGGTGAGACAATTCCTCTTTCCATTGTTTTTCATGACGGGGAATTATTCTCACTTCGTTTTTTTTTGACGCTCCTTATTCTCACTTCATGTCTTTGGTTCTGTTGCCTTCGTTCACCAACTGACTCCGGGACTTGACAAGCTCTCGCCCAGGGCTGTCAAGTGTGTGTTTGTTGGGTACTCTCGGATTCAGAAGGGTTGTCGATGCTATGACCCTATGGGCATGAAATATTACATCACTGTTGATGTCTCCTTCTTTGAGTCTGTGATATATTTCTCTCCTATCGGTGACATGTTGGCTTCATCTACATCTGATAATGAGATTTATGTGCCACCTCCTCCTCCGCGTCTGTCTTTTCCCATACCAGTTCATGTTGTTCCACCGCCACCACCACCACCTCCACAACCACCTGTTTCACCTTTATCGAAATTATATACCCGTCGGTCTGTCCATGCTCATGGTACTCATCACTCATCCAACACGCCTCAGATTTGTCCAGATGATATTACTAATAATGGATCTGAAAATGTGCCAGTGCAAGGATCTTTGCAGGAGATTAATATACCGACGAGTAATGTATTTCAATGATCTGAATGTACCTATTGCCGTATGGAAGCAGAAGCATACACGTGCTTCATATCCGCTTGCTTCACATGTTTCCTTCCATCATTTCACATGGGACTTTCACAGGTTTGCTGTTGCCCTATCTACCGTGGAAATACCACGGAATTGTAGTGACGTCTTGAAGGTTAGTTGTTGGCGTTCAGCCATAGAGGAAGAAATGACGGCTCTGCAGTCGCGGGATACATGGAGCTTGGTCTCTGCTCCCCCAGGAGCATCAGTTGTCAGCTGTAAATGGGTATTTACTATCAAATACCATGCAGATGGCATCCTTAATCATTACAAGGCAAGGCTAGTGACATGAGGGTTTACTCAAACATAATACGTGGATTATATGGACACATTCTCTCCAGTCACGCACCACTCGACTCTACATGTCCTCCATTCGGTTGCCATTGTACGTGATTGGCCCGTGTTTCAGATTGATTTTAAAAATGCCTTTTTGTATGGGGATCCGCAGGAAGAAGCCTACATGCAGCAACCTCCAGGGTTTGCTATTGAGGGGGAGAGTCAGATGGTATTTAGACTTCACAAGGCAATATATGGCCTTAAACAAAGCCAACGAGCATGGTTTCAGAAGCTTTCTGACCTAATTGAAAGACAATGGTTCAAAAGATCAAATGCAAATCATTCTTTGTTTGTCCAGAAGACTCCCAGAGGTATTGTTGTTATCATGATTTATCTTGATGATATACTTGTTACGGGAGATGATATGCAGAGGATAAATGAAGATGGCAAATGCGTTTCTGAGCCATCAGTTTGTTATGAAAGATCTTGGCACCCTACGATATTTTCTAGGGTTGGAATTTGCTAGGAATAGGCAGGGTCTTGTGACAACCCAAAGGAAGTACATTACAGACATGCTTGTTGAGACGAGCATGATCGGGTGTCGACCCTTGATTACTCCTGTGGATCCTAGCATGAAGTTATATGATGATACAGATGAGGTTGACAGGAGAAGATATAGAGAGATGGTGGGAATGCTTCTCTATATTACTATCACTAGACCTGATATCTCTTTTGCAGTGAGTCGGGTGAGTTAGTTCATGAAACAACCCAGACAAGTACATATGAATGCCATATACATGATATTGAGATATTAAAGTCGTCTCCAGGTGCAGGACTACTGTTCAGGAAAGAAACAAACATTTCTGTTTCTGCATGTGCTAATGCAGATTATGCAGGATGCCCTAAGGATCAGAAGTCTACTTCATGTTTTGCAGTGGTGGCTAGATCTAGTGCTGAATCTGAGTATAGGGCCATGGCACAAGCAAGTACAGAGATGATGTGGGTTCGAGCTGTGTTAGATGATTTGCATATACATCTACCCATGGCCTTAAATTTCAACGAAATTCGGTCGAATTTTTGTCGAATATCGATATCCAGTCGAAATCGAAATTCGGCTGAAATGACCGAAATGACCGAAATATGGTGGTCCTAGTACAAAAAATGACCGAAATGACCGAAATTTCGGTCGAAAATTACATCGAAATTCTGTTTTGGTCGATACCGAAATGGTGACCGAAACCGACATTTAGGGCCTTGCATCTACCCATGCAGTAACAATGTGAAAGAACAAAGCATATTGAGGTAGAATGCCACTATACTAGAGATATGATTAAAAAAGGCTTGATTTCTACTTTCCATGTTAGTTCAGGAGAGCAAACTGCCAACATTTTTATCAGGCCATTGCTCAGAGGGCCATTTCAGAAGTGTTCTTCCAAGCTTAGCATGATTGACATCTATGCTCCATCTTGAGGGGAGTGTAGAGATATTTCTATGTTCTATGTACCCTTTCTGCTATTTTTATTTTCTTATATCATCCTCATGTAATTTACCCATAGGCCTTCTCTATATAAGAGAGCTTAGGATTCTCTGGAATAAACAACTCATTCTCTTCTTCCAACATTGGGCCCATCTCTACTCTTTTTTTTCCCGTAAATCAGGGCAATGTTGCCCCTTTTTTGTTTGCCCCAACGTTGGTCCAGAAATAGTAGCAGCCCCCTATTTCCTTTTTTTTTCAATTGGGTTGTTGGGCCAAAAAAACAAAAAGGCACTATTCTCGGCTCTATTTAGGGTTCCCATCGCGGGAACCCGATTTCCACTGCCTCATCGAGGCTTTCCTTGGAGATAGGCATCGTCAGGCGGATGCTCATCGCCGCTTGGAGTCGTGTCTCTAAGAGATGGTTGCAGTTGTGGTTGGAGGTGCCACGCGAAGGTCTCGCACCTCCGCCAGTGCTAGATGCTGTGCCACTGTTGGGATTTAGGGTGGCTCCATGTGGAAGGAGCAAGTGGCGGTGTCGTCTGTTTGCTGGGAGGTTGAGGGCGGCTGGGGAGGTGCGCTGTCGATCTTTGAAGGTCGCTTGGAGATCGCATGGAGGAGGTGTTGTTGCTGTTACATCTCTTAGCACACGATGGAGGAGAAGAGTCTGAACTGGAGCATCGCCTAGTGCGATGGAGGAGTAGCGCTGCTGCTTGGAGGAGTTTGACGATGTGGGCGGCGCCGCCTATGGACTTAGAGATCTCTGTTTGGAGATAGATATGGAAGTAGATGCACCACCTCAGTTTTTTTAAGAACAACTGCTGGAAGATGTGTCGTCTTGCACGAGAACATGGAATACGTATCTTCAAGAACAAAATGAAACCAATCTGAACGTGTGTAACAGTTCGAATGTGCAGAATCTCGATGAGATGGGCCCCTGCCTGTAGCTTCTGGATGTGCTGCAAAACTTCTTCAATCATCATTAGGGTTTCATTAAGAAAATCAACAAGAACATGGAGATGATCAGAATGACGACGGAGATATTCGAGGTGCCGAATGGAACTAGGGTTCCAGGAACCGTGGAACTGTCGACGATGATCGTTGAGCAAAAAATTAGGGTTCTATGAAAATCCTAGAACTTGGACTTGAACAATCCCAAATATAATATTCTTCAAGAACATAACACCAAAATCGAATCTCGAACAAAATATAAAATACATCCTCGATAATCGAACCTGCTCTGATACCATGTTAGAAAACGAGAATGTAGATGCGTAATATCAAAAATAACTAGAATTATAACGATAAAGAACACTGGGATTTTTATGTGGAACCCTACTACGTGAGGAGTGAGATGAAACCACGTGAAAATGCCTCAAAGGGTTGATTCTTCTATTGAAGTTTCTCATATGTTACTGGTGGTGTGGTGCTTCTTATATAGCCCCCACTGACTCTCCAAGTTCCACACCTAGTAGATATGGGACTAAACATAAGAGGGTGTGGTAATTGGACCCTGGAGGGATTAAATTATCCACCTACACATGACGCATAATCCAACACGTAGCAATAAACCAACGATCGTCATGCTAGTCTTTAACTGTAACAATATTGGTCTATATTGCTGACATAGTCTTAATCGGTGATGACGAGCAAGACATTAAAGAAGTCAAGCATATAATTACGGATCACTTTTGTGATCACTGATATGAGGTTGTGGAGATATTTCCTTAAGTTAGAGGTAGCTCGTTACCACAAAGGATTGCTTCTGTCTCTAAGGAAATATTATCTTGGCCTTTTGTAGGAGACTGGCATGTCAAGTGCCAAACCAATCAAATTCTTATGGGTTTTAAAGCTCATTCATATGAGGAGCACAAGCTTGTAGATGAGGAATAATATCATGATTGTTGGAGAATTTCCTCTATCTTGCTATCATTGGAATTGATCTTTATTTCAGTAGGCAAAATTTAGTCAGTTGATGAGCAAGCCTGCACATGCTCACTGGTTCCAACCATAACGGTCTTGAGCTAAGTCAAGGACATCCCTAGAAATGAACTATTCTATAGAACAACGACATTAGTTAATATTAGAGTTTATTGTGATATATACCGTACATGATGCATTACATATAGGAAGTCAGCCACCTGGTTTCTGCACAACATATTGTGATGCAGAATATACAAGTTGCAGTACAGATAGAAAGTCAACCACTGGTTTCTAGACTTACCTCGGGCCAATCTTGTCCAAGGTTTTAAATCTCGATTTTGATTTCGTTTCGAGATGGTGAAGATGAAATAATTTCAAAATTCCGTCGAAATTTCGACGAAATTTCGCCAATTTCGGCCAAAATCAGCCTAGATTTGTGAAGGAAGGGCATATATTGACATTTCGATTTCGATTTCGGTAGGGTGTCGAACTCGAAATTTCGCCGAAATTTCGTCGAAATTTCGCGAAATTTGAAACCATGATCTTGTCACATGAAGGAATAGGAAACAAGCCAATGATATCCTATCATGATTAAGAGTAGCAAGCGAGTACATGATGGTGGCCCAAGTGGCAGCAAAGATGCATGGATTTATGCTGTGTTTACATATATTCATTTTTTACTAAGACACCGATTGAGTTAAGATGCGGCAATATTGATGCCATGCACTTATCAAACAACTTCATGTTTCTTGAGATAATGGAACATGTAGTGGTTAATTGCTATTTTACCAAGGATTTTATCGAATAAGGACTTCTAAATACTTGTAATGTTCTTTTTGTAGATTAGAGTAAAATATGCTTATCAAGACACTCTTTTAAGCGTCTAGCTTAAGGTTTGAAATATCAAAATCGCATTGTATTGTTGAGCTTGAAAATGAATATAGCTAAATATATCACCGATATCGGTGTAAATCATAAAATGGCTCAAAAAAGTGTTTTCTCACTAATTAAGATTGTTTTAATTCCTAAAACAAGTAACATATATATACTCTTATATGGGAGATGGAAGTATACTCGACGAATTTCCATACATTCATCACAAAGATTGTAATATCTGGCGTTAAGAGATATTAAAAGGAAGCAATGAAATTCATACAAATAACAAAACATATATTAGATCTTTTTATTATAATAAACAATCATATTTTCTAAAAAGTTAAAAAACATTTAAATTAATAATTGTTGAGATATTATTTATCTTTTCATAATTCTATGTATTTTCTTTTTTTCAGTCTATATTATTTCCTCAAACATGTTTCTCTATATAAGAGAATCTTGTGGCTTCATGAATAAACAATTCATTCTTTTTTTTCCACATGGTATCGGGGCGACAATCCTAGACTAGAGTTCTTGTACCCTGTACCCTAACCCTACTTGCCACCCCCTCTTCCTCTTCGCATTGCACATCACCGATGATGACCCACATTCCTAGCGTTGAATAGGCCACTGTTAGAGTCCCAACGATGATGCCGAGGGTTGCTACGCTGCCGCATGTCCCCCTAGGGCCTCTTTGCACCGTCACCAGACCCCCTAAGGCCTCTTTGCACCGTTGTCGGGTCCCCTTGGGCCTCCTTGCTCCGTCGCTAGGCCCCCTCGAGCCTCCTTGCACCATCGACAAGCCAACTCAGACCTCCTTCTGCTATCTCCAGCCTCTTAGGGCCCTAACGTCGTCGCCAGGAGGCTGCTGTTTCAGTCGCCAGGCCCTTCATAACACAATCAATGGTCACCTAATCTCCTCCTAGAGCTGTCAAGAATGTCTTTGTAGGCTACTCTCATACTCAGAAAGGGTATCGTTGCTTGAGCCTTGTTGGACAGAAATACTATTTCAATGCTGACATCATCATTTTTGAGTCTGTCATATATTTCTCTCCTACATGTGACAAGTTGACTTTGTTCGACTCTGAAGAGGAGGTACATGTGCCTCCTATGCCACCACCACCTCTAGTTCCACCACCACCACCACCACCTTCACCTCCACTACCCCTACCACCTCCATCCCCACCACCTCCACCACCACCACCTACTCCTGTGGCTCCTCCACCGCCACCTAGTATCCTAAATTATTTGTTGCCACATTTCTACGTTTGCAGGCCTCCCTCAGTTATCTCTGCTCATGGGCCTTCCCGATCATCCAGCAAACCATATGTATGTATTGAGCACATTGTTTCGATTGATGGCACTAGTGATCTATCCATACATCTTGCTACTTTACAGGATGATCAGGTGACCTCTTTGGAGGCTAGTTTACATGTTGAGGAGGCATGCAACCTTGATGTGCCTATTGCTCTGCGGAAGCGGAGACATACATGCGCTACTTATCCTCTTGCAACCCATATTTCTTTGGGAGCGACTCTCAAAGGATTTCAGGAGGTTTGTCGACCGTGGATGTATCACGAACATACCAGGAGACGATACATGATAGTCAGTGGCGTCTTGCCATATAGGAGGAGATGGTCGCGTTACAATTATGTGGCATGTGGAGCATTGCTACATCTCCTACACGAGCATCTATCGTTGGATGCAAGTGGGTGTTAATGATGAAGAATCTACCAGATGTTAGTGTGGATCGCTGTAAGCCGAGGCTTGTGGCTCGTGTGTTTACCCATACCTATGGGGTGGACTATCATGATACTTTCTTTCTAGTGGCTCGACATTCTACGATGTGGATCCTTTTCTCCGTTGCAGTGACACGAGACTAGCCTCTATATCAGCTTGATGTGAAGAATGTGTTTCTCTATGGTGACATGCATGAGAAAGTCTACATGCATCAACATCTGGGGTTCACTGCTGAGGAGGTGTCATATGGTATGTACACTTCATAAGTGTATATATGGCCTTAAGCAGAATCCAAGAGCATGGTTTCAGAATCTCTCGGACTTGATAGATCATCCTAGTTTCATGAGATCGATTGCAGCTTATTCATTGTTTGTTCAGATGACTCAGAGATAAATATATTTGCTTTATTTGTTTACGTTGATGATATCATTGTTACAAGGGTTAATGTGCATGGCATTCGTGCAACTAAGGATTTCCTTGATCAATAGTTTGTAACCAAGGACATTGGTGATCTACGTTACCTCCTTCAAGTTCCTTGGACTTGAGTTTGCTAGGAACCAACGAGGTCTTGTTATGATGCACAGGAAGTACATTACATAACTTATTTTTGAGACTGACATGGCAGATTGCAAGCCTGCCATTGCTCCCATGGACTTGAACTTGTATGATAAAGACACGAAGGAGGTAGACAAGAGGAGATACAAGGAGCTCGTTGGGAAGCTCCTTTATGTGACGATCACCATGCCATATATATCCTTTGCAATGAGCAGAGTGAGCCAATTCATGGAGCTACCTAGACAAACACATATGGATGTAGTTCATATGATTCTGATGTATATAAAGACCTCTCCTTGTACTGGTCTTTTATTTAGTAGAGGAACATCGCCTGCAGTTACATCATACGCAGATGCAGATTATGCAAGATGTCCCAAGCACATGAAGTCTACCTTAAGAAGCCATTCGGCTAGGGGGTTAAACCCCCCTTAGCCTATTTTTTCTCTCACCAATGTGGGCCCCACATTTTTCCTTTTTTAATATATTAAATAAATTAATTCTCTTTCATCCACTTCATCAAAAATAATATTTATTGGCTTCAAAAAAAATATTATACCATCATATCATATAAAAATATAAACTACTCAACTTCTACTCACTTTTCCAAACTCCAATACAATCACATCACAATAACTACTCACTTTTTCAAATTTCAATACAATCACATCACAACAAACCCACTCCCAGTTTAACCTTCTATCCAAACACCAAAACACAAATTTGTGTTACCCTCTACCAGTTTAACCCGGTCTAACCTGCGTACCAAATACACCTTAAGTTTTGCAGTATTCATAGAAGTTCTTTGGTGCCCTGGAAGAGCAAGAAGCAGATGGTGGTCACCATATCGAGTGCAAAATAAGAGTACAAAGCCATGGCACAATAGAGTCATTTTAGGTCGGTTTGTTACATGATGCAATTCTGTAATGATTTTTGGTGATTAATGGTGAAGTTTTTGGGCACACACATGTATGGTGGACTGGAGGCTCTTTTTTCTTCCAAAAAAATGGCTGAAGGGAGTACAGAGATGATGTGGGTCAGATTCGTTCTGACTGACCTAGCTAATGATATATCTCTTCCCATGCATCTTTAATGCGACAACAGTGCTGCTCTTTTCATTGCCAACAAGCATGCCTTCCATGAGAGGATCAAGCATATCGAGGTAGATTGTTATTACACTCGTGACATGATTCAGAAAGGTTTCGTCTCCACTTCTCATGCCAGCTCAGGATAACAGACAACATGGATGTTTACCAAGGCTCTAGCCAGAGGGTCATTCCAGAGATCAAGCTAAGCGTGATTGATATCTATGCTCCATCTTGAGGGGGAGTGTTGAGATATCATATATATTTTCATAGTTCTATGTATTTTCTTTTCTTTCAGCCTATATTATGTAATTTGCCAAACATGTTTCTCTCTATATAAGATAACCCTTGGGCCTCATGAATAGACAATCCAATCTTTTCTCTTCACAGCTGCCTGAATGGTTGAACAATGTTGACCGGACCAAGAGTTACGTGGTAGATTGATATAACATCCACCTTGTTATCACTCGTATTGTGTTACTAATCATATGCACTCATATAATTATCCCATGCTATAAAAGTACATAGACTTGTAATCCATCATATATTGTGCATATCATCTTTATCTAGATATGAAAGGATCCCAACACAAGGATCACAATACAAGGATTAGCATCTTAGATCAAAAAAATACAAGGATAAACATCAACAATACTGGGTTGGAGCTGGTATCATGGGTGGCACGATGAGAACTTGAAGGAGCTTGGGATTATTGTGCTGATGATGAAAATGACATATGAAACAATTTGTGTAGGGTGCTTGTTCGAGAGGAAAAGGATGTGCTACCAAGTGAAAGTTGGAAAAGATTCCATAACTAGTATACATATACATGCTTGTCTCACTCAAGAATTATGGCAGTAGGTATTTCGAACATGATATTGTTGGCTACCTTAAAATTTTGACCACCGAAATCATAGCCATATCCATAAGATGGAGGAGTTTGACGAGGAGCACGAAAATATTCAAAGATCATACCATATGATCTTTTTATGTTATGAGTTGTATCAACCTAGAGAATTTGATGTTGCTTCACTGCCATAATATGAGTTGCCGCATACATCCATACTCAAACGATCAATTGAAGATATCAACTCCGCTATGTTGTTGTCACTTCATTTGTCATGGTATCTTGTATAATCAATAGGCTTTGCACGACCCATGCATGGACTTGGGATATATTTTTTGTATGTATATTTCCCTCGTTCCTTAAATTGTTGAGCTGCTTATAATCCTCCGTCGAATCTCCTATTACGTGGCCCACTATCGTTCCCCTACCAACTTAATCATCATCATCATCATCGTAATCTCCACTATCTTCTTTTGATTTTGATGCAGAAGTGGAAACAATATCATCATCAATATCTAACTCTCCTGGAGGGTCTACCATTTGACATCATAGTCCTTTCGCAACTGTATGGACAATTTGGTTGGCTAGTAATGATACTCTATTTTCCTTGCTTTGTTTTTACCGCAATAATGTAATCTTTCATTACAAGATTCCTCAAGTCATGGCTGTTGTAAGTCTTCTTGTAACTTTTCCGTGTCTGTTCTATTAAACTTGGAGCAGACACCATATCGTGTTTCCCCCTTTTTTGATTCAAAAAATTATTACCATAAACATTATTGGCATTTATTTTGATTTTCCTCTTTGTTCATTAAGTATTAGAGTGCGCTATTAGAATCTATCCACTTCTACGGGACTTCCTCCTCCATATCAACATCATGTATTTTAAAAGCACATGCAATGTCAATAGGTATATGTAGTCCTTTCGTATCACATGTTGTTTACATGTTTTATCTTTAATCTCAAGCATAATGCACATAGGCAAGATCTTAGAGCTTTTCTTCTCCTAATTTGTTCTCTCTTTTGAATGGATGCGGTGGGATGTGCTACAGTTCCTCTCACATCTCCCCCTCTATGCAGTTTCGAACTACACATTTGCTGTCACTTTTCACAAGTTGGGAGCATGCAAATTGCCCAATAAGCACCATTTAGCTATTCAAAGATGAAAAGTCAATCTAATGAATGCCAATCTTACTACATAGCACGTTGCAAGTGCATCGGATTTTACTAGGAAGAGTATTGTTCCATCCATTGATCACATTATTTTTTTTCAAACTTTCGCAATGTCTTTCTAAAAAATTTACTTGTAAGCAATAGTTTTTTGCTTGCATGAAAATACCTTATTTAACGTTTTGTCTTAACATTCTACCTCTTTCATGCAACTTGGTTATGCATCTTCATCCTTTACAACCTTCATTACCATGACTTGAATGACTATTAGAAACTCTGTATTAGTATCAAGATTGTGCTTGTTTCTATACTTGGGTTTGAAATAATAAGCTGGAAAAATACAAAATACATGTTTTAGATTCCAAAATAAATAAATATCTTTCATATTGCTTCATAAACATACATATTAGTATTGTGAAGAAAATGTCAGATAAATATTGGTCTATCGATCATCAATGATCCCTGGTCACGTCTTATATCCCTTTCCAACATTTTCTTTCATCTTCTCCCTCATGCATCGAATTGTTTTGTATATCATTCATATAGTCGATTTTTATATCACCCTATATAAGCCTAGTGCCAAGACAATTAATTCCATGATTTGTGTGATGGATATCACATTATCCCAGAACCTCAAATCATTTGTCATTGCAAGGTTGCAGAAGCTATTAGTCTGTACTCGATCGATTGGGTCACCGATTAATGATTAATTAGCAGTTGGGAGACTAATCAGATTTAGGCAGGAATCCATCAGGTTTTATTTTTTTTAATTATTTTTATTATATAAATCAATTTTTAATACACGTCCTCTCATACATATCCATAGATTTAGCAAAACATATTTATAATAGCTTAAAGAAAGAAGCACTTGTAGCAAAAGAAGAAAAAATGAAGCAAATTATGAAGAAAATATTTGCTACATAGCACGAGCTGATGGTAAAAAACAAATACAACACGTTAAAACAAAAATAATTCAACTAGAAAGTGATACAAATCTTCCATCCTCATCAATGTCATCATCCAAATCAAGCTCATCATCATCATCATCTTCTATGTCTTCAACATGTAAGTCCTCATTCATTGGAACACCATTTGAGCTTGAAAATGAAGCTCCCCTGCCACGTTTACCTCGCTGGCTCCTTCTCGGTTCCAAATTCTCTTTAGCACCACTAGCATGTGCTAGAGTACCCCCAAGTCAATCCAGAACCTGGAAAAACCTCATCCCAAGCTTGTACATTGACATCTCTAGTCGATTCACCTAAGTGCGCACGATCATGCGACGAAAGAGGATCTCTCTATTTCTCAACTTGACATTCTTGCCGGTTGGAGTTGAAATACACATACACAAGATTATTCAGCCTCTTCGTCTCCAACCCCGTTTCTCTTCTTGGTATGGATCTGGAAGTTAAAATGCAAGTAAAATGCAAATCTATATCACTTACTGTTTTAGTTTTTACTATTAGTAATCCAATTGGGTGTGCCAATAGAGTCATTATCGAGTCAAATATCCTCCATTTACGCTCATATCCAGAGAATAACGATGTCAAGCTCAAAATATTGATGGCCATGGATTTCAAATGAGGTGTCTCTTCTCCATGATTATACCACCAATTAGTTATTAAAATAGAGAATGTGTTAAATTAATAAAATAAAAGAGATTAAAATGTCATGAATTGAAAACAATCGCTTGTATACCTGTATCGAAAGTGTTATCATTTTTCATCCTTTGTCTCACAGCTAATGGCTTGCCGAACTCTTCAAGACCAAGTCTGCATGTCGGAAGTTTGTTCCTGGTGATGGCATCTTGTATATCTAAATCTGGATAAAACCTCTCCACACAATCCCTAAAACCTATCCTCACCATAATATCTGGATAACCATGAGACTTCATGTAGAAGAAGAACGGATTCAAATAATAAGTTACTAGATGCAGTTTCTTGGTGGTAACAACGTCCACAAAAAAACTATAAGATAATTGCACGCCATTGAAAGATGCAGTTATCTCTTGCTTGACCTTTTCAAGCCTTTCATTGACAAAGCCCTTGGATGTGCGTTGATCTGCATCAACCACACACAATAAACGAACCAAATGTGCGAAAACTCGGATAGCATGTGTGGTGTGGTTCCTGAATGTTGGGCTGAAACTATGGAACTTGCTGCTTCTCCTTGGTATTCCACCATTTGCAGTTCCTCCACTCGTTTGAGGAAAACATAAACCTTAGCTTGTTTTTTTTTCTCATTAATGCTTTCAAGAGTTAGGAAAGTGGTTGCAAATTTCGTTTGCCCCGACCTTGCAATGCCCCTCTTGGTTGTGAACTTATGTATCAAGCTAAGATTTTTGGCGTGAGAGTAAATGAACACCGTAAGTCTCTTCGCCTTCATGATTGCACTCACCTTCGACTCTTGCTTATCTCCTCCAAAGCAAGATCAATGGAATGCATGATACACATGTTCCACCAAATATGCATATAATTTTGTGAGCACCAATCTTCCCGTTGCTACACTGGCGGGTGCATTATCTGCCGTAATCTGTATTTCATTTTCTACTCCCACTTCATTCAAACACTCTTCCACTAGTTTGAAGATGTATTTCACAGTGTGAGCCTCATCTAAGGCATCTACGAACTTTAAAAATGAAATACCTAAGGTGTAATTGGCACATAAGTTCATGATGTTCCTTTTTCGCATGTCTGTCCATGCATCAGTCATCAGAGAGCATCCCATCGACTTCAACGTATCTCGATGGCATTGCAAGCCATCATGAATGTTCGAGTCAAATTCCTAAGTAGTACCTGGGAATTACTTAAATACCCAGGTACTACTTAATGTTTTTTTTACTTAAAAACTACAGAGGTGTCGCATGTTGAACATGCGACACCCCTTAAGTTTTTTTTACCCAGGAACTGCGTATGTGTCGCATGTTGGATATGCGCTATAGGTAACGCATATTCAACATGCGACATGTATCCAGGGAATTCCCCTCGAAGATGTCTGGTCTCGAAATATTCTGTACAGGTATCGCATGTTACATATGCGGCATTTGTCCAGGGAATTTCCCTCGAAAATGACTCGTCTCGTCCAATGGTCCGATACCCTGTAGAGTATACTGATTACGCATTTTCAATATGCGTCATCCTTACAGGAAATTTCACTCGAAAATGGCTGGCCAGGTGTGGGCTTTGAAATTTCAACATATAACGCATTTTCAATATGCGTCATCCTAACAGGAAATTTCCCTCGAAAATAGCTGGCCAGGTGTGGGCTATCGAATTTCATGTTTCTAAAAACCCTTGACAAAACATGCCAATTCCATGTTTCTAATGTAAATAGACATCTTTTTGCAAACATTCCAGACATTGCAAACATTCCAGACATTCCAAACATCAAATGTTTCAAATGAAAGATGTATGACCCAAAGAAGACATTCCAAATATTTAATATAAGTAGACTTGTTCATTCATGAATATACATTACATTTTTTGCATCATATTAAAAATTACAATGATTACAAGTCAACATTTTTTCCTCCGCTGGTATGTAATCGTAGAATCTGGAGGATGGAACGGTAATAGACGGTTTGCTTCGTCTATCATGTGGATTTGAGAGGGTCCTGGGACATCTTCCTCGAACGTTGGCATCGACGGCGGCGTTAGTGTGCAGTAAGTTGGTCGTGTCTGGCTGGCGTCCAATCCATGCCTCAACGGTGCCTGAGGCGTTGGCAAGTCCTCTCGTGGTCGCTCGGTGGCAGGTGTGAAGTAGTCTCCTTGCGCAATGTCATCATCTTCCGCAGCGGCTTCTTCATAGTCCATGGGTTCCGCGACTTGTTCACGCGCCCTACCTCGACCTCTTCCTCTTCCCCGTCCTCTTGCCCTTCCTCGCCTTGCCTCCTCCCTTGCCACATCTGCACGCTCGTCATGTAACGTGACCGCATCTGCAAATTGTAATGACAGCCACTCCGTCATTTCCGCCTTCGCTTGTGCCGCAATCTCACGGCATTCCTCGTGTCCAATGTCGTAGACACGGCTCCACAAAGCGAGCTGCATCCAAGGAAAAAACGTATATATAAATTTGAAACAGTTTTCTTAATTAATTTACCAAAAAAATTATAGTTCGAGGACTTACGTTGCTTGCCAGAGTTGCACCCAAACGTCCAACAAATCTTCGAGTAATGGTCCGATACCGTTGCTCGTATGCGGGCGTCGCGAATACCCCTCTGGACCGATCGATGCGAATAATTCTAACTTCCCGCTCATCCCACCGGGCAATATGAAAGCTGTGTTTTGCCCTCCAATCTACATGTACTTTCCCCCTCAAATCGATAGCGTGGAGTTCTTGAAAGGTGGAGCAACGACTTGGAATATCCTGAAGACCCCCAAATTGCCTCATGAAACGATCTGGGTAGTAATACTCCACAATGTGGAAGTATATCAAAGGCACTTCCGCTATCCAAATGTGTTCGCCTTCTAGAGAGTTGGCTGGGAGATGGGCGCGGATCTCATCGGTATAGGGAGTCCAAAATACCTGCAAAAAATGTATTACGATTAGTATTTCTTTTGTTGATATAGGAAAAATTTGTTAATGTAAAATTACCTGATCGGGTGATTGCATGTCGAAAGCATCCCTGTAAGGTCTCACCACGTGTGTGGGCTGTCTACGATGGGCAAACGCCGTTGCCCAGCGGACTCCTAACGGGCGCCCATACCGTTCCCTGCCGTCCCTAACAACGGGAGCAATGTAAGGGAAATGCTCCCATGCCCATAGCTGAAGAAGTATGACCGAGCCTCCAATCTCCTCGGTCGCCATGTCTGCTGCTAAACATAGGTGCCTGTAAAGATATGCAAGTACGGCTGATCCCCAGCTCAGTGTCCCAGAGAACTCGAAATCCTGTAGATGTGGTAGAGCGATAAGTGAAACCAAGGACCCAGACTTGTCCATGAATAGGACTCCACCAAGCAACTGCAAAATGTACGCTCGAGCGTGTCTCTGTACGACTAGCTCGTCTGCATCCTCAGCCAACTCTGAAAAATTGGTGGACAGCCAGCTTGCTGACACCCTGCTGCCAACTATGTCTGCGGTCAGTGGCCTAACGCCCAACAATTCCTCGCATGTATCTGCCCATGTCGCTCCAGGTGTTGTCTCCCCAATAACCGCAGGCCCATCAATTCGCAGCCCCATGATGAATGCAACATCCTGCAAGGTGATAGTAATCTCCCCACTAGGCATGTGGAAGGTGTGCGTCTCGGGTCTCCACCGTTTAACTAACGCTGTCACCAGATGCCAATCCAGGGTAATGAACTCGAGCTCTGAGATGCACCCAAATCCTGCTTCGACTACGTAAGGCAGTAGCCGGTCATCCAAAGGGATCCGACGTACATGGGTCTCTCATCGTCGGCAACGCAACCACGAAGATTCCTACAAGAAAATTGTTAGGAAAAAAAATTGAAGGAAGGAAGAAATTATAATTACTTACATCGCCAGCCCAAACTCGACGTGAACGATGTCGCTCCTGAAGGTGCAAAACTGAAGGATCAACTGGGCCGGGATCCATCTGAAAAATACAATATTCAATGTTACACAATACAATCTTAAAAAAACAATATCCGACAAAAGCAACAATTATTTACCACAATGAAAATTAATAATATACGAGGGAAGCACACTTACTCGAACTTGGACATTTACGTCGGTTGTGACCTTGGCCACCACAATTTCCACATTTATTCTTATTCCTGTTCGCCGTCGGCGCATTTGATATGGATGCTTGAGAATCCCACTAGGCATTGACTTCCCAATGGTCCGAGCGTACACAAGAACTGCCTGCACATCATCATCATCGACAATAGATGAAAATGACGGTTCCTCCCCTGGGCCTCGAGGGATGCGATGTAATAATCGGATTTGTTGACTGTCAACATCCAAGTTGAACTTACGGTAAACCAAGTTCAACATCTCATCGAACGTCATATTAGGAGTCAACACAAACCCCTTCACGTTGGTTGACGATCCGCACATGAGTGTGCTACTCAAATGACACATACAATACAACTGCTCCATTCTAACCTAATACGTGACACAACGTACAAGCAAACGTCATACATTCGAGAAATGAAAATAACATGCATATGATACAAACAATAACTAAAGAAAACGTTTTACCAAGTCCAATTGTTCGCAATAAGTTATTAGCCCTAATGAGAAGCGGGGACGGCTAGGACGGTGCCAATCAGTGAAAACACGGAAAAGGAGTGTTCCGCGGGGCTAGGAGTGACCAAAAGGGGGGTTTTTGAGAGAGGAGGAGATCTCAATGTGCGGGTGCTGAGGTTGGCGTCGGGGGCGGCTGGGTTGCTGGAGAACGAAGGGCACGAGGGCAAGGGTCGGGAAATGGGAAGGCCGCTGGGCGCGGGGCTTATTTAGGACCAATATCGCATGTTGAATATGCATTATCTATAGCGCATATCCAACATGCGACCCATACGCAGTTCCTGGGTAAAAAAAACTTAAGGGGTGTCGCATGTTCAACATGCGACACCTCTGTAGTTTTTAAGTAAAAAAAACATTAAGTAGTACCTGGGTATTTAAGTAATTCCCAGGTACTACTTAGGAATTTGACTCATGAATGTTCTTTATCGTCTTCATCAGAAATAGACCACTGAGCTCATACCTCTTGGGAGTCCAGGATTGTACTTCCCAATTGCCTGCCTCATTTGCATGAAAGGCTTCATAGTCGATGTATTGAGAGGAATTACTGATGTATATGTCCAGTTGCATATATAGGAGACATCCCTTTCTCAATGATCTTTGGAGAGTGCGTCTTTTATATACATCTGATGTGATGAACCTTCCACTGCAACGTTCTGCTCCAAGGAGTCGGATACTCATGATCTCTTCCTGAACCCGCATCTCCAGTGATATCAATCTCGTCTCTCATCTCCTAAACATCAACGACTTTCTAGCTCTTCTTCTTGGCAATGTCATCGAGGTACACGATTATCTTTTTCGTCTCTTGGTCCACCACACCTCCCTTGACAACCTTCTTGCACAATCTGCAAATAACCGTATTCGGATCAGTACGGTTCGAAAGGTAACCATTTTGCCATGCATGATGACTTGATCCCAGTGACACATAAAAAGACGAGTCGCTATCGGAAGCGACATTCGTCGGAGGTGTAGCCATCTACATAATCACAAACTCACAAATTACTAATCAATAAACACCTGTCCAATGTCACAAGTTAATAATCAACAAATTCACAATTTACTAACCAACAAACACAAAGCTAATCTACAATCACAAAATAGAAATAAAAGATTTAATAATATTCTAACCTTATTGACACTAATTTATGTACCACATTTAGCATGATATACGCAAAGCTTAACTTTTATAAGCTAACCAACTTGCAAATCACTAAGAATATCAAGTTTTTACTCCTAAAAACCATAACAAGCTTCTTCATTATGGAAATTAGATTTGGAAAGCAAACAAGGTAGAGCAAATCCACATAAATGGTGGTAGTGCATTCAACCAAGGTAGAAAAACATACAAAAAAATTCTGAAAGCAGCAAAAATTCCTAACAGGGAAATACCTTGTTCTTGGTGGAAGGAGGTGGAGAAGAGGGAGCTCCTACAGAAATAAAGGTGCGGCAGAGGATCGATGCCAAGCGGAGTCACCGACAACGTGGATGAGATCGCTTTCTAGAAGGCGGAGGAGCTTGGGGTTCTAGGAGCTCGCGATGAGTTTTAAGGGTATGCATTACTGTTTGACAATAACCCCATATCCCCCCTCCAAATCGAGTTATCGAATCCGATTTCCCTTTACGTTCAAAATGTTTATGTAAAAGTCGGGTGAGTAGTCTCCTGACTTGGTTGATTAGTTGATCGAGTAATCAGGTCAACCAACTAAAGGCCGATTTGGCCTAGTCGAGTTGGCTACTCCCGGACTTGGTTGATTAGTTGATCGAGTAATCAGGTCAACCTGACTAAAGGTCTACAACAGTGGGTCAATGTTCTCACTTTTTACCTTTGGTCCGTTTGAACATTGGGTATCTTAAACCATTTTCCTTGGCTTCATATGGTTTTCAAACCATCTCAAGCTTTACATCACCATAAATTGATTACAATTCTTGCTATCCCATTCTTGTCTAGTTCTCCATCCTCTTCATCAACCATAACTTTTGAATGGTTTTTTTTTGACAAACAACTTTTTAATGATTGTAAATAAATGTGGTGATCATTCGTGCTTGATTCACTGTCATTGTTACCATTTTCCTCTTGTTAGTCTTTCAATATCAAGTCAATAAAGTGCAACACATGGTGCTCAAAAAATATCTTGGCTTTTAGCAAGGCCCTGAATGTGGATTTCAATGTCATATCACCATCATCAGGAAATGAAATATCAGCAACATGCTGTCGAAATTTTGTCATATTCAATCTAGTATGAAAGAAGCTCTTTGGAGATTAAATGGGTAAAAGGGAGATATGGTGTCAAATAGGGGGGAAATGGGGGACATCCCCATTTCCATTAGAAAATGGGCAAGGAATCTCGGCTTTCGGCAAAATATCACCAATAGGCAAGAAAAAGATTAGTGTTGGATTTTGTTTTTGTTGACTTGGTGAAACAAAAATATCGTCGGTATTTCACGAAATTTTTGGCCATGGCTTTTGGAAGGCATGATCATTTCACTCACCTTGAAATTGTTACCATTTTTTGTATATATGGATGTTTTTTTCTTTGCCAATCTCTTTCGTGACTTTCTACATCAGCTTTAAATACTATATGAAGAAGCATTGATGGATTTGGGAAAAAAATCTTCCCATTGGAATACACGACTGCATCCTCGTTTAACGCGTCTAACCATCGCACATTAGGTTCACCCGGTACTTTTGCCACCTCTTCTTCAACTCATTATTGTGCTCATTCATGTCTTCCTTCTCCATGGAAATATATTTATTCACGATCTCATATGATGTTAGAGCTATCATCCGTTCATGATACACCAATGCCATTCATTGCATGGTGCAGAATATGTTCGTAGGCAACATTCATGAGAATGATCCCTCCAAAAAAGCAACTTGCAAATGACCCTTCATACTGTCGTACCTTGTCATTGACATTAAAAAATGTGCCCTTGATTGCATTCCATTTTGGATCCTTTCTTTGGTTATAGCATATGGAACTTAGCTTCTTCAAGAAGAGCTTGATTTCCTTCCCCCTTTTTTTGTTGGAGATGGTACTTGTGCACCGGTTCACTCCCACTGGCACGCACCTGTCACCATGGAAACCACCACTCAAGCATTGAGATCCCACCGCTCATGCTCGTTCGCTATCGATTCTTTTTTCGTTCTTCAGTATGCTATCCTCTCAGTTGGTGTCTGAATACCATATGGTTTGACGAAGTCATTGAAATCATATAAAACATTGTACTCCTTCTCAAACATGAACTTGGTGAATTCGTCATCAGTTGTAGCTTTTCTTTAACCTTGTCCTTTCCTTCCAAGTAGGCCTTCACAAGTTCACTAACAATCTATGGACAATCGTGTTGTTGCAAAGAAGATGATGTTTCAATCTAGCGACTTCCCCTTCTTCGAGTTTATTCTTGCAAAAGTATTGAGTCTTGGATTTGTTACCCAGTTCATGGCATACCTTTACCATAGCTCTCCATTGCCTCGTTGAGCACCATACGACTCAAATCTGAAGGCAGAATGCCAGAATGTAAACCTGTAATCTTGATTCTTGAACAAAACCTGCAAGCATGGAAGGCCGTATCGATATCGATATCGATATCGTTTCGGCTTGCCCGAAAAAGGATATATCGGGATATATCGCCGATATATCGACGATATCGATGGAAATGTCGAAAATGGTTCAAAAAAGTCATTTTTTGCCATTTTTCAGAAATTAACGTCATCCAAGATATCAAACAAAAAATAACCTACAAATAAACACTTATATCACGCATATAAGTCATTTATAGACCATATATTGCACATATCGGTATCGCACATATCGATCATATCGATATTAATATTGATTCTTAACTTATAAATATTGGAAATGGATTTCATTCAAGTTCTTATAACATGAAATACTACAAATATACACCTAGAAAATACATATAGATCATTTATGAGGATTATTATCCTTATAGTGCACATATCGGTCTTATCAAACATATCGTTGATATTGTTAGTTGTTGACATACTATATATATTGAAAATGGAGTTCATCCAAGTACTTTGATCACTAAATAATTTATAAATGTACTCGTACTCTCTTAGATAACACATATCGATCATCTATGAACCTTATATCGCAATATCGATATGGCGGTATTGTTAGTTGTTGACCTATATATATGTGTGGGTAAAATGGGGCTGCCCCCATGGGGGGAGCTAACTTGGCTCCCCCCCGCCCCATTTCGCCTGATTTTTATTATTTTTTTTGGAAAATTTCTATCCGTGGATTTTCATCAATATATCCCTATATTATGTCATTAAAATTTCGTGCAAAACAGAGACTCCTACGGCCTCCATCCAGACGGGGTCGTTTTTAGCAATTCTGTTACCGTTAAAAAATGACTGTCTGGATGGAGGACGTAGGAGTCTCTGTTTCGCATGAAATTTTAATGACATAATATAGGGATATAGTGATGAAATTCCACGGAAGAAAATTTTGAAAAAAAATAAAAAAATCGGGCGAAATAGGACGGGGGGGAGTCAAGTTAGCTCCCCCTAGAGGGCAGCCCCATTTAACCCTCTCTCTCTATATATGTGTGTGGGGGGGGGGGGGTAAAATGGGGTTGCCCTCATGGGGAGAGCTAACTTGGCTCCCCCCGCGTCATTTCGCTCGCGTTTTTTGTTTTTGAAAATTTCTTCCGTGGATTTTCATCAATATATGCATATATTATGTCATTCAAATTTCGCTGAAACAGAGATTCCTACGACCTCCATCCAGAAGCGTCGTTTTTAGCAATTCTGTTACCATTAAAAAATGACTGTATGGATGGAGGTCGTACGAGTCTCTGTTTCGCATGAAATTTGAATAGCATAATATAGGGATATAGTGATGAATATTCACGGAAGAAATTTTCAAAAAAAAATAATAAAAAAACGCGAGCAAAATGGCGCGGGGGGAGCCAAGTTAGCTCCCCTCAGGGGGCAGCTCCATTTAACCCTATATATATATTGAAAATGGAGTTTATCCAAGTTCTTAGAGCACTAAATAACTTACAAATACACTCTTAGATCATATATATCGATCATCTATAAAGCTTATATTGCATATATCGATCATTTCGAACATACACTACAAGGAAAACAAGTTGTGGCTACAGAATTATGCCCACGGATGTGGGGCTTGTGGCCACAGAATTGGGCTTTGACCACAACACGTCGTGGCCAGTAGAGTAGCTGTAGCTACAAGTCTCGTCGCGAGAGTTCTCTAACCATGAATATATCACGCCCACTATAAGTGGCCACGGAACTTGTCGTGGCTACAGCTCTTGTATGAAGATTTTGGCCACGGAATTGTAGCTACGAGAAACTAGTGGCCACGGAATTATCGTGGCCACAAGTTTCCGTAGCTACAATTCATTTTTCTTGTAGTGATATCAATATTAATATTGATTCTTGACTTATAGATTTTTTTGAAGAATTGACTTTATAGATATTGGAAATGGATTTCATTCAAGTTTTACAACATGAAATAACTTGTAAATATACACCAAGTTGAAGAACCATTGTATACACCCTCCTATCGCACCATACCCTACCAGTACGGGGGTCTCGCTGACTCCAGTATATAAATCATAGATTGTTTTAATATCAGGTGTAGCCCGATAGGTAGTGGAATCAAGCTTGCATTAATAATAGCATTGATATATAGGGATATGGATGAAATATCAGCGATATCGGTCGATATCCTGTATTTTTTGTACTGAATCCATTCATTTTTTACCGATATGGGCCGATATGGCCATATATCGCCGATATATCGCCGATATCCCTGTTAAAAGATATACACTCCGATTTCGATACCCCTAACCTCTCGATACCGATATATCGGCAATATATCGCCGATATATCGCCGATACGGCCTTCCATTGGCTGCAAGCACACACATGAAACATACACTGATATAGACTAATAAATACTTAATAGTTGGTAGACCTTTGGTACTTGACACCTTGACTGATATCTCTGAGAATAAATCTAGGCTAGCTTCCTTGTTGCATGAGTCCTGCGAGAATTCGACCTCCTTTCCAAGATGCACTCATCTTCATGGCCTCAAATTTCAGCGAAATTCGGTCGAATTTCTGTCGAATATCGATATCCAGTCGAAATCGAAATTCGACCGAAATGACCGAAATATGGGGGTCCTAGTACAAAAAATGACCGAAATGACCGAAATTTCGATCGAAATTCCACCGAAATTCCATCGAAATTCTGTTTTGGTCGATACCGAAATGGTGACCGAAACCGACATTTAAGGCCTTGCTCATCTTCGCATACTCATTATTAATGACTTGGTTATAATTTTGGAGTTTCTAGATCAATAGGTACCAAGTGTGAGTTAATCAATTATAGACTTTCTACCAAAATATTATACTTAAGCAAATTACTACTCATAAGCATAAGCAATGATTATAAAAGATCTGATGTAGAAAGTTGAGATCTTAGAAGTTCGAAATTATAAGTCCATCTTAACATCTAAGCTAGTATATTAGGATGTTTAAGAGAAATAACTGGCTATTTAGAATAAATATGAAGAATTCTGTTAAGAATCTTTCTTTAAAAATCTCCTCAAGATCTCAATAAATGCAACAAATCATAACTGAAAACTATAAAAAAACTCAATAACAAGCAATAAAACACTACCTTATAATAAACCCGAACAATCCACCTTAAAAATCATTTAAAAGTAATAAATCACCTTAGAATAACGTTCTCCAGAGCTAATAACATTTTAAAATAAGTGAATGCTCCTAACCCAACCGTTGGGTTATGTTACATGCCATTCCATGTTTATAATAACTTTTTAAGAAACATGATGAAATCATTAGATCTTTTCTTAAACAACCCAAAATACTCATCCAAAAATGACCGGCAACGTATTAGAAGTAGTCAAGGCAACGAGAAAAAAGGAAAAAAAACATCCACTGTTGTAAAAGTTGATATTCTGTTTTCCTAGCAGGTTCAAGACTTGCTTCTTGAGGCTTGAAAGGGATGCGTTTTGCAGGCTAATTCCTCTGACTGAATGCTGATCTTCCCTGAGGGCTTTCAGGTCAGAAACCCATGCTATTCTAGTCCAGCTCTCCTCTGTGATTGAAACCAACTTTCTTCCCTCCACCGAAATGTAGTAAAGTCAGCTGAGGAGTCAAGTACCTTGAGTTTGACCTGTATTATTGAAACGGTTCATAAAAAGTGTTGAAGGGGAAAAAGAAAGTTGTATTTCATCTAACCTTAGAGCTCTCTTATATAGGAGAAAATCTCTAAGGGTAAATTACATAAACTGGACAATAGAAATAAAAATATAAGAAAATGACAATAACATGAATATCTTAACACTCCCCCTCAAGCTAGAGCATATATATCTATCATGCTCAACTTGGAACAACAGTGATGAAAAGGACCTCTAGCCATCGCCTTAGTAAACATGTCTGCAATTTGATCTCCTGACGCTACATATGATGCTGAAATAAGCCCCTTTTGGATCAAATCACGAGTATAGTGACAATCCACCTCAATGTGCTTTATCCTTTCATTGAATGCTGGATTATTAGCTACAAACAAAGCCGCCTGATTATTGCATTTAAGATGCATAGGAAGAGGTAATTCAATTGTTAAATCGGTCAAGACAAATTTGACCCACATCATCTCAGTACAACCTTGGACCATTGCCCTATATTCTGATTCCGCACTGGATCGAGCAACAACAGTTTGTTTCTTACTCTTAATGAGACTAGTGAGCATGCAACATGAAGGATATGGTTAGATCCTCAAGCGCATCACGGAAGCGTGAGCGTCGTATCGAATACGACGAGGAGCGACTAGTCGGACTAGTTGCTCGATGCAGCGGAATTTAAAAATTTTTCTCACGACGAAACCACATGATCCAAGAACACTTCTCGGATCGTTTCGTCTAAACCACAAACAAGTAATAGGATTACCTCTTGAAGCGTGGTTGCGATCGAGTCTCTAAACGAAGAGACCTCCTGTCTCAAGTCCGATCCGACGGAGGAGACGCTTGCGAGCGCGGGGATGAACCGCGTGCTTCTCGCAATCCATGTTGACGATCCAAGCGACGGATCTCCTGATCTCGACACACGAGATCCATCGTCTTCTTCACGAGCGAGGCGCACCGAAGGAGACGGAGATCCACGAGCAGAAGAACGGGCAGCATAACGACGATACCGCGGCGATGGAGAACCTCTCCATGGCATCCATGGTGGACGGCCATGAGAGGGAGAGAGAGGGCTGACCTCTAGAGAGAAAGAGAGAGAGAGAGATGCTTCTCAAGCATTGTGTGTAAAGAGAGAGCATGGGTATGCCTCTCTATTTATAGGGTTTTGGGATCCATGGATCTCAATCCATGTGTCATATAAAATCAATGGTTGAGATTGATTTATGACAATCCAATGGTCAAGATTATTGTTGGTAAAAGCCAACAACTTGTGATTTAATTTTGATTAAATATATTTGATAAATCAAATATATATTAATACCAAATTAAACCAACTAAATAAGGAGTGAAGAAACAAATGAGAGCCTCCTTCCCTATTGGGAGGAGTGGACGGCCACCAATTCCATAAAGGAATTGGTGCCGCCCCCCTCTTCCCATATGGGGAGGGCAATCCCATGGATTCCCATGGGATTGCATATCTCCTTGTTTTTCTCTCAACTTATTTTCCAACAATTATTCACTAAAAAATAATTCTCAATTAATTTTGGGAATATTGCAATCTTGACATTGGAATATTGTGAATCACATTCACAACCCAAAACAAAATGTAATTTACATTTTCAATTAATTAAACAATGTGTATCCAATACACATTAATAATTAATCTACTAATATAAATTATATTTAACTCTCTCTAATACATTATAAATCGCATTTATAATATATTATGAATAATTGGATATTACTATCCACATTATTCTTATCCTTGATAATTAAATCATATTTAATCATCTTGGATCTCTTTATCTCATGTGTTCAAATAATATGAATCACATTCACATTATATACATCTTTGATAATTAAATCACATTTAATTATCTAAGATAACTCTCCTTATAATATGAATCAAATTCATATTATTCATGATAATTAAATCACATTTAATTATCCATTTTCTCAATGCTCGGATACATATATCAACAATAGAATTATCCATGAACCCTTTCAAGGATAATGCGCTTTCTCCGCGAATACTTGGAGATAAGGACATGGCGATTGTATTGTTCCACGTATAGTGACATGGATATTGAGATCACATCTCAAATCCAGATCTCGGGCCTCCCATAGATGCTTGATTAAATCAAGACCGCAAATCTAATCTTCTCATTGAATCTGAATCACATTCAGATCAATGTCCAACATTTGGACTAAGATCAGATTACTTCTCTACTGAGAGGAGTCACTAAAATCCAGACCCGTTTCATCACTCCCTAGGAATGGAAGCGTCATGGTTATACAACCGTTTATGATCACATCACCCTCAGGTATTCCTAATACCTGTACATCCTGCATACTGGAAGACTCAGATTAAACCAGAAGTATTAGATCAACTTTACACTGTCTACTTCAGGGTTTTATCAGTAAGTTTCTCATTCGATCATTGGGAGTCGGTATTGATCATATACTTTCCAAAAGCATATATCATACCTAGGTCTTGATTATATACTTTCCAAAAGTATATATCAAACCTACAAATTCAGTCAAGCTTCCAAAGCAAGACGACCGTGCGCACGAAATTTGATTCTTCCCAATATCTCATGAGTGAGCTCATGTCTTCCGGTTCAGTAGTGAACCTGTATGATCCCTTTGAGAGATCGTATTACTCATATGCCCTTATATGCACACCAGCGCGCCGGTGTATAGACCTTGATTAGGCCATCAACCTATTGGTCTGCCAAATGTACATACTCAGACATATAGTAACACATCTGTCTCCGGTCAGAGGATGTGTGCCTGTATCGTGACAGCATACGATATAGGACTTTGGTTATCTCGATCTCGTTAAGTCAACTCTTTGACCTAACTCATCCGACACCTCCGAATCTCTATTCCTATGCAGAGGACCTGCATCAAGAGGTCGGTCAGATATCAACCTAAATGAGATAGGATTGCCATCTCCTACTCAGGCTGGAGATCATCTCTTAATAATCATTTGACGGTGCTTGATGAGTCCTCAATCTAACTCATTAGATATTCATCTAAGCACCAGCCTCTATGATTCAATAATTGAATCAACAGCTGTATGATTATTAAGATGGCCATGGTACATAACCCTAATTGTACTAAGGGACCTATTATGCAAACTATGTACTCTTTATTTCAGATTAAGGAGTGAATTGCAATAACATTTATTGCATAATGGCTCGCCGTAGGCTCGCATTTCCAACACAACAAACACAATGAAGCATGAAGTAGACTTTCCGTCATTAGGACACCCAACATAATCTCCATCTGTGCACCCTGTAATTAAGAGATACGTATCTCTTCTAAACAGAAGACCTGCACCTGGAGATGACTTCAGATATCTCAGGACCATGAATACTGCATCCATGTGCGCCTGCTTGGGTTGCTCCATGAACTGACTTACTCTACTCACAACAAAAGATATATTAGGTCTGGTAATAGTAATATACAATAATTTCCCCACCAGCTCTCTGTACCGTCTCTTGTCCACCTCCTTAAATCCGTTATCATGAAGCTTCGCATTAGGATCCATCAGAGTAGTAGCTGGTCTACATCCGGTCATGCATGTCTCATATAGAAGATCAGTAAAGTACTTCCTTTGTGTCATAACCATACCTTGTTGATTTCGTGCAAACTCCAGTCCAAGGAAGTAACGAAGCGTGCCAAGGTCCTTGGTAACAACAAGGAAATCCTTAACTGCTTGAATGCACTGTTCATCGCTGCCATTGATAACGATGTCATCAACATAAACCAAGATGACTACAATACCTCTCTGGTGTCTCTTTACAAAGAGAGTATGATCTGCAATAGATCTGACAAACCCCTTCTGTTCGATCAATTCTGAGAGCTTTTGAAACCAAGCCCTCGGACTCTGCTTAAGGCCATATATAGCCTTATGAAGACAGCACGCCATACTGGACTCACCCTCAGCAGCAAACCTTGGTGGCTGCTGCATGTAAACCTCTTCCTGCAAATTACCATACAAGAAAGCATTCTTTACATCCAATTGGAAAAGTGCCCAACCACGTACCACGACAACATCGATATGAATTCACAAGGTAGAGTGACACGCTACATGAGAAAAGGTATCCTGATAGTCCACCCCATAAGTCTGTGTGAACCCACGCTTCACAGTAAATACCCACTTGCTTACAACAACAAACACACCTGGTGGAGCATGGAGAACATTAGGAAGCCTAAATGTAGAAGTCAACTGCACTTCCCCCTGACTAGTGATGGGGGAATGTGTACCATCTGCTATCACAACTGACCGTTCAGACTGAACAAGACGAATGGGATGCACCTGAATCCATGATCCAATCTGATAACTCTGCCCTGTAGCAACTAGTAGAAGCATAGTCTATACCTAATGTAGACGCAGATGCTGAGGCAACAACCTCTGAGTATCCTGAAGGAGAACTAGTAGATCCAGACATGCCATGCATGATCTCTCTCAGTCGTGCTACATGCTCGTCAAATCTCTGATCAGATGCAGGTGATGGACTCCCAGCATGTTGTGTCTGCTCTCCAACTCTGGCTGAAGCATGAAATCCATGCTTAGAATAGCAGGTTTCCTCAGAATGGTCTGTCATGTGGCAGTAGGTGCACGACTGACGAGATCGAACTCCCCCTCCTCTGTCGCGGTTGGAACCCCTCCTACCACGATATGGTATATGGCTGCCTCTACCACGTGACGTCGCCATAGCTAAAGAAGTCTGGGACTGAAGAGGACTCCCAGAAGATATATATAGTCTACTCAGTCTACGATACGCCTCCTCCATTGGAGGTATAGTAGCATCAGTGAGGATCTGGGCACGAGCTGCATCATACTCTGGATCTAGGGCTGCTAGAAACACTCCGGTCATCACAGAGTCTCTGTATGCCTTGAGATGCTCTGGTGTAGCAGTCAAGGGTATGTAGCCCTGCAACTTCTCAAACATACCCCTCAAAGAAGTATAGGGGGTGTGAAGTGGGTGACCATTCTGCTTCGATGTGAAGATATCGTGCTGGAGCTGTAGTATCTTCGACTCATTCTTTGCCAGAGAGTATGTCGCGACAAGAATGTCCGACATAGCCTTTGCAGTAGGCTGGCTCAAAATATCATTAGCTATTTTTGTGGATACAATCCCAGATAGCCATACGCGAGCATACGCATCATCCGCCTCCCATGAGGCATTCGTCCCAGTCTTGTCACGTGGCTCCTCTGCCGTGAGGATGTGCTTCTTGCCATTACACCGTATCAAACTCATGCACTGCATGGCTCACATTTCATAGTTGGTTCCATCCATTTTGACAATGGGTGTTGGACCTTTGAAGGTACCCAGGGATGGAACTTCCACTTTGTTGTCGGACATGATGACAACTATCTTTAAGACTAGGCTAGAAACAAGAGATACCAACAGCTACACTGACATGCAGGAAGTTGGTTGTGGGTGTAGACTCATACCACAACCTCTTCCATTCTTCGAAGAGTCATTTGGGTAGCTAGGATGTTTTTAGGGCTTCACGTTACACCTTAGGCACCCACAAAAATCCGTAGGACAACAACCCCGCGTGAACATGAGAACACGTGTGAACGCGTGAAGCCCTAGGGAATGGACGATGGTGGCGGCGACGAGCTCGAGGATAGGCGGCGACGACGAGCTCGAGGGAGTTAGGGTTTTTGGTGGGGACATGATTCTAAGGCATAGGCTCCGATCTAGGACCGTTGCTCTGATACCATGTTGAAGGGGAAAAAGAAAGTTAGTGTTGTAATAGTTGCCCGACTGGCCCGACTAGTAGGTCCGATTAGTCTAGTCAGTGGGGTGGCCGACCGAGTACCGACTAATTTCGACTAGATACACTAATTGACCAATTTTTGCTTGGAGATACCATATTTTTTTAATGTTTTGCTTTTTCATAAGCAAACTTTTTATAATATGCTTAATGTTTTATTTAAATTCAATTACTTATTTTATCTTATTATGGTAGTATAAAAATGTACAAAATCTATGTAAATATATGTATAAAAATGAGTTATATATTTAAAATAATCATAAAATTCAAAGCCGATTAAAGTCTGACTAAATTCGATTAGTCGCCCGACTGTCGATTAATCCTTAGTCAGTGACCCAACCGATCGAGTACCGACTACCGACTTTTGCAACCTTGAAGAAAGTTGTATTTCATCTAACCCTAGAGCTCTCTTATATAGGAGAAAAGCTCTAAGGGTAATTACATAAACGTGACAATAGAAATAAACAATATAGGAAATTGACAAAATAACATGTATATCTTAACAGAAGGATGTAGAGGGAAAAAACTTGATTCCATTAATGAGAGGCCCTTGGTTCTCTTATATACGAGATGAACCTATCAGGCAAATTACATGAAGAAGACAAAATAAATAGATAATAAGAAAAAAGAAAGACAGATTGCAAATATCTCAATACTACCCCCTCAAGCTGGAGCGTAGATATCGGTCAGTCACAACTCGGAACATTTTTGATAAGGCCCTCTGGCTAGGGCCTTAGTAAAAACATCTATCGTATGATTTCCAGAGCTGATATGAGTAGTGGCAATAAGATCCTTCTGTTCCATGTCACTAGTGTAGTGACAGTCCACCTCTATGTGTTTGGTCCTCTCATGAAAAGTAGGGTTGTTGGCAATGAAAAGAGCAGCCTGATTATCACATTGGATGTGCATGCGAAGAGGCACCTCTATAGTCTAGTCAGTAAGAATAGATCTGACCCGCATCATCTCCGTGCTAGCATGCGGCATGGCCCTGTATTCTAACTCAACACTCGATTTGGCAACCACGGTCTGCTTCTTGCTCTTCCAAGAGATCATGGAATTCCCTATGAACACAACGAAGCCTCAAGTAGACTTCCTATCCTTTGGACACTCAACATAATCTGCATCTGCACATGCTATAATTGAAAGAGATGTAACTTTGCTGAACAGAAGTCTCATACCTGGTGAAGTCTTTAGATACCTCAAAATCATATCGACTACATCCATATGTGCATGTCTGGGATGCTCCATAAACTGACTCACTTTGCTCACGGCAAATGATATGTTGGGCCTGGTAATAGTCACATATAATATCTTGCCAACAAGCTCCCAGCACCTCCTTTTATCGACATCCTCAGTGCCATCATCATATAGCTTCATGCTTGGGTCAATAGGAGTGGCATGTCTGCAACCTACCATGCGTGTCTATGATAGAAGATCTGTAACATACTTCCTCTGAGTCATCACAAGACCTCGCTGGCTCCTGGCAAACTCCAGTCCAAGGAAGTAACGTAAATTACCAAGCTCCTTGGTCACAAACTACCGACCTAGGAAGTCCTTGGCACTCTAAATACCCTTCTCGTCATTCCCGGTAACAATAATATCATCAACGCAAACAAGGATGACAATATAACCTCAATGGGTCTTGTGCACAAAGAATGATCCGCGGTCGATCGCACGCACCCCTGCTGCTCTATTAAGTTCGAAAGCTTCTGAAACCATGCTTTTGGACTATGCTTAAGATAGCCTTGTGAAGCATGCACTCCTTCTGACACTCCCCTTCTGTAGCAAACCCAAGTGTTTGCTGCATGCAAACCTCCTCCTGTAGATCACCATAGAGGAATGCATTCTTTACATTAAGCTGGTAAAGGGGCCAATCCCGTGTCACATCAACAGAAAGTAGAATGCGCTGCGTAGAATGTCTGGCAACTGGAGAGAAAGTATACTGATAGTCCACCCCATATGTCTGGGTGAACCCACATGCCACAAGTCTCACCTTATAGCGATCTGCACTGCCATCTGCATGATGTTTCACAGTGAACACGCATTTGCATCCCACAACGGATGCGTCAACTGGAGCAAAAACAAGACTCCATGTACCACGTGACTGTAACGCAGCCATCTCCTCCTCCATGGCTAATCTCCACTGACTGTCTTGAAGAGCCTCCTGGTATGTCAGTGGTATCTCCACGACTGATAGTGCTAAGGTAATCCTCTCAAAATCCTCTGACAGTTTGCTCAAGGAAACTTGAGGTGCAAGAGGATAAATAGCTCACCTACGTTTCTGCTTGCGCAGAGCAATCAACACATCAAGATAATCTGCCAAGGGTACCTGCTCATCCTTTATGGAATCCTGCTGCACAGACAACTCAGTAGTGCCATCAGTAGAATTAATGTGCTCATTACATACCCGAGGCTTGCTGGATGATGGGCAAGACCTATGAGCAGGGGGAACTGAGTGAGACCTACGAGTAAAAACACGTGATGAAAATTGATTCACGGTACGAGGTGGAGCGACATGAGTAGGTGTAGAGGCAGGAGTAGATGTAGGTGGTGGTGGTGGTGGTGGTGGTTGAGGAGGTGGCAGTATAGCATGAGTAGAGAGAGGTGGTGCTATGACAGTTGGAGGTGGAGGTATGTAGATCTCATCATCAGAGTCGGACGGGGTTAGTCTGTTGCCTGTAAGAAAAAAATACATGATAGACTCAAAGAAACGCCAGTACTGACAAAATATTTCTGCTTGAGCGGATCAATACAACGATACCCCCTCTGGGTACGAGAGTAGCAGGCAAAAACACACTTGACGGCTCTGGGAGAGAGCTTGTCATGACCTGGAGAGACATCATGAACAAAAGCAAACGAACTGAACACACGAGGTGTAAGAGAGAAAAGATCCTTCTCGGTAAATGCAATCGAGAAATGAATCTTCTCTCCCAACACAGACGAAGGCATGCAATTCAACAGATAGCAAGCCGTGAGGACAACATCTCCCAACTTGGCATGAGGAGCACGACTTTGTATCAATGTCCGAGTCACTTCATGTAAGTGGTGGTGTTTGCGCTCTGCAACACCGTTCTGCTGAGATGTATGTGCAAATGAGGTATGGTAAACAATGCAGAGATCTAAGAAAGTCAGAAAGTTGTAAGTTGCAGAACTCCAAAGCAATATCAAAACACATATATTTGACATTGGTAAAAAATATATTCTTTATCTCATTAATAAAAGATTTGATCACAGATCCAACTCAAACTTCTTCTTCAACAAAAATACCTAGGAAAGCTTAGAAAAATCATCGACATCAACAAGATAAAAACGGTGTCCCTGTTGATCAGGAACACGACTTGGATCTCAGATATTTAAATGAAGGAGTTCAAATAACTGAGACCTGCTCTAACTCTGGCGGATGGAAAGAGGAACGATGATGCTTCCCAAGCTGGCATGCCTCACACTGGAAGGAGGATCTCATGGAAATCTGAGCGAGAATATGACATAGCTTCTATAGAGGAAGGCGGCCAAAACGAAGGTGCCACAGATATGATGAGACTGGTCCAGTAAGCAATGCCTCAAATTTCAATTTCGGTCACCATTTCGGTGAGTGATCGAAACGGAATTTCGACCGATATTTCGGTCAATTTTTGAATAAGAGACCCCAAATTTCGATTGACATCGACCATTTCAATCGAATTTCGGTCATCCACTGAAACCAAAATTCGATCGAATTCACCGAAATTGGATCCCACGCTAGTAGGTATACTAGAAACACAAACATGAGGAGGTTGGACAGGTCTGTAGAGTCCCCGCTGCTCACTACCACATCCAATCACCGTGCCTATGAGTGTCCTGAAACACAATAGACGAAGGGTCAAAGATGACACGACAATGCAGACCCTTAGTAATATGACTAATGGAAAGTAAATTCATCTGATAGTCAGGATGCACATAAAACATGAAGACACATGGATGGTGTTAAATGCACCTCCTCCTGTCCTGTAATGGGTAAGTGGTCGCCATTGGCAATGACAACCCATCACCCAAGTGGTATGGTCTTGTAGGACTTAGCTGTGTTATCTCCACAAAGATGATGAGAATGACCATAGTTCATAATCCACTTTGTCATATTTGCACCATTACTACCAGTGAAAGCATGAACGATATCTGAGGAGCTCGAAGAGGCTCCAGCTGCGGCTGCGGTATATGTAGTGGTGGTTCCTGTAACATGAGTCATGATCTCTCGAATCCGAGAGACGATATCATCCATGCGAGGATCGACCTAGGGAGCAAGTGTATCTGAAGGCTCAATTTGTTCTGCTACGTGACCAGAAACGAGATACTTATGCTTCTGGTAGCATGTATCCTCTGCATGTCCCAGTCGACGACAAAAGGTGCAAGGAGACCACGTGGATGTCCATCGCCTCTGCCACGGGGGGGGGTGCGTCATCTAGACTGGGTCGTCACTGCTCAACCATGAGAAACGACTATAGCAGATGCAGGCTGAGGAGTGGTCGTAGGAGGCGTGATAATCCGATTGAGACGGCTATAGGCCTCCTCTATGGGAGGTATGGTAGCTCCAATGAGAAGCTGAGTACGTGCCGTATTATACTCTGTATCAAGGCCAACCATGAAACCTCCAACCATCGTGGAGTTCTTATATGCCTTTTGCTGCTCAAGAGATGTTGTAATAGGCATATAGTTATGAAGTTTCTCAAACATGCTACGGAGTAAACTGTAGTACACATGCAGATGGCGACCATTCTGCTTGGCCTTGTAGTTGCCAAACTGTAGCTGAAGAATCTTAGCCTCATTCTTCGCTTGAGCACATGTGGAAGCCAAAGTGTCCCCCATCTCCTTGGCGGTGGACTGGTTCAGAATATCATTGACTATCTCTGTGGTGAGGGTTCCACATAGCAAAACACGCGCATACGCGTCATCTTGCTTCCAAGAAGCATTTGCCACGGTTTTATTCATTGGCTCTGGATCTGTCAGGATGCGCTCCTTGTTATTGCACTGCATAAGGTTGAGAAACTGCATGGAGCACAGATCATAGTTGATCCCATCCATCTTAGCGATGGGAGACGGGCCCTTGAAGGCTCTGGACGAAAAAATGTCACCCTTGTTCTCTGACATGATGGTAAAATAGTCGAATAACGGAACTTAACTGGGGAGTAGATCGATATAAACGAGTCTACACGATCATACCGAGGATTGGTTGTACGTGTAGACTCATACAACCATCCTCATCAATCTTCGTTGCTCGCTAGGGTCGGAAAGCATGATTTATAGGCTTGAAATCATGTTTTCCGGTCAAAATCAGATCGGTTCAGATCGTAGAACAATTTGCAAAGGTCTTCAAAAGTGCACGGGATGGTCGAGGCGACAACCGGGGAGGCTGTGCGGCGGTCGGATGGAGGCCGGGGCGGTGATTGGATGGAGGGACGACAACCAGCGGTGGTCGAGGGGGGCGGGCAAGCATGTGAGGTTTAGGATTTGGTGGGATACCGGAACTCTGGTCTTGGACCGTCACTTCGATACCATGTAGAGGGAAAATACTTGATTTCATTAATGAGAGGCCCTTGGATTTTCTTATATAAGAGAGGAACCTATTGGGGACATTACATGAAGAAGATAAAATAAATAGATAATAAGAAAACATAAAGACGGATATGAAATATCTCAACAACGGCTTTCACATCCAACTGCAATGGATGTTTCAGATGGCATACTATGCTAGTTAGGGAACGGGAATATGAGACTAGGTGGTGGGGTTTAGGGATGCAGGAACTCCGGTTTAGAATCGTTGCTCTGATACCATGTAGAGGGAAAAGACTTGATTTCATTAATGAGAGGCTCTTGGGTTTTCTTATATCGGAGAGAAACCTACTGAACAAATTACATGAAGAGGACAAAATAAATAGATAATAAGAAAACCAAAGGACAGATGGGAAATATCTCAACAAAGGCTTTCACATCCAACTGCAATGTATGTTTCAAATGCATACTATGCTAGTTGGGGAATGAGAATATGAGACTAGGTGGTGAGGTCACATTGCCCAGATGGGTCGTCGATAAGGAATAATTGGTCTTGTGCGGCTATTTAGAATTATTGGTTTATGTATTTTTTATTATCTTAAATATAAAAAATGTCTAATGCATATATATTATATTTATACATGCATGTTATTTGTTATTTTTTTGAAAGTATACATTTTTTTAACACGATAAAAGTACCAATTGCTCCATTGAATATTGCCATTTACCATCCAAGCTAACTACCGTTTTTCATCCTTTATTCTATTGTTAATTAAGATGGGAAAGAATATTTATTTGTTTTAAAACATTTGGTGGACCCCAAACACACTTTATATCGTATTTCTGTAGGTAGAATAATGGCGTGAAAGCAGCATTAGTGTAAACTAGATTGTTGGATTTCTAACAATACACATCACTGCAGCTTAGTTAATTGTGATTTTTTAAAGCCAAAGAACTACTAAAGATCGGTAGCTAATAAGTAATATTATTTCATAAGGTTGCATGCAAGGTAAGAAATATCGATATCATTTCGGTCTACCTGGAAAAGGGTATATCGGGATATATCACTAATATATCGATGATATCGATGGAAATGTTGGAAATGCCTCAAGAAGTTATTTTTTTACCATTTTCCTAATAAATTAAGATCCTCTAGGATATTAAAACAACAAATAACCTGTAAATGCACGCTTATATCACACCTATCGATCATTTATGCCCCATATATCGCACATATCTGTAATATCGAACATATCGATGTTATTGTTGATTGTTGACTTATAGATATTGGAAATGGATTTAATCCAAGTTCTTACAACATTAAATAACTTACAAATATACACTTAGATGACACACGTAGATCGTCTATGACCCTTATATCGCATATATCGGCCATACCGAACATATCATTGTTAATGTTGATCAGTAATTAATAATTACTAGAATTAGAATCAAAGTAGCTAAGTTAAGCACACTTAGAACACATTTTCTTCATGGAAGACAATGGATGGCATCGAGATGAGTCATTTGATTCAAAAAATGTACATAATGATCAGTGAGACAAATATTTCTTTGGTATACAGACTTATCTATTCACAAAAAATAAAAAATGTAAATTAATGCAATATTGTAAAAGAAATATTGATATCGTATCGGTCCATCTGATCGAAAATAGCGTAAAAAATAATCTTTTCACAAATTAAGATGATTTTAGTTATTAAAACAATAAATAAATACAAATACACGTTTATATGTAATAATGATGTGTATTTAGCACATTGATACACATTATATCGCACAAATCATTGGTTGTTAATGCTGACAACTGAGTTGATTGCTGACTGTTGAGATGTATTCTGGACTTGGGATTCTAATTTGATCAGCATTAGACTTGTTTTCATCTCTATTGCCAAAGATGGCGAAGTCCTCCACTTGAAGGACCGTTGTATGCACCCCCTGTAGCACCATATCCTACTAGACGGGGTCTCGCTGCTCGATCAACGAGCCTAGGGGTGGGGGGTCAAGGGGGAGCATGTGTGCTCCTTCTGTGGGGGTGCAGGTGCAGCGCCCCAACCCAAAACAAAATATATAATTCATGATGTGTTTTAATAATAGGAGTAGCAAAATAAGCAGTGAAATCAAGCTTACAAGGATAATATCATTGATATATATGTAGAGATAGATATAGATATCGGTGATATCCGTCAATATCCGAGAAATTTTGGACTGGAACCATTCAATTTTGAGCGATATGGCTCGATATGGCGATATATCACCGATATCTCATGAGATATTGGTCGATATCCTGGAAAAGGATATCTATATGAATATTGGTACCCATATCTTGTCGATACCGACGTCGTGATATTACCGACTATGGTTGCAGGAGCATTTAAGTAAAAAAAATTGAAGATAGTACACGATATCTTGGCACACATCTTATGCAGTAAAATCCCTCAAACTCTAAAGTTGCATTGAAGATGTTAATGACATATATAGATCCATGTTCCCAGTAAAGTTCCAAGAACTTGTATGAACTAGTGCACACCCGTGCTTTGTATGGGTAAAAATATAATAATCTTTCTTACTTACACACAAGGTTGCTGAAGTCGATAATCGGTATTCGATCGATGTGGTCACTGACTAAGGATTAATCATCAGTCAGACGACAAATCATATTTACTTGGCCTTTAGTCAGTTTTGATTTTTTAATTATTTTAAATATATAAATCATTTTTATACATGCATTCTTATATATTTGCATAGATTTAAACATTTTCGATACTATAATACATTCATAAAAATATAACAAAACTACCGCACTTATAAAAAAAATTAACATTCATAAAAAAGAATAGCATAAATATACTAACCAATAGCGTTCATAGTGAATAAATAACATACGAAAATAAAACAACACTATGTAGATGTTTACAGTAAACAATATCATTAGCAATAATATAAAATTGAAGTGTATAAACTATATGCTTGAATCATAACCATTTGATGTCCCTCCTGTGCCACCATACCCAACCAGCACGGGGGTCTCGCAAACTGGGGCAGAGGCATGAAAAACTGACTACAATACATGAGGTAGCTGTCGAACTAGTTGTATGTGCATTACCAGTAAAAGTGTTAGGATTGCTCTGTAACAATTTCACGAGTCGAGAATAATTCACAACAGAGAGTTGGACAATCTATTATGTCTGTCTTTTATAACTAAGATTTGGCGGAAGCTTGGTTAGCCATGGGGGGTTTGCCAAACCTCGCCCGATACCTATCAAATGGATAGCCCATTATGTGGCAACATATGCACGAAGGATAACTATCATAAATCGTGTCCAAAGTTACAACCACCACCATGACAATTAGAACGATGACCTGGTCCAGATGATGCAAGGAGAGATGTGACGTCTATTTATTGAACTTGGTCAAATTGGCCAAGAGTGGAGTCACACCCTGTAGCTAGATGAAAACTGATTGGATATAGATCAGGTACATCGGTCGTACTTATAACCGCATCAGGTCTCCATGGTGAATAGCCTGTGGTCGATGGAACAATATAGGCAAGGGAAGTCGACAAAATGGATCTGTAACCTCGAGAAAAGGATTGGCTTTGAGGGATGGGAATGAAGGTCCCATTCCTGAACTCGTCGACTATTGGTGGATTGCTCAAGCTGTACTTGTGGTGAGAGCGGGCATGGATATAATTGAACATGTATTTAGAAAGCCACATCTTTAAATAATTGGATAGAAATTCAGATCGGGTATTCATCGAATCTGAATATGGATAGAACAAAAAGCAAATAGGAATATGGATCGAATTTTTTTCTCAAAAGAGGAGTATGGACCGAATTAAGACCATACACGAGTATGATCTAATTATTATCAAGTACAATGTGATTTAAAAAAGATCACATTAATATATATATTATACAATGATAAAAATATTTATTTAATATAATTATAATTGCAAAGGAGCTACTCTACATAGATAGTCGTCAAGGAACTACAGCCTACATGAGACATGTATTGTTATGATTGCTATGAAGTTGCCGAGGTAGATAGGTGTAAGGGTCATTGGATGTCAGTGTAATGCATGGATTTGGTTTGGGGTAAAATAAGTTTAGGTTGCTAGTTGTATATTAAACAAAATTATATTAATATATATATAATAACAATGTGTATTTGGATATTCGATTTCCAATTTGTAGTTGGATTTTTCTACAGTTGATATCCATGTTTGATCAACATTTGAATACATATATCCATATTTAGCAATTTTCGAGTATGGTAAGTGGATATTCTGAACTGCAACCATCCGGAGATCTCACGAAGCCATGGAATGAATTGTTGGCGGTAAGGAACTTATCTTTTGTTGCCTTGTAGCAAGGGCTCAATCCTGCAAGAAATTTATGTCTGCCATTCTGATCTCTTTGTCACCTTCGGAGCAGAAAGCTAGTTAAAAAATGCAAGTTCCTCGTACGGACTTTTAATTTACTGATAATAATGAGGGAGGAGTCGCCCTAAGAGATAAATTTTCCTGTAGATGTCATCAAGATAGGATTATGGCCTCAAATTTCAGCGAAATTCGGTCGAATTTCCGTCGAATATCGATATCCAATCGAAATCGAAATTCGACCGAAATGACCGAAATATGGGGGCCCTGGTACAAAAAATGATCGAAATGACCGAAATTTCTGTCGAAATTCGACCGAATTTCCATTTCGGTTAGTCACCGAAATGGTGACTGAAATCGACATTTAGGGCCTTGGATAGGATTTTGTTGTATGTTTTTTTGAAGACCAAAAAAGGGGATAACACGCTACGGTGCCCTCCCCATGAAATTAATTAAAGAAAGAGAAATGGAAACAGAAAATAAGATTTTGTTGTATGTTGGGAATAAGTCTGAGACAATTCCTTCCACATCTCTTTGTCGCCTCCTTATATAGGAGATTGGTAGCAATTAATTGATCAACGCTGTTAGTTGACCTGTTCGCGACCTGAGAGTTACTGCAACCATGATATATAGTCATTGTCCCCTGCCTTGAGAGGATTTTTTGTGAACACACATAGCTTCCTCTGATCCCAAACAAATGCCTTGAAGGTGTGAGACCAGAATACACAATTCCATGCACCCTTTAGTTTGATAAAAGTCTCTTGTGCCACTGTAGTCTTTGTAGATGATGTGGAAACCATATTTTTTGTCTCACTGGTGGAGATTGTAGTTAGATGGAAGAAGAGATAATAAAAAAAAGGAACCGAGGAAGTGTTACTCTAGCATCAGCAGATGACAAAAATGATCAAACTTCCACGCATGGTTGTAGTTGCAAAAAAACAGTTGACTAGGCCATTTGGTCAGTATGTTTACTCAAGTTGTGGGGGTGACCGACTCAGCTGGACTAAGCCGTCGCTAGTTGGTCGGCCGACTAGTCGGTCGTTTGGACTATTTTTTATTTCTTATTTCTGCTTTTCTGAAAAACAAATGAATGTAATGTAAATGATTAGTGTTCGATTGAAATTCAATTGTTACTTTTATTTCACTACGAAAAAATGTGTACATTTATGTAATATAAGGATATATATTTTTTTGAAATCTATATATAAGGATATATGTATAAAAATGATTTATATATTTGACTCAAAAATGATTTATATATTTGACTCAAAAATGATTTATCTATTTATAATTTTAAAATTCAAAACCGATTAAATCCGGTTAGTTGTTCAACTGTTGATGAAGTCAACGACTCATCAATTACCGACTTTTGTAACATTGCTATAATACCGTGCTGAAATAGTGAGATGTGCTCTATTGCTGTGAGGATTTATGGATGCACAGTAATGCACCAATGTGAATCGCACATGTGCTAGGGCACCCTCTAGAGCTTGGTGCTATGGTTTTGGGACTAGGTACCCTACTCCAGTGTTGGGTGCTAGGGTTTTCTCCTGAGTTTGTCGCAGATGTTCTCTGTCTGTTTGTTCTCTGCTACACTGCAGATGCAACAGAGCTTGCAACTTGCAACTCAACGCAGTAGACCTTCAACCGAGATAGCGATATTTGGCGCAAGATAACTCACAATGATGCAGATGAACTCCGGAACCGAAATGGCAATGATGTGGATCTTGCAGAGGATCTCCAGAACTCTTGCAGAACTTAAACTTGTGCAGAACTCCATAACTCACGCATATGATGGCGATGATCTTCATTCCTTTCTATTCTATCCATGATTCCATGCACCAACTTATATGTCACCATTTTTCTCTCTTTTTTCCCATCCTCTTCCTCCATCTCCTTCATTTCTCAATCCTTCCTCTTCTGCAAAAAATCTCAATCCTTCCATCAGAACATAGCATTATAGTTGGAAATTTTTTGGTTGTTTTTAAGCTTAGATCCACATCGGCATAGTTGAAAGGGGTTCCATGTCTTGGCTTAGACGGCTGAAGCATGCCTTGGCATCTTTAATATGTTCTGATGGACTGTTCCATTGCCACAGTGCCACGTTAGTGCATATTATAAGTGAAATTGTGGAACACCAAGCTGACTCTAAAAGTGTGTTAATATCAGTTGAGCTGAACTTGAGGTTCGCATGATGCCAAGTTGAATTAGTTTGTAAATCGAGCTTGCATCGATGCTTTGCTGGGGTCTCAGCTTGGTATGCATCCTACTCATTTTGTTATGCTTAGAGAACATTTACAATCCGTGGAAAATTGTGATATATAATTGTGTTGTATGCAATTTATCTAACCCAATCAAATTTGATTCATTATAAGGTTTTTATATGTTAATATCAAGGTATAACCATAGTAGGCAATATCGTGATATATCGATGATATATCCGTATTGCCGAGATGCACATACCGATACCATCTCTTATATCCTTTTACCAGATATTGACGATATATGGCTGATATATCGCCATATCGAGTCATATCGGCCAAAAATGAGTGTTTTTAGTACAAAAATTCATGGGTATCAATCGATATCATCGAAATTTCGTCGATATCTATATATATTGATGAATAATATCCTTGTAAGCTTGATTTTACTACTTATTTTGCTACTCCTAGTATTAAAAACACATCACGATTCATATATTTTGTTTCGGGACGGGGGCGCTGCCCCCACAGGGGGAGCACACATGCTACCCCTGACCACATGCTCACTGATCAGGCAACGAGACCCTCGTTTGGTAGGGTATGGTGCGACAGGGGGGGTACACACGGTGGTTCTTCATTTGGTGTACTTCGACCTCTTTGGTACAAGGCCTTAAATGTCGGTTTCGGTCACCATTTCGGTATCGACCAAAACAGAATTTCGATGGAATTTCGGTGGAATTTCGACCGAAATTTCGGTCATTTCGGTCATTTTTTGTACTAAGACCCCCATATTTCGGTCATTTCGGTCATTTCGGTCGAATTTCGATTTCGACTGGATATCGATATTCGACAGAAATTCGACCGAATTTCGCTGAAATTTGAGGCTATGCTTTGGTAATAGAGATGAAATAAATTTATGATGATAAAGTTATAATCACAGGTCTAGAATATATCTCAGCAGTTAGCCATCAACATTAAGCATTAACAACCAACGATATATGCGATATAATGTATTTTAGTGTGCTAATACAATGTGTATTTTTGAATCAAATGACTCATCTCAATAGTCAATGCCATTCACTATCTTAGATGAACAAAACATGTGATCTAAGTGTGGTCAACTTAGTTATTTTGATTCCAAATTTCCAATTGAATGTTTATTAATCACCGTAAATCAACATTAACTACGATATGCTCAATATGACCGATGTATGCGAAATAAGGGCCATAGGTGACCGATATGTGTGATCTAAATGTATATTTGTAATTTATTTTATGTTATAAGAACTTGAATGAAACCAATTTCCAATATCCATAAGTCATGAATCAATATTAACATCGATATGACCGATATGTGCGATATATGGGGTATAAATGATCGGTATGTTCAATATACGTGTGTATTTGTAGGTTATTTGTTGTTTTAATATCTTGGATGGTATTAATTTCTTAACAAGAAAACGGCAAAAAATGTTTTTCTTGAGCCATTTCCGACATTTCCACCGATATGACCGATATATCAGCGATAATATCCCGATATACCTTTTTCGGACGGACCGATACGATATCGATATCGATATTTCCTACCTTGTGTATAATCTACTTTATTTTTAGGATATGTTAACACATCTGAGATATCTTTCAATGTACGGCCTATTTCTATCTGTATCCGAATCCAAATTTAGGAATGGTTGCACCTCTACGGACAGGCCCGACAACTCCCATTGCAGTTCATTTATTGGATATGTGATGCATAGAGCTAGTTTTTTTGTGCTGTGACATACAAATATGTGGATGCTCATGCACAAACCCGGGCTAATATACAAAAGCCTTGCCTTTATATGAGGGTCTCCGGAGATTAGATTGAACTTTTTTCAGCCAGGCTTGTCACCAACTTGATGGTCATAATTAATAAAAAAACTTAAGTACTTGTTGGTTTTCTTTTGATTTGGATTGCTACCCGGAGATGCCACATACTAAACTCTTTAATCTTCACAGGACTCGCTTCTCGCCAGCATAGCAGAAACCGAGAAGCAGACAGAGCTTGCCGCACGAGTTTCGACGTGGAAACAACGGATTGAATGCAACTTGGCGGAGCAAGTAAGCTTTTCCCTCTGCCTTGTTTTCATGTTTTTCTTCCTTGTAATTTGAGATGCACATCTTCCTTTATCGAAAGCTAAACATCTACTTCCCTTCTTCCCCCTCCTGAAGGATTCCCATCCCCCTTTTGATATCCATCTTTATGGAGAGAAGGTTATAGCGAAACTATCGTTGTCAGTGAATAGTGGAAGCTGCATGTGCTTTACGGATGTTGTTGCAGGGCAGGAAAAACACGAAATTGCTAGAACATTCTCTGCAATGTTACAGTTGGTGAGTTCCTTATCTGAATGATGCACTTTTGTCTTTCTTGTTCCTCCCGTGCCTCCTTACCGTGCTCTGAGTTATTTGTACTTGGTGCCCTCGATGTTCCCAGGTGAATAATGGAAATATAGAACTAATCAAGCCGTCAAAACACGAATCCTTCTGTTATACAGCATCAAATCCTTTTAGCATCAGATTCATCAATGATGGAAGAAGAGCAGAGCTTCAAGTCCCGTCCTTGAAAAAAAGAATGAGGTCTCCATTGAGGAAAGCATGCTCTATTAGCAAATCCTTGGTTTCACCAAGCATGTCTAGATTGCGTAATGGGAAATCATCTACTAGGCTAAGCAAGGGAAGCAAGCACAGTACAAGTCCAGACAGCAAACGAAGGCGGCAGTCTCGGTTGATTCGGCCGGTTCAAATACTAGACGGCTGAAAGGAAACCTATTCCCGCCGATTATTTTCAGAATGACACTCGGCCTTCAGGAGCAATTGTAGATTCAAGGTAGGTTCAGCTACTACTTGTACATCCCTGGCTAACCATTGTGGCTAACACGTCCTTCAGTTGACGGCTAGTGTACAATACATCATTTGTATTACATTCTGTAGCATAAATCATAATCTTAACGAGCATTCCGATATTCGGATAGTAGTTTGCGCTGTTGCAAATTTCTTTACGATCTTCGACAGGTACCTGTAATTATCATCGACAATGAGTGAATATGGTCTTTTGTAAATTACTTTGTAATGGAAATTGAAAAAGTATTGGAAATGCCAAGAATGGATGCATGTGAAAATTGTCGTTTCTATACATGTGATTTCTGTATCATTTGATGGTGGACATGATTTATGATTTATGATTTATGTGGGTGCAAATGTGGATATTGGTTGGAGATGTAAACTGATGAATATGATGAATCTAGATGTATTTTCATCTCCATTTGATTCTATATTTTGGACACGGGTATAGTTAAATAAATAATGAACATGAAAATCATGTCACGATATGCAAAATAGACAAGGTTGCAAAACAAATTAAATTTATGGATTTTTACACTTGTCCCTTTTGAGTTTTTTAGTTACATTTATAGAATTATGCCCTTATTTTTTTGAGATTAAACTCAGTGTCCTTAATTCTTATGAAATTCACAGTTGTCCCCCTCTGTTAATGTAGTATTGGGACACAAGTGTATCTACAAAAAAAGGTTTGGGCACATGTGATATTGGAAAAACTTGGAAGGGTACACGTGTAAAAATCCTTGGAATATGTCATATATGTTATATAATTTGCATTTGATATAGATTTCATTAAAACTCTTTGTTTAATAAGAGAATATGTTTTTAGAAGGGAAGGGATGATGCTATATATTGGTGTAATTAAATCTGCACCTATATTTATATGGTACAACTGATTTGCAAATACTTATATTTCTAGATAATACAATGATACCTTTATCTGAATTTGTTGGAAGATGCATGCTTATCTTTGGTTGCGCATGTAAAATTGATGGATGTGATAAATGAAATGTACAATTATTATTTGATAGTAGAACACATTCTTTTTAAAGTTAGTTTGACTATATTTGTAGTGATTGGTATAATATCAAATATAGCAAATTTATGTATTTGGTAACAATGGATCAAATATGGTCAAAAGAAGCTTAAAATATCTCTATATATAGTAATATGTAATTCTACAATATTATCAATTAAAGTGATAACCGTAGTTATTTTAAAATAGATACGCATAGATGGATATTGTATCAAAATAGGTGCAGGATACATTAGCTGTTGCATTCATAGTTCAAATTATAAGTAGGTGAAAATATATGAGGCTTTATTTTGGCTAATAGATAGAACGTAATTAACAACTAAGTCACAATTTAACTGAAGGGAGATTTAATCTCATACATCGAGGATAAACAATAGAAAACGAAATGGATTAATTCCTTAAAATATCCATTGTATGAGTAGGAGGCGATGGCTTACAAAGTTGTGTCCCTATGAGATATTGCAATTTCATTTATGCTCATCCCTTCTAGGGAATATCAGTTGCGCCCTCGACTTCTTGCCGTTCTATAACTTGTGCCCTTCCGTAACTTTAGTTGTCACTGAATTGAACATACTATGAAATTTTAAATCATGATACGGTTAAGAGGGGCATAACTGATTAATCTCAGATACATCATATTAAAATCCTTATTATTCTCCAAACAATTCAATAAAAACTACAATTAATTCATTGTTATTAACTTTTTATTAACTCGGTGTATAATTAACACTAAAAACTAACCCTAATTATTGTATTAATACTAACATTTCCTTTATTTTTCTTTTTAAAAATACCTAAAAACTATATTAAATATTGTACATATTTGTTTTTGTCTTCAAAAGAAATTAAAATACAAAAAAATAACAAACCCTTAAAAATCAAGTGTTTTTACTTGTTAAAAATACTACGAAAAATACTTTTTGTATGAATGATCTCTTTTAACTTTTTAATCAACATGAAACTTGTAGATCTCATCGAGATCTACAAGTTTCATATTTTGACTTTTGTTGATTCAACTCCCTTCTATTTCTTTTTATTTTTCTTTTATTTGCATTTTGTGAATATTCTGGTGCATCCACATGGCGATCTCTGGAGCCATCACGTAGCCGCATCTCCTTGCACCACCCGCCTGCCTCCAGAACCGTTGGATCACCTCTTCCTCGCCTTCATCCTAGCCCTCCATTCACACTTTCTTTTTAGCCATCAGATCTGATCCCAGATCAGATCTCAGCCCTCCACGCCCGCCTCATCCGGAGCCGTTGGATGTCTTAGCATCCAACGCCTCTTCTGCTTCCACGTCTGGCCTTCTCTCATGACCATCGAGTGACATCCCAGAATACATCTCAACCCTCGCTCAGTGCTTCACTCACCACCGTCAATCAGATCATTTCACCTGATCTGAATAATCCACCCTGCCTCCACATGGACCGTTGGATCACTAGATCCAACGGCCCACGACCATCTTCCTCCTCCAGCCAAGGCATTATACCTCGTGATAGCTTCGCTCCCTTCCTATTTTGGCCACCGCCTCGATCAACCTCACATCGAATTAACGCCACAACCACGTACCCCCACGATCCACTATCTTTGCGCCTTCATCAATAAGGCCAGCCATCACTCCCTACCCTCATTCCATCCGTTCAAAATCCTCTGCTCCTTTGCCTGTAACTACCCTCCTACAAATAGCCACCCTTCGCACATCTTCACCCCTGTCCACCATTTAACGGGCGCATGCCCAACTTCCCTTGCCCCTCCGGTGGCAGCGGAGGGGCGATTAGTCGAGGAGACTATGACCTCCTTACCAGGTGACGACCCATGGCATTGACTACAGTGTATTGGTCGCCCAACAACCAATCGAGCTCCGAGGCCCGGCTGACCTCGATGTGCGTAGACCCCAAGGTTCATTTGAACCTCAGCACTAGCCACCTCCTCCACCTAATTTTCCCTTCGACCTGGTACTCCTCTTCCCGCATTTTTCTTCTTGTTTTCTAATAACTCTTCCGTTGCCTGCTACTATCCCCACCATCGCCTGACCACCTTACAAGCTCTGCTACCCATCCGTTACCCTCGCCAAACACTGTGACCATAACCTTCCCTTCTCTAGACCCCTCTTCACATCGATCCACCTTCTCTGCCTGCAAGGCGGAGGAGCCATCGGTCCCCTGCTCCTCCACCTCCACGGACCCCCATTTCATTCACAACCCACTCACACAACACGCCTCGGCTACACTCTAACAATTGCATGTACACACACCTTCATTGACCGGAGTTTGACTAGAGGTATGTTCTACAGTTCCGCCTCCAGCGTAGCTTGGTCGTAGGCAACTTCCAGCCATCCCCACACCTTCTCCGTCGTCAGAGCTTCAACGCCAAAGCTACCGGGATCTTCCACGACCATCAGATTGCACGGGGACACACAGTAGAGCTCTGGCATCCTCATCGGAGCTCTGATCGTGTCACCTTCGATTGAAGAAGGAGGAGCTACATGTACCATTGGATGGCACCCTTACGGCGTCCATCCAACAACCTTGAGGAGGCCACATCGCCCCCCCACAAAGCTCCAGCCTCGGGATCACCGAGCCATTCCCCGAGGCACTAGCGCCCGCCACATGGCCACCGACCTCCATCCGAGACTACAACAGCCATCGAACCTAGACCCACGTGCCCCGCATGTGTGTGGGTAGGTTATTTGCAGATACATCCTCCAACCTCTCCAAAATTGCATCGAAGCCCCCCAGGTGCGTGCCTCGCGTGCGCGCCTGGGGTAAATTACACAGGAGTCTAGCCGACTTATGAAAAATACAAAAAAGGCCCCATGCTTCAGGATAATTTACAAAAAGGCACCTCTAACTTTTACAAATTGCAATTTCCCTCCAGTGGCCTATTTGTGATATTTATCATTTTATTTCTCATATTTTTACTACATTCATTCTCTTGCATTGTTTTGATCACATCTTGAGCATTTTAACTCTACATCAAATGATTTCAGTTTCATTTTGAAGCTTGCTTTATTCTTTTCAAATGGTATTTTGATTTACTAATTCTGATGCATTAAAATTTGAGATCTTTTATGTGTCATTTGTGCCAATTTTTTAGTGCTCAATTTGTCTCTGAAATCAACCTCTACTTGATTGCTCATTGGTTTGATTATGTTAGGACATATTTGTACTTGTGAATGATTATTTGCACTGCATAACATTTTGTTTGCATTTTACATTGATCTTTATTTAATTGCATAAAAGGAAATAAAAAATGCCTGCATCATATTATTACTTTGTCTCTGTATCATCTTATTGGCATATTGTATCTGCATATCATTCTATTTTGTGCATCACCCTTGCATGTAAAGACCTAAATTTTGGATTTAATCGCTCATTATTTATTTTCGATGAATAGACTAGGAGACTCGTGTCCCTGTGTTCGACCTTGGTACACTTAACAAGTAAAATAATTTCCATATATTCAAAGTTGTGGTCTTTGCTGAATCGAAATCTATCTCATGTTCTACGATAAGATGACAATATTAAAGAGGTATTTTTAGCGTTTCATCAATAACCATTCAAATATCCCCCACCCATATTCCCCTACCTCCTCCTCCTCTTATTCACGCTCTCCCTCTCCCTCCTCCTCCTTGAGAAGTCGAAGCTCAAATGATCATCGTGAGACTCCGACGAAGGGGATCGCTGTGTGGTGGTTCGAACCTTGCCTCGAGGTGGAGGAGGAGCTAGGGGAGGATGGGGAGGCACGAGGAGAGGAGATGGGGGAGAGGGGAGGAGTTCGAGGTGGAGGAAGTGACCGAGGAGGAGCTGCGAGAGGAGGGGGCGGAGGTGGAGGCACAGGGTTGGAGGGAGGAGCAAGAGGAGGAGATCGTGGCGGAGGTGGTGGAGGAGGAGCGGGGGCACAAGGGGATGATCAAGGAGAGGAGATGGGGGAGAGGGGAGGAGCTCAGAGCGGAGGAGGCAATAGAGGAGCTGGGACAGAGGGGAAGGTGCGGGGGCAGAGGGAGAGGTGCGTGGGATGGGGGGAGGAGCTAGGGGTGGAGGGAGGAATTGGGGGCGGGGGTAGGAGGCGGTAGAGGAGGAGCAAGAGGCTGAGGAAGAGGAAGAGAAGGGGAGGAAGAGGAAGATGGGGGAGGATGAGGAAGAAGATGTGGATGACTTTCCAACCCTCTTTTTCGAATTTATTTCCGCTCGTGTCCCCAAAATTAACGTCCGTTTGCGTTGGAGATAGACAACAACTAACCCGAGGGGCTCAAGTGATAGAACGACAAAAGTTGGGGGCATAATTGATATTCCCCCCAAAGGGAGGAGTATAGCTGATATTGCAATATCTCAGAAGGGCACAACTGATAAAAATCCATAATTCTATACTGTTCCACAGATTATGCTTCAAAGATGTATGCCTTTGCAGGTACTTAAACATTTAAACATTTAAAGGTCCTATCTTACATTCGTAGCATGCGGTGTCACGTTGATGAAACATGAAATTTAACACCAATACCAAACTTTTCTTCTCTTCTTGTATGTCCATGGATATTTTTCAACAATCTTCTTCTCCAGAAAATCAAGATTGCATCTCACATAATGGTCTCTTTGTCACATACATATAATATACACTCGGGAGCTTCTTCCTAGGGAAGAAACTACACGAATGGAGAGTGAGAGGGATGGGGGGGACGACCACTAAAAGGGAGAGGAGGCAGGGGTGATAACAAGGGTGGAGTTTCAAACCTAGTGAACGTCATCTCTCCATTTATAAGGAGATAGTTCTACTTATGTGGTCAATGTCCAAACTTGACCACTCAAGCCTACTCATCTCAGATTCATCTGTGATTCTGTGAAATGCTGAATCAAACCACAGAATGATTCAAAATTTATGAATTATACTTGGATATTTTTTGCTGGCCATTCTGACTTAGTTTTCTTGGGTAAAGTTACCCATGATCCATGAGAACCTACTTCACGGAAGCAACTAATGATACGAGGATATTTGGATATTTCTTTTAGGCTATCGTAATTCATAATTTTTGGATAGTGATATCCTAGAAAAAGATATCCTTAATAAGGATATCTGGGTCATGATATCATATTTGTGCAACAAACAAACGTAGATACATGGAGATATTAATAGGAGGATAGTATATCTATATATAGTGCCTTAATATCAAATCCAATTTGATCTCACATATAATAACCTTATAAAGTAACGAAAGGACACATGTGATAGAAGGATAAGAAGTTTGGGGCACGACTGATATTCCAAAAAAAATAAAGCATTAATAATATTACAATATCTCTGAGGAGCACAACCAATAAAAACCGTTTCTTTTTTTCCTCCTCTTATCAACCTAAGTCTGATGACTGCTATTAAAGTTAATCAAAGGATTACATCGAAATAGGAGACAAGCGGGCAACAAGCTGTGTCGCTAGCCCTTTTTGAATTGCAAAACCAATCCTTCTAAATACTACATCCGTAAACATAGGAACCATCACATTACTGCTCATGACTTTTTGAATCCTCTTCAAAAGCTCAACGGCTTCTGGTGCTAAGAAGCCAAAAGTATCAAAAGCAAAAGAAATGAATGCATGCTGATTCTCAGTGCATGCTTTCTCATGCTTCACCACTTTTGCTGAAACAGCTTTAAGGGCAACATGCCCTGCTGTGAAGGTCCCATTCTTCAATCCCACCAGTAGAAAAACTCATGTTAAGTCTATACAAGCATGTTTTCCTCCGACCTATCCAAAAATCAAAATATCAACGGGTTTAATTATGGATCTTTCCTCCTACGAATAAGTTAAAAAGTTCACCGATACTTCTTTCTTAGTCACAACATAGGTTTGAGAATATCAAACAAAATGTCTCTACCTAAACCTGAAAGCTCCTCTTATTGCCTTTACCCATCTTTCCGAGGTATAAAGATATAAGGGAAAAGGGAGCCTACACCCAGGGGTGTAGGTAACTACCTACACCCGGCTCATTTTTTCATTATTTTTTGATTTTTTTGAAATGAAACTTTTGGGGAATTAGATCACTATATATCACCATGGTGTCATTCAAAATTCAACTTAATTCGAGATTCCTGTCATCTTCATCAAGACCGTCAAATTTTAACGGTATCAGAATTGCTGAAAATGGTACCTTCTAGATGAACATGTTAGGAGTGTTTGTTTTGCATGAAACTTGAAACACATATTCCTCTCAACATATTAAGAAAATCCCTCTATGGTTTCATTCAAAAAAACTCAAAAATCGTGAAAAAGAAGGCCGGGTGTAGGTAGTTACCTACACCCCTGGGTGTAGGCTCCCAGCTCCCAAGATATAATATGCGTAAAAGGGTGTACAGGTCCGGATACGGTAACGGGTTCCTCATTCCTCGTCAGACCACCTCCCGCGGGTAGCAGAGGAGTTGTTGCCGGTGGCAATTGGCGTTTAGGGTTCCGGATATCGGAGAGGTGAGGTCTCTCTATTCTCTCTTTCTACTGATCCAACCCCCAGTGAAGACGAATTATGTTGTTATTTCAGTGGAAGGATGATCAAGGCATGGTTTGCGGCAGTAGCATACTGCACGCTTGTGCTTTGCATCTCCAGTGTTGGGGCATGGACGGGGGAGATACGCGGCAAGGTCGTGTGCGACGTCTGCGGGGATTCCTTCATAGGTGCCGAAGACCATGTCTTGGAAGGTCAGTTCTATTTCTAGTGTTTCAATGTTTCCCATTTTTCTTGGAAGGTCAGTTCTACTTCTAGTGTTTCCATGTTTCCCACTTTTCTGAAGGTGTGTTCTTTTTGCATCCATGTTAGCTTTTAATATCATCAACATGATACCCAGTTTTCTGCAAAGTCCCACGATTTTGTCCATATCTTTTATTTGGTAGTGGGATTTATAACTCGCATGGTGTTCAAAATAAATGTGATTGCTGCTGCTGCTAGGAGAACGTTTATGTGACCAGTCAAGAAGGTGCTGGGGAGAATTTTGCAGCAAACCACGACCAATAATTATAACTAGATACGAAAAATTTCAAGCGTAGTTATGCTCTCAGACGAAATGGCATTTTGGACTCGTAATATAGCAGAGATTCTGTGTAGGATGCTAGTAAAGCGCATAGTAACGATGATAAATGACACATGATTAGAAGTGTTGTTCTGTACATTTACCAGCGGAATTACGACAACATGCATAACTAGATAATTAAAATCTACCTTACGGTCCTTGCCGTCATTACATAAATTTCTCAACCTTTTTTAAGGGATAAATTTGGACATATTACAATATCCTTGACTCTCTTTTTTGTGAATGTGGAGGGTGACTGCATGTGGAAGGAGCTCACTCGTAAACTGTATATATTATGAAAAACTGGATTTACATACAAGTCGATTAGGATTCATCCTCTCTGAGTGATTTTTTTTTATATCTCCGTTCAAGGTTGCAGAAATTGGTAGTCGGTACTCAATCGGTGGGGTCATTGACTAAGGATTAATCGACAGTCGGGTGACTATCAAATTTAGTCGGTCATTAGTCGGTTTTAAATTTTTTAATTATTTTAAATATATAAATCATTTTTTATACATATATTCTTATATATTTGCATAAATTTGTATATTTTCTATACTATAATAATGAAACAAAAGAAGTAGTTGACTTTAAATATAACATTAAGTATACTAGAGTATGTTTGCTTTTAAAAAAAGCAAAAAATATTAAAAATGAAAAATTCTATGTAAAAGTCGGCCGACTAGGCCGATTAGTCGGGTTGACCAACTGATGTCCGAGTAGGCCTAGTCGAGTCGGCTACCCCACCTACTCGACTAGTCGGTCTAGTCAGCCGACTTTTACAACAGTGTCTCCGTTGCAATTGGTCGAGCCACTTATTCCCAGTATTGCTGGTAACTTCGTGTTATTGGATAGCTTTTTCCTTCTTCCTCCTCCGCAAAGAGAATATTTGTAACAGCTGTGTCTGTGGATAGCTCTTTTATTCTTGCTTACTTGGGAGGGGGGATTCACATGTTAGGAAGTTGTAATAACTATCAGATGCTATCATTCTTTCTACCATCATTTATGATGGTTTAAACTCCAATCATTGTCAAGGAAAATTAGCTACAATAGTTTGTTGGCTTTCTGCATTACGGATAAGAGAGAACCATAGAAAATGCTTGCCTAAATTGTCAAGGAGCAGTCCTCCACACTTATCATCCATTCCTCATTTTTGTATGTTTTCCATATGGGAACATACCACACTTATCATCCATAGAACCCACTTAATGGTCTAGTGGTAGTACAGTGCGTATACCACACAAGATCAGGGTTCAAATCCCACTCTTGCGGGGGTTGCGTTAGGTAGTCGATGGCCAGCGTAAAAAATAGTCGAATCTTTCAACATGGATTTGAGCAAGAATCCATGTAGCCGACCCTACTTATAGTGGGAGAAGGCTTAGTACATTATATTCCAAATGAGAACAACTTTGGAAGAATCACTGAACATGAATAATATCGGTCTGATGCAAGGGTTCAACATTAAATAACTAATCACTAGCTAAAAGATGAATATGATGCATACAAGAGTACACATAATAATGGATTCAAGAGAAAACCCCATTTCAAACTCTTGGAGGAAGGATTGATTGCTTCCAATCTACATCTTCATCTTGCAATATTAACACCATAAGAGAGGATGATAAAAATGTCACAAGACTTGTGAACTGAAAACAACAGAACCGCAAAAAAACTAGCTGTCGGAGACAGGAAACAAGAGAATTTAATATTGCTCGAATTGAAGTACATATTGGGCTCTTGAGATGATCAGGAAGGGAGATGTTCTTAGCCTAGAAGCAACTATGACTTAAATAAAGGCATGGGGAGGGAAAAACATGTGTTATGACCTGTGAATGTAGATAAATGGGCCATCCAGCTATGACGAGGAAAGTAAGTCCATAAGCAAGCCACATTTGTATATGGTAGTGAGATTAACTTCTAGAGGTCAGATTGTAATTTTACCTTGTGCATCACGATTGGGGTTGACAGGAATTGAGTAGAATGGAAAGGGCATCAGTGAAAAAGCACCGAGGGTGCTTCAATTGATTGTGCATTTAATATGAGAGAGAGACTTGAGGATGGTGACCAAGCCAAGTAGCTTGAGATGATGCATGGATTCAAAAATTATGTATGAATTCAAAACTGACAATTAAAAGGGAGGGAAAATGGTTGTGACTGCGTGAACATGAACATCACTCGGTGAGCAATGTGGGGCAGAAAAATAGTCTCTCTGGTCAAAGATGGAAAAATGCTTTTACATTGACGAGGTTAGTTTGTGATGTCTGCTTTTTTTATTATTATGACATAAACTGCAAAATGACTGCATGCCATCATCAGGAGGATTGAATCTTGCTCCACAAGGAATGCTGAAATATAGAGTGAAGAGGGCATTAGGAAAAATTTTGTTTGACAAGGTCCAAAGTAAAATGGACTGTTCCCTGATGAAAATGTCCAAAATTGAGTGAAAGAAGTAACTAGTGTCTAGGGATGAGCATGGGCCGGGCCTTACAGGGCCCAGGCCCAGGCCCATTTATGTTTGTGGGCTTTGGACCGGGCCTAGGCCCACTAAATTTTTTTGAAGGCCCAAGCCCAAGCCCAACCCAATTATTATGGGTCGAGCCTGGGCTGGGCCGACCCATAATGTTTCAAAAAACAATTGGGCTTGGACCGACCCAAAACTTATGAGTCTAGACTTGGTGGGTCCCCATAAACTTGACGCACCCTCATTTGGTTATTTTGCTTGTAATCTTCGTTATGAAGTATTTATTAGTTATTTCGGTCTTTATTGTTTAGTTATCCTACTGTTTTGCACGGATTTTGTCATATCTATGATTCTATAGTATCTAATGGAAAGAGTTTCATAGAGATATTATAGAAACATGTGCAAATAATAGTAAACAAACAGATTGAAAATGTACCTCAAGTGGATTAATCTGTCGACGTCGTCAACTCCCTCATTCAATCCAGATGAATATATCAAAGTGAGAGATCAAAGTCTAGACACATATGGGCTTTATGCAGGCCAGGCTATTGGGCCTAACATGCCTAATTTTGGGCTTCTATGCGGGCCGGGCTATCGGCCTAACGGGCTGGGCCGAGCTAAGCCCGAGCCCGGCCCAATTATTAAATGGGCCTACATCTTTGGCCCAAGCCCGACCCATGAATAATTCGGGCTCGGGCTGGGCCGGGCTTTGCGGGCTGGGCTGAGCCGGCCCAGCCCAATGCTCATCGCTACTAGTGTCCAAAAAAGGGGGGAGGGGGAGATGGAGAGCGAAGGGGGGAAGGAGATTCTTCCTTCCGGCGATGGGGGGAGGGGGGGGGGGGGCGATGTGCGTTGGGGAGAAGGAGAGTGGGAGCGAAGGGGGGAATCAGATTTTTTCTTCCGGTGAGAAGAGGGCCTCCCACACCAGAGAGTGTGGCAAGAGCGTGAGTACGTGCGAGGGCAAGGGAGACGAGGAGGTTGACTTGGAGGAATCGGTAGGGAAAGGCATGTGGAGTCACATCAAAGAGAGGAAACGAGAAGAGGGGAGGAAGAATCAGTGGGTGGAGAAAAACTCATGGTGCTACAGATGCGGTGCGAGGGATCACAGTTTCAAGACCTGCTCGACGATGGAACAATTGTGCTTCCGCTACGGATGCTCTGGCCACCGCCAGCGTGAGTGTCCACAAAGATGAGCTGGTCGCTAAAGAAGTTACTTCTGGCACAACACCCTCTATGCGTCGTGGATGCAAGATCGGCGGGGCAGAATCATATGGAGGAAGAAATTTGCTATTTGCTATCGCGATTGACAGAGGGGGATGAAATCGATGAGCCCATCGATGGCATCCTGATCGGTGAAGTAGAAGTGTTGGCCCTACAAAAAGTGGTCGTTGGAATCGAAGAGGCGAGGTCTGCTGGTGCGGTGGTTGACGTTAGCCACGTGAAAGATGGATTCATATGTCTAAGGGGTTTATCGACATCAGGTTCTAGGGAGGTGTTACAGGGGGTTTTGGAAGGCTATCTGCCACCGGAGGTGAGGGGGAAGGTCCGGTGTAGAAGGCGAGGTTCCTAGATGAGCATGTAGGCGATGAAGTTGGAACCTAGAAGGCGAGAATAGTTGGAGCCCCTCCCTCCTTAAATGCCAAAAGAAAGAAGCGATTCGTGAAGCTCTAGCACAATTGAGAGTCATCGTGGAAATTTTCTCTTTTGTCTTGAGGCCGGGCGAGACACAAGATTCAGTCCTTTGATTACATGGGTTCAAACCTTCGTGTCCATCGCATGCAACAATAAGACTTGGAAGAAGGCATGTGAAGATCTGAATCCTCCCTTCGGCAAAGGAGGGCAACAGTGGCGACATGGAGGCGGCAAAGGACGCAACAACGAAGGTTCCAGTGATCGTAGAAGATCGAGAGGCACGATTTGCGCCTTAATCATCGAGCAGTGGATTTTTAGGGGAGGCGAATCGCCAAACCCTAATTGCATCGTTTTAGAGCAAGGTCCCTTGGACAACCTTGTGGATTCGTGGCATGCGATATCGAATCAAGTGGTTTCAGGTCGCCCCTTTTTGGACCGCCCAAATGGAAGCCCGATTATGATGCATTCTGGTTTCTCAAATCAGACCCCTTCATCGGGTCGACTAGTGTTTCGCCGAGGTGCTAAATCGGGCCAAAATCTAAACTTGATTGGTTCTGATCATTCATACCCCTTCCCTCTTGCGGGTTTAGGGCTCCATGACTCTGATGTGCTTGCCGTCAAACACAAACAAGACCTGTACGGGAGCACTAACTCAGAGGCAACCTGCGAGTCTGAATACTTAGATCCAGATGAGTATTTCGACCCGTTAGAAGGGCCCTTGAATGTTGAAAAAGGCAGGGATGATCTGATGCAACTCGAAATCGATGGAGAGATAAATCAAAGAGGTGGCACCGTCATGGTTGTGGTTGCAAAAGAGGTGGCTGCCATCGAAGGTTATCAAAAAGATCCACTAGCGAGGCGTATGGGAGCCAAAGGAGATCCTCGGTGGTCCCTCGACATGTGAAAATAAAGGGGGGAATACAACGAGACAGATTAGAGAAAGTCTGGAAGGGCTCGGGGACTTGAACATGAACCGCAAGGGAGCGAAACACAAAGTTCAGATGCTTTTCATGAAAACACAGGAGGAGGAAAGGTGCATTGGGATATTCACAGGCTGGAATGCGTGTGAGAGGAAGGGAAACTTACACATGATGACTTTGAGCCTGGTGCATCAATAGAGGGGGCTTATATATATGCTGATGCAGAAGGGAGCGAGACTTCCGGAAACAAAGATGCGGCGAGTTTGTAGACACACATGCCCGATATGGATGGTGCAGAAAACCGGGGAAAGACTTTTGAGATGGAGGTTGCGGAAAGAGTGGGGGTGCTGATGGCGGGGACACTCCCTTCGATTTCCCAATGAAGCTTTTATCGTGGAACGTTCGGGGGTTGGGCCAACCAGAGAAACGATTTGCTATCAGCTCCTTATTGGACACATGACATATTGATGTGACGTGTTTGCAAGAAACACAAATTGACTCTTGAGATTCTGTGAGATGGTCGGGTCCTCATCTCACGGAGTTCAGATCGGTGCTGGCTACATGAAGTTCTGGGGGAGTGGTGATTACTTGGAACGGGAGTCTGTTTGATTTTGTGGATGAGGTGAAATTGGCACGCTCGATTTCGATACTTTTTATCTGCAAGGCAGATTAATCCCTCCTTGTTATCTCCTCGATGTATGGGGTTTCAGGCTCCTCTTAGAATGAACAACTATGGGAAAAGCTGCGTGATATTAGGGCAAGATTCCCAATTGAGGCATGGGTGGTGGGTGGTGATTTCAGTGTAACCCTTTACACTGATGACAGACCTGGCTGGAGAGGGATGCAAGACCCTGGGTCTGGTCTTTTTGCAGGAACTAAACATGGATGTCTTTTACGCGACAAACTGCAAATATACTTAGAGGAGCTCGAGGTCTAGGTCACAAATTGACAGATTTTCTCCTGTCAGTGGAGGCTTTGGAGATGTTCAATTTGAAAACAGTATATTCTCTACCGCGCTCGTGCTCTATTCATACGTCGTTGTGCTTGGATTTGTGCAGCGACAGAGGTAGTTCTTCATATTTGATATTTCAGATTCGAGAAGTGCTGGATGCTGGAAGATGGTTTTTATGACATGGTTACTACTTTTTTCTTAGACTTGGAGATGGATGGGACGACAACTGTGAGGTTCACCCGGAAATTGACGGCCCTTAGACGCCGACTTCTTGATTTCAAGAAGAGCTCCAGGGCAGATCGCAACATGAGACGAAACCTGGCTGAAGAAGAATCAGTTAGATTGGACATGCTAGAAGATGTTAGGGACCTGGATGAGGAGGAGATTATGAGTCGTGACGTGGTTTAAAGTATCTTGGAAGAGGAGGATAAGCAAAGGGAGATTGAATACTGAAAGAGGTCTGGACAAAAGTGGCTAAAAGAGGGAGATGCTAATACTAGATTTTTTTCACAATGTAGCAGATGGCAGAAGAATATATTCAGGTTGGCCAAAGCAAGAGAAAGAAAGACCAAAGACCTTTCTCAAGTGAGATGCATTAAGGACGAGGAAGGTCACATGCTTGTTACTCAGAAGGATATAGAGACTAGATGGGAGCAGTACTTCTATAAACTTTTCATTGGAGAAGGAAGTAGAGAGATCACTTTGGGTGATCTAGCTAGTAGTGAAAGTTACTTGAATCGTGCATGCTATAGACGAATACAAAGAAAAGAAGTAGAGGAGGCTTTGAAGGTTATGAGACCTGGGAAAGGTGTTGGACCGGAAGACATCCCTGTAGAAGTATGGAAAGTTTTAGGTGAGCGTGGTTTGACTTGGCTTACGAATCTATTCAATGTTATTTGGCGAAGCAAGAAAATGCCTGAAGATTGGAGGAGGAGTATCGTGGTGCCTCTTTATAAGAACAAAGGAGACATTCAAAATTGTTCAAATTACAGAGGTATCAAGCTGATGAGTCACACTATGAAAATTTGGGAACGTGTGATCGAAAGAAGGTTGAGGCAAGTTTCCCAAGTAAAAGAAAACCAATTCGGATTCATGCCAGGTCGCTCAACTATTGAAGCCATCCATTTGCTGAGGAGAACAATGGAGATTTATAGAGCTAAAAGGAAGAATATCCATATGATCTTTATTGATTTGGAGAAGGCTTATGATTCCGTCCCACGAGAGATACTATGGAGAGTTTTGGAGAAGAGACAAATACCTGTCCTATACATTAATCTCATAAAGGATATGCATGATAGGGCTTTATCTTGTGTAAGGACCCCGACGGGGAAGACTGACTATTTTGATATAAACATTGGTTTACATCAAGGTTCAGCTTTGAGTCCATTTCTTTTTACTTTGATTATGGACGAGTTGACAAGTCACATTCATGATGAGTTACCTTGGTGTATGTTATTTGCTGATGATATTGTGTTGATTGACGAGACTAGAGATGGAGTAAATGAGAAGCTTGAGGTTTGGAGACATGCATTGGAGACTAAAGGCTTTCGTATAAGTAGGGCTAAGACGGAATATATGGAATGCACCTTTGATGGAAGCAATGGTGAAGGAGTCGAGGTGAAGATTGGTGACGATAACATTCAGAAGAGAGATTCTTTTAGATATCTGGGATCTATTTTGCAACATGATGGGGAAATTGATGGAGATGTTACTAATAGAATAAATGCAGGCTGGCTAAAGTGGAGAGGAGCCTCCGCTGTTCTTTGTGATAAGAAAATCCCTTTAAAAATTAAAGGAAAGTTTTACAAAGCAGCCGTGAGACCTGCTATGCTTTATGGTTCTGAATGTTGGCCTGTGAACCATAGACATGTGCAGAGAATGGCTGTAGCAGAAATGAAAATGCTAAGATGGATGTGTGGACATACACGTAAAGATCGGATTCGGAATGATGCAATTAGAAAGAAAGTTGGTGTAGCTCCGATCGAGGATAAGATGCGAGAAAACCGCTTAAGATGGTTTGGTCATTTGCAAAGAAGGTCAACTGATGCACCGGTTAGGAGATGCAGGTGTTGGGATGTTGAGCCGGCTAGTAGAGGGCGAGGACGGCCCAAGAAGTGTTGGAAAGAGACTATACGAAGGGATCTTAGCTTTTTGGATATAAGTCCGGGATTGACCCAAGATAGATCTGAATGGAGGCGAAGAATCCATGTAGCCGACCCTACTTAATTGTGGGAAAAGGCTTTGTTGTTGTTGTGTGTAGCAGATGGCAGAAGGAGGAACGTCATCCGCTCCATCGAGGTTGGAGGTTTGCAAGTCCGCGGGGAGACATAGATAACGGGGGCAATTACGAGCTATTTCAAGAACATGAGCAAGCAGATTCCACACGACACACGATGGTTGGATGTTGGTGTCACTTGTATCCTTGGGATGGATGCAGAGGAGTTGACGAGACCATTTGACTTTCGCAAGGTCTGAGAGGCCCTCTTTGAGCTTAACCCAGACGGATTCTCGATCCTCTTTTACCGAGAGTTCTGGGACCTTCTAGATGTTGATCTTTTGGAGGTAGTAAGATATTTTGAGGAAGGGAATTCTGGTTTCAACATAATCAATCGCGCATTTTTGTTCTTGCTCCCTAAGAAAGAGATGGTTTCGAGAGTGGGAGATTTCCGACCCATTGCTTTATCAAATGTGATCTGCAAAGATTTTGGCAAACATATTGAGAGGGTTTTGAATAAGATTATTTCGCCGGTACAAAGCACCTTCTTGCCAGGTCGACAACTTATGGACAATGTGGTACTGGCCTCAGAGATTGTAGCAGACTGACGTAGGAGGAAAACGAAGGGAGTTGTGTGGAAGGTAGATTTCTCTATTCATACGTCGTTGTGCTTGGATTTGTGCAGCGACAGAGGTGGTTCTTCATATTTGATATTTCAGATTCGAGAAGTACTGGATGCTGGAAGATGGTTTTTGTGACATGGTTACTACTTTTTTGTTAGACTTGGAGATGGATGGGACGACAACTGTGAGGTTCACCCGGAAAATGACGGCCCTTAGACACCGACTTCTTGATTTCAAGAGGAGCTCCAGGGCAGATCGCAACATGAGACGAAACCTGGCTGAAGAAGAATCAGTTAGATTGGACATGCTAGAAGATGTTAGGGACCTGGATGAGGAGGAGATTATGAGTCGTGACGTGGTTTAAAGGATATTGGAAGAGGAGGATAAGCAAAGGGAGATTGAATGGTGAAAGAGGTCTGGACAAAAGTGGCTAAAAGAGGGAGATGCTAATACTAGATCTTTTTCACAATGTAGCAGATGGCAGAAGGAGGAACGTCATCCGCTCCATCGAGGTTGGAGGTTTGGAAGTCCGTAGGGAGACATAGATAACGGGGGCAATTACGAGCTATTTCAAGAACATGAGCAAGAAGATTCCACACAACGACATACGATGGTTGGATGTTGGTGTCACTTGTATCCTTGGCATGGATGCAGAGGAGTTGACGAGACCATTTGACTTTCGCAAGGTCTGGGAGGCCCTCTTTGAGCTTAACCCAGACGGATTCTCGATCCTCTTTTACCAAGAGTTCTGGGACCTTCTGAATGTTGATCTTTTGGAGGTAGTAAGAGATTTTGAGGAAGGGAATTCTGGTTTCAACAGAATCAATCGCGCATTTTTGTTCTTGCTCCCTAAGAAAGAGATGGTTTCGAGAGTGGAAGATTTCCGACCCATTGCTTTATCAAATGCGATCTGCAAAGATTTTGGCAAACATATTGAGAGGGTTTTGAATAAGATTATTTCGCCGGTACAAAGCACCTTCTTGCCAGGTCGACAACTTATGGACAATGTGGTACTGGCCTCAGAGACTGTAGCAGACTGACGTAGGAGGAAAACAAAGGGAGTTGTGTGGAAGGTTGATTTCTCTAAGACATACAACATTGTAGATTGGCGATTCATCTGGGTATCACTACACATGCACGAATTTCCTGCCAGATGGATTGCTTGGATGAAAAGGTGCATTACAAGTTATGACTGCTCCATGTGCGGTCTTGGTTAATGGGAAACCGGGGGGGGGGGGTACTTTTAGCCACAGAGGGGGTACACTAGGGATGCCCCCTGGCACCACTCCTTTTTGTTCTTGCAACTGATGCGTTTATGGTGGGTCATGCGGTGATGGGAGGATTCTGCAGTGGATGTTCTAGGGAGATCTTGATTCCCATTCTGCAGTATGCAGATGATACGATCCTTTTTACGGAGGGGGGAATGAGGGGTTTTAGAGGGATGTGGTCCTTGATGTTTTCGGATCAGTTTTAGGGTTGACAATTAATAGTTATCTCTTTTGGCTTGGATGAGGAAGAATGTGCAAGATGCACGTTATGGTTGAGGTCACCTCAGGGACACATACCAATGAGATATCTGGGCGTCCCCTTGGTGGCAAGGAGAATGAACATGAGAGATTGGCTCCCAGTGATTGAGAAGTTGGAACAAAAACTGGCAGGTTGGAAATCAGTATGTGTGTCCAGAGGTGGCAGACTGGTGTTATTGCAATCGGTCCTAACCGCGATTCCAAAATTTTCCCTCTCTTTTAGGCTGCTCCTGACTGGGGTGAGAAAGAGACTTTAAGCAATCATGAGGAGATCTTTTGGTCCTCATCTGAAAGGGCAAACTGTTTTGTGCTTGTAGATTGGAAGACAGTTACATGCTCTAAGGATGATAGGGGCCTTGGGGTGTGTAACCCAGAAGAGATGAACAATGCTCTTCTCAGCAAGTGGATCCTACGTTTATGGGGTGATTGTGATACTCTGGTGTGCAACACTATCCATAAGATTTACGGTACCAGCTGCTCTCTACCTAACGACAAGCATCTTGGACCATCTCCTTCATATTTCTGGAGATGCATTTATGTAATGCTGCAGGAGATTCGTCCTTTCTTGAGACCGATGATTGGAGATGTGAGCGATTTCAAGTGTTGGACCGATGATTGGTTTGAGGACTGAATATTGAGAGTTCGATTTCTGTGGCTGATGGCGTTGGCTACTAATCAAGAGGCATCGGTGGCTGAGGTTTGGGACGACCACTCGTTTTTTTTCCAAGTTTTCATTCAGAGCTTTCAGATCAATGCGTGGAGGAGCTATTATTGTTGCTTGGGGAGCTTGATGGAATGGAGGCTCCCACGGATGATCGTGATTACTAGTGCTGGCGTGATGGTGTATTTTCTGTGAGGAAAGCATGCAAACCCCTGGAAGGGCTGACGATCTTTGATCCGGGTGGATGCGTTGCTGACTGTAGAAGAACATGGAGGTGGAAAGTTCCAACTCGAGTGAAGATTTTTCTGTTGCTGTTTAGAAGGGGCATGCTCCTGACTGGGGACCGTCTGGCGAGGTTCATACCGAGGGTGGACCCTACCTGCTCACGGTGTCAGGAGGAGATGGAAGACACAAATCTTCTGTTCTTCAAGTGTAGAAGGTCCACAGAGGCTTAGAACCTGTTTGGGATCCAACTTGCACATGTTGACGGCTCATCGGGTTTCTAGGATCACACCGGGGAGAGTTGAAATGGCACAGAGAAGGAGCAAACCGGATCCCTCACTATGGCGTGGGCAATCTGGTTAGCCAGAAACATGCTGTGATCTTCAGGCAGGATCGTGTGTCTGCTGAAAATGTGGTGGCGCATGCAAAGGTGCTAGTTGAGTGTTGGAACTTGTAATAGTTTATTATACCCTTGGCCGACTTTCGACATGTAACTTTATTAAGGTGATAAATAGTGATTTTTTTGGGCACACACCCATATGGTGGATGCCCTTTTTTCTTTCAGAAAAAGTGCCCAAAAAGTTGGAAACCAAATGAGAACCATCTGTCAATGGTTACATCTTAGGTAAAGTACATCTGATTTGTCTGTTCGGAATGAAATCCTTGAAAGATCCATTAGTTTTCATAGATAAATATCAAAAGAAATCTACTAATCCAGAAACGCAGGTTGGCAAATGACATCCTTCCATTCAAATGCTTAACTTTTCAACCTTCTGCAAAAGGCAATAATTTTGTAAGAAAGAGGGATGGGAGTCGAAGATGTGCACCTGGCTACCTGGGATTGAACAATAATGACATTTCCGTTCTAGTGTATCTTGTTGAGTTTCATTAATTTGAGTTTAACTATCTACGGTAATTTCCCCAAGAGGGAGAACCTGTGCAGGAGAATGGAAGTTTAATATTTTATGTAGGAAGTTTAATTTGATTTTAACTATCTACGGTAATTTCCCCAAGAATGATTGGCGCCAAAGTGCTTTTCCAAGATGTACTGAAACTCGAAGTCATAGAAAGTTGTGATTATTTATTTGCCAACTCAAATTTCAATTTGTAGGCCAACTTTGGTATCCTTCTTCTATATAATGAATGGATCAGTAATCATTCTTTTGAGGAGTCTTCCCTGAGCAGACTTTGTCCACAGCAAAAAAAGGAGAGAGGGGCTGGGGTCTGGGGGAGTGGGCTTCCTTTGATTTAGATCTGGAGAATTTGAAGTTCATGATATGCAGTCATTGAAGCTAATATAAGGAGACATTAAGTGGAGAATTGAGTTAGTACATGAGCTGAAACGATTACCATTGTCTATATAAGATAGTAATTTGGACAAGAAGTTTGATTCCATGGATTCAAAAGACTCAGTAAAATAAAATTTAGTAGTCTGTCTTTTATGATTTCAAAAGATGCTATGACATGAAGGGCTTCACAAGTTGTGACAAAAGAGTTGAAAACAGAGTGATTTGGGAGAAAATCACATCATGATTGAAGAATATCTTTGAGTGGTTGCTGAGATGACTAGCTAGTATTTCTATAAAATTTTCATGGAGATATAAGATGATTAATATTCACGTAATTATTCTAAAATGTTCCCATCATTTGAGACCAGGCCATGATTATCTCTATATATATCCTCAAATTGAGAATGAAGGGGGTTATTTATGTATGGTTAAGGAGGTTGATTCAACCAGCTTTAGTTGAAAACCACATGCCGTCGTGAATTTCAGATAGGTGATTCACTAAGTCATAAATTTGATGTTTGGGGGCTGCTTTAGTTAATATCGTGGCTTTGGCTAAAAGGGGAAGAATGACAAAAAAGTTATTTAGCGTATAATTTTATTGAGAGAAGGAAGTTTTGTACAACTCTACACCCAGAATTAAATTTATCATAAGCTAACGGTGCAATAGCCTAGACTGATACAGAGCCCTTGCATCAGGCGCACAATTCTCAACATAGAGGTGCTCCTCATGAAAGACCAATATATTTTTTAGCTTGCCATTAAGCTCACACAACCAGTAAATGATCTTGATAAGATTGATATATTGCCATAGGGGTATCTATTGAGCCAAATAAGTTGAGCCTAGCTTTGCTCAAGCTCGATATTGAGTTGGATGTAAATGGAAGAAATGGAAGGTTGAGAAGATGGAGTGTTTAAGAAAGAAAGGAGAATTTGGAAAGGAAAGTCAAAGATGTGCAGATGTAAATGAGAAATAGAGGGAAAATAAGGTAAAGAAAAGAATGGACAAAGAAGAATTGAGTGATAAGGGGAGGGTGAGAGAGGGTATTCGTAAAGATGGTGATGAGAGAGAATGGTGATGTGGAGAGTTTGGGAAGAAAGAGCGAGAGATAAGGAAGAGATATTAGAGAAAGAAATGTTGAGAAGAGAGAGGGAGAGGAAGATAAAAGGAAGAATGATAGTGATACTCTTTCACTCAACATCTTCTTGGTTTTTTTTGTTGTCTCATTCTATTAGCCAAATGCTCATTTAATAGGTGGAGTGCACAGCATGGTAGAAATTATGATATTATTCTAGAATATTCTAAGCCTACAATATTCTCAACCTATAGAAAATAGAAGACTCTAGCCACATCCAATTAAAGAGGAGGAATGAGATTCTAAATTCTTGCATCTACTTAATTTAAAATACAAATTTTAATAATACTTTTCAAACTTTGAGATTTATACTTAGGCCTGAAATCTGAAAATTTTAATGGACCACAAATATGTTAAGGTGATTTATTTTGCCGCATCTCCCCTTTGCTTCTAAAAACTCATCTCGGAGTGAGTTATCTTTTCATAGTTGTTGACCGTGAAAAATTGTAGTCTATAAGTTTGAAGGTGATTGAGAGCTTGTTTTATTTTTTTACTCTAAATTCTCCAGAAAATTTGAACATTCATGCAAAAAAACAATATAAACAAAGCAAACAAAAGACTACCGTTTTTTGTTTGTTGATTGTACATTTCAAAAGATCGGATTTAGAATGATGCGATCAGAAGGAAAGTTGGTGTAACTCTGATAGAGGATGAGAGGAAACCACTCAATATGGTTTGGTCATTTGCAAAGGAGGTCGGTTTATGCACCGAATAGAAGATGCAAGATTTGAGATGTCGAGTCGGTTAAGAGAGGGTGGGAAGGTACAAGAAGTGTTGGAATGAGACTATCTAGAAGGATTTTAGTTATTTCTATTGAAGCCCAAGAATGACCCAAAATAGATCTGAATGGAGGCAAATAAATCCATGTAGTCAACCCTACTTAATTGTGGGAAAAAGGCTTTGTTGTTGTTGATTATACATCTTGTGTGTATCAAGAAAAACTCGATTCGACCCTTTTCTTTTTACCAACTTGATGGCATTCCTCAAGGTTCAAAATCTCGAATTCGTTTCGGTCCCCTCGGAAATGGAAATTTCAGCAAAGTTTTAGGAAATTTTGACGATTTCGATGGAAATCTTGAAAATGAAAAAAAATATTTTTTGCTATTTTTCATAAATTAAGATCATCCAAGTTATTAGAACAATAAATAACTTACAAATATATACTTATATTACATATGTCGCCTTATATCACACATATCGATCATACCAAACATATCGATCATCTATGACCCTTATATCACACATATCGATCATACCAAACATATTGTTGTTAATGTCGATTGTTGCTGATAGATATTGGAAATGGAAACAAAATAGCTAAGTTAACCACACTTAAAACACATCTTTTGTTCATGGAAGACAACGAAGGGCATTATGGATAAGACATTTGATTCTAAAATGTAGATAATGATCAAGGTTGTAGGAATTGACAGTCGGGCAACTAATCGGATTTAATCGACCATTAGTCGATTTTGATTTTTTATTATTTTAAATATATTAATCATTTGTATACATATATTCTCATGTAAATTTGTACATTTTTCTTACTATCATAATGAAACAAAAGAAGTAATTGACTTTAAATATAACATTAAGCATATTTGAATAAGTTTATTTTTTTAAAAGCAAAAAACTTAAAAAAACAAAAATATCTATGTAAAAGTCGACCGATTAGTTGGGTTGATCGACTAGGCCTAGTCGAGTCGGCTACCCCCAACTCGACTAGTCAGCCGACTTTTACAACATTGATAATGATTAATGAGATAATATTTTGTTCATAGAAATAAATTTCGTAGACAAGGTTTTAGTGAGTTAAAGAATCAGTTATAGACTTACATCAAGTAAAGATGCATCTATTCACAAAAATAAACGACAACTTGTACGTTAATGCAATAAAAGATATTATCTGAGCATGAGTTCAGAACCAAGAGTTTCGTGGTGGATCCGTGTTGCCTCCTTCTCTGTTGTCGCTCATAGCACATCACTGACTCAATGAACTCATAATAATTCTTCCATGTCATGTACGAGTACATGTCCTTGTAGTCTATCACGTATTGTTTGTACTTATAGTCATTGATGCCTAGGAGAATCTCGAGACGAGGATAGGCATCCCTAGATTCGGTATCAGAAGTGGTACAGTGAGGCTGCAAAGTACTAGCTTGAGATTCTCGAGATGATGACAACGGAGTAGGAGACGATCTCTGTGTAGGAGGAGGCACATCCGTGTAGTATTCGAGAAAGATACTCATAATTATTACCACCAAAATAGCTCATGGCTCTGATCGAGTTGGCTACCTTGATAGTTTTCATTGTTGTAGCTGCTTATCCATACCTGCCATAACCATATGATGGTGGTGTCTACACCTGAGGAGGAGGTCGGGAGGATGAGCATGAAAGTGTTCTGAGAATACGCCAAATGATCTCTCATCATGTGATCCATATCTTCCCAGGGAACTCGGTGTTGCTCCACGTTATAGGTTGTCAATGGCCATGCAGCTCAAGGAACCTACATGCTACAGATGATATCAAATCATCCATTTAACTATCCATAGGACGATGACCACTTCTGTATACTTCGTAATGCATAGGTCCCGGACTCGAACTTGGGACACATTGTTTATGTGCGTTCGTCTTCAGTTCCATATATTCACACCCTGCGCGGAGCCCTTCCTCGAATCTTCTATCATATGGTCCATGAGCATCCCCTGCTGACCCCCATGAATACGTTTCTCTATCATCGAATCCACTACTACTGGCAACGACATTGTCATCTGACTCATCTCTACTGTCATCCTTTGATTTGGATTTGGATTTGGAATTGGCATTGCAACGAGTGGAGAGAATGCCATCAACAACATTGACATCAAGTTCCAACACTCCAAAAGGGTCTGTCATCCGACCAGATCTTGCCATGTAGTTACCAACCTCTGCTCCCATTCGTTGGCTTATATTCTGATTCGACCTTCCTCCCGGTTGATCGAGCACTGGAGCACCATTAGAGTCCATCCACCTTTGGAGAACATCTCCATCTGCATCATCATCGTGCATTTTGAAAATGTATGCAAGATCAGTAGGGTGTCTGTGGTCCCTTGCATGTTTCATCTTTAACCTTAAGTTGTAGTGCACATAGACAAGATTATGGAGCTCTTGTTCTATCAACATATTCCATCTTTTTGAATGAACCAGGTTGAATGTACTCCGGTTCCTCTCACAACCTCCAGCAGATGCGGCTTGAGACAATACTTTCACTGGCACCTTTCGCAGGTTGGGAGCTTCAATCATGCTACTAACCACTATTCGACTGAGTTTCCCCTTATATCGGGACAACACGAAGAACGTCAAGAACATATTTTCTTATAAAATTTCGGCAGAGTTTCCCCTTATATCGGGACATATTTCTCGGAAAATTTCGGCAGAGTTTCCCTTTATATCGGGACATATTTTTCGGAAAATTTCGGCAGAGTTTCCCCTTATATCGGGACATATTTCAAAATAAAAACGAAAAGAGTTTCCTCTATAAAATCAATCGAGAGGAAAATAACAACGAAACTGAAAGATTATACTCAACAACAAGAGATGAAGAACCGGTAGACACCACACATCTTAGGTGAGTGAACGTGTGACGAATCACAGGGTCACTGACGTGCATAGCCGCCCGCACCTAAGTAGGGTACTACACAGATTTTTCCATCAAAATAACTATAAAAGCATAATGCGAAGAATAGAAACATAAACGATGGAGAATCAGTAGACACCACGCGTCTTAGATGAGTGAACGTGTGACGAATCACAGGGTCACTGACGTGCATAGCCGCCCGCACCTAAGTAGGGTGTTACACAGATTTCTCCTCGAAACACAACAGGAAAACGAATCGGAAAGAAAGATGAATCAAGAACAAAACTTGGAAGAACTAGAGGATGAATTGAAAGCCTAGCTTACGAAGCAAACTAAGAGAGGATCATACCTTTCTCCTCCTCGTTCTCCCGGCAGCGCTTCGCTAGCGCTCCTCCCTCGCCTCCCACTCATCCTGACCTCTCGACCCTAGCCCTTGGGGTGGTGGTGGTAGTGGAAGTCGTAGAGAATGAATGGGTAGGGGGGTCTATTTATAGGCCCCAGAAAACCACTAACTATGGTTAGAAAATCATGGTTTAGACCTTAACCATGGTTTAGTGGCCCATGGTTTTGGCCCATGATTTTAGCCAAAACTTATCCCAAACTTGGAGCTTAAGTTAGAACATTCTAGAGGATTCCAGATTCGCTAATGATGCTTAATTAACACTAATCGTGATTAACTTTCACTAATCGCGATTTAACTTTCGCGGCTTACGCTTATCTTTTGTTAACTATTGATTAGTGTTTACTAATGATCATTAGCGGCTTTCAATCGTCATTAATTTCTTTAACCATGTTTAATTAGTCTTAATGACAGTCATTATGGATTAATGACATCTTAGCCTTCCTTACTTCTCTTTCTTCCGAAATTCATGACAAATCAAAACGAAGTCCGATTCACACGAAACAAATTCCGCTGGTTTCCTCTTGACAAGCCGGATCGTATTATATAGGATCCGAGATATGCCAAGTTCATGGCTTTACACTCAGTATCATGTATATGGCATCCATATGAACTTGTCTTGGCTACTCCATAAATTGACCCACCCGGCTTACTGCAAAGGCAATATCGGGTCGAGTTATGGTAATATAAAGGAGCTTACCCACCATCTCTCTATATCTCCTCTTGTCTACTTCTGCGGTGTCATCGTCATACAGCTTCATGCTTGGATCTATAGGAGTACTCGATGGTCTGCATCCAACCATGCCTATTTCAATCAAAAAATCTGTAATGTACTTCCTTTGGGTCATCACCAGACCCTGTGCATTCTGAAAAATTCCAACCCCAGAAAATATCTTAGGGTTTCAAGATCCTTCGTGACGAACTGACGTCCCAGGAATGCTTTTGCCCTTTGTATTCCCTGAACATCATCTCCTGTAAACAGATTATCATCCACATAGACCATGATGACAACCATACCTGTAGAAGACTTCTGAATGAACGAGTGATCTGCATTGGATCTTTTGAATCCCTGTCGTTCAATCAGATGGGAAAGCTTCTGGAACCACGCCCTTGGGCTCTGTTTAAGGCCATAAATTGCCTTGTGAAGTCTACACACCATATGCTTCTCCCCCTCAGCAGTGAACCCTGGTGGCTGCTGCATGTAGACTTTCTCCTGCAAATCTCCCTACAAGAATACATTCTTGACATCAAGTTGAGATATAGTCCAGTCACATACCAGATCAACTGATAAAAGAATGCGAAGAGTAGAGTGACGAGCCACTGGAGAAAATGTATCCATATAGTCCACGCCATAGGTTTGTGTGAAACCTCTCGTGACCAGCCGTGCCTTGTATCGATCTAAACTGCCATTAGCATGGTATTTAACTGTGAATACCCACTTGCAGCTAACAGTGGATGCGTCAAAAGGTGCATTAACCAAGCTCCATGTGCCACGAGACTGTAAGGCACGCATCTCGTCTTCCATAGCCAGTCGCCAGCAATCAATCTTCATAGTTTCTTGGTAGATCCGTGGTGTGTCCACGGAAGACAAAGCCGCAACAAATCTCTGAAAGTCGCCTGTGAGGCGATGAAAGGACACCTGGGAAGCAAAAGGATAAGATGCGCAAGTCCGTTTCTGCTTCCGGATAGCTCGGATGCGACTCTTTTAACTCGGCCTTTCACGCTTGATGAGCTTAAGGGGGCGGTATGGGACCTTAACGTTGACGCCTCCCCTGGTCCCGATGGTTTCCCCATCTCCTTTTATAGGGACTTCTGGGATGTTATCGCCAATGACGTTTTGGATGTGGCTCTCGAATTTTGCGAGGGAAACCGGGGCTTCAACAGGATTAACCGTGCCAACATGGTCCTCATTCCGAAGTCCCATGAGGCTACCCGTATTGAGGACTTCCGCCCAATTGCTATCTCCAATGGCATCTATTTAATCATTGCTAAGACTTTGGCTAGGCGGCTTGCTCCCCTTCTTGGCTCTCTCATTTCTCCCGCCCAAGCCGCTTTTGTCCAAGGGAGGCAAATCTCGGATTGCTTCGCGCTTGCCTCCGCGATTATTGATGGATGGCACAGAAATGGTACGAAGGGGATTCTATGGAAAATTGATTTTGCTAAGGCCTATGATTCCTTGGACTGGCGCTTCTTATGGTCGGTTTTGAAGTCTCGAGGCTTCCCCCCGTTGTGGATTTCATGGGTTAGACGATGTGTTACTACCGTCTCCTTCTCCTTATCTCTTAACGGCCGGCCGGCTGGGGGCCTTTTCCAGCCTCGCAGGGGGGTTCGTCAGGGCTGCCCCCTTGCCCCTCTTCTGTTCGTTTTGGCGGCCGACGTGATGCCTCGTATGATCCAGGGTGTGGCCAATGCTGGGCTTACTCGCGGATGTTCTATGGGTGATTTTCATATTCCCCTACTTCAATTTGCGGATGACACCCTTTGCTTTATTGAGGGGGATCGGACTCAGGCCTTGGGGATGGCCACTACGATTCAACTCTTCTGCGAGATGTCGGGGCTCCGCATCAATGGGGCCAAATCGAAGTTTGTGCCTTTTGCTTTGTCTCCAATTGAGGCAGGGGTTTGTTCCTCTATCTTGGGGGCCTCCCTCGGGGATCTGCCGCTGGAGTATCTGGGATTACCGCTCTCGTTGGGCCGTGCGCGCTTGCGTGATTATCAGAGGGTGGTGGAGAAGGTGGAGTCCAGGTTGGCAGGATGGCGTGCGTCGCTCCTCTCCAAAGGTGGTCGTTTGGTTCTTATTAAATCTGTCCTCTCGGCTATTCCCATCTACTTCTTATCGGCTCGCGGCTTGCCTAAGGGGATCCGGCAGCGCTTAGAGAAATGTATGAGGGGCTTTTTATGGGGTAAGAATGGAAATGGTAGGAGAGGGATACATTTGGTGGGATGGGATGACATTTCGCGTCCAAAACGCGACGGGGGTCTGGGCGTTCGGCGGTTGGAGGTGGTGCGTGAAGCTTTGCTTCTCAAATGGGCGATGAGTCTTTTAGGTCGGGATGAGAGTTTGATGGTGCAATGCCTTCGCATGGCGGCTGGGAATGCCTTTGATTCCGTTTTTGGCGGTCAATCCCATGGAATCTTTCCCTCCTTTTGGCGCGATGTCTTCTCGGTCTTCAACTGTAACCGATCCCTGTTTAGGCCAGCTCTCGGTGATGGGAACTCTTTTCGATTCTGGTCGGTGGATTGGTCTGGTAAGGGTATATTCATGAATCTCTTTCCTCGTCTTTTTGCGCTGGCCGGGGATAAACTTGCATCGGTGGCTTCGTGCTGGAGCAATGGCGCCTGGTGCCCTATTTTGATGGACAATCTTTCTGATCAGCGGCTGCTTGACTTCTCCGCTATGATGACTCTCCTTGTGGATGCTCCGGCACCATCAAGGGGACGTGATCACTTTGAATGGAAGGAAGGGACCTTCAGCTCCCGGAAGGCATATTTCTCTATTCTTCCCATCGTCGTGCCTTTGGATGCGGCTTTTCTATGTCATTGCAGGCTCATTTGGGATCTCAAGCTACCAGAAAGGATTGGCATTTTTCTGTGGATTCTTAGACGTGGAAGACTGCTTACTCGCGATCGATGTGCCTCGATTTTCCCGAATGTCACAGCCTTATGTGGTCTGTGCGATTCCGATGTTGAGACGCCAAGCCATCTCTTCCTTCACTGCAACCTCGTGCGGCCCATTTGGGATGACGTGGGATGGGTGAATCGTTCCACGATTGAGGATTTCTGGGAGAGCTTATCTACGGCTGCTAATCATCCGAGGGAGGAAAGACTTATTCCCATTGCGCGTATCTGGAGTATTTGGCTGGGAAGAAACAAATTGCTTTTTGCGGGGCAGAGATTTTATAAGGAAAATATTTGTATCGCTGCAAATCGTTTTTGTATTGATTGGTCATCCGTGTAGCATCTTGTGGGAGGCGGATGGTATCCTTTGTGATATCATCTACCTTTACTTTTTGTTTTCTTTCACACTGTAAGTATTTTCTATCTTATTCCTTAATAATATGGGGCGAACACCTATGAGTGTCTCCCCCTCTTTTGAGTGTCAAAAAAAAATATCAAGGTCGTCGTCCACTGTACTGGATGGTATAGTCTCCTCCTGCAATGAAGAATCCTGCACATGTACCATATCTGACCCGTCAGTAGTGATGCCATCTGAACATACCTGAGGTGTGATGGATGCCTGCCGTGTAGCCTGAGCAGGACATGACCATCGCGTATAGAATTTTGGTAAAGGTGGAATAGGAGGCTGTGGAGGTGGTGGAGGTGGCGGGTGGTGGCGTAGCAACTGGAGCTGGAGTGGACTCTGGTGAACTCAAACTAGGAGGAACATAGACATCATCGTTGGTAGTGGACGAGACCAGCCTGTCACCTGCAGGGGAAAAGTACATAACGGACTCAAAAAACGTGACATCAGCGCTGACAAAATATTTCTTGTTGATGGGGTCATAACAACGATAGCCCTTCTGAGTCCGAGAGTAACCTACAAAGACACACTTGACAGCTCTAAGAGAGAGTTTGTCAAGTCCAGGGGATAGGAGGTGAACAAACGCAACAGTACCAAAGACACGAGGAGTAAGTGGGAATAATTCTTTATCAGGAAAAATGATAGAAAGAGGAATTTTCTCACCAAGGACTGAGGATGGCATACGATTGATCAGATAACAGGCTGTAAGGACAGCATCCCCCCAGAAAGTGATAGGAGCACAACTCTGAATAAGGAGGGTTCGAGTGATGTCAAGAAGGTGATGATGCTTTCTTTCTGCCACGCCATTCTGCTGAGATGTGTAAGCACAGGTGGTTTGGTGAATAATACCCTTAGACGAGAGAAATTGAGAGAAAGACCGGGTGCAGAATTCCAATGCATTATCTGTACGAACATATTTGACAATAGAAGAAAAAACGTTCTGCACTTCATTAATAAAATTTTTAATAACATCCCCTGCTTCAGATTTATTCTTTAAAAGAAAGACCCAAGATACACGAGAAAAGTCATCCACCACAACTAGATAAAACTTGTGTCCCTGATGATCAGGTACACGACTCGGACCCCAAATATCAATGTGAAATAACTCAAACGGGGAGCTACTGCTCCGACTCTGACGACTAGGAAAGCTAGACCAATGATGCTTTCCCAACTGACACGCTTCACAGCGAAATAATGAACTGGGAGAGATCTGAGGCAATAGATGTCGCATTTTCTAGAGCGGGAGATGGTCAAAGCGAAGATGCCAAATGTACGGAGATACTTGTCCGACGGAATGAGAAGAGACGCCAGCATAAGAATTCCGGACCGGCCGATAAAAACCATTCTGCTCAGAGCCACAACCAATCACCCTGCTCGTTAGTATGTCCTGAAAAATAAGAGATAAGGGGTCAAATATAGCACGACAGTGCAAATCCTTCGTAATCTGATTAATAGATAACAAATTCATGGAGAACTCAGGAGCATGTAGAACATTCTGTAGATGCATAGAGGGTGATAAGGAAACCTCCCCCTGTCCAACAAGGGGGAATGAGTACCATCTGCTATCAGCACTGAGCGACCATGTGGGATGTCCCTGTAGGACTCAAGTCTCTCTATCGCGGCAGAGATGATGGGTGGCACCATAATCTATAATCCAATCAGATATATCATGACAAGATGTAAAGGCAGTAGCACTACCTGAGGTACTAGCAGCAGCAGACGAACTGGCAGAAGCTGTAGTAGCAACATCTGAAGGTCCAACTGGAGAATCACTAGACGATTGTGGCATAATATCACGTAGACGTGCCACAAGCTCTTCGAATCGGTTATCTGCAGTGGATGCTGACTGGGGCAGTACGTGCTCGGCTACACGCGTTGATGCTGGCAAGGTTGCAAAAACCGGTATGCGGTATTCAGTCGGTAGGGTCATTGATTACTGATTAAACAGTATGCGGGGGTTTAAACGGAAATTAAACGGGTTATGCGGTTTTGCATTTTTAATTAATAAAAATTTATTACATATATATAATTAATAAAAAGTATAATAAATAAGAAATATAATCATAGATTCACAATATAAATCAAAGATTGTCAAATTCAAGGAATGTTTCATCCAAATTTCAAAATAGATAACATAAACAACAAGAATTCATAGTCAAATGTCGAAATAGACAACATAAAAGTCATGGATAATGGTGATTCTTTGAAGAAAGTAGATCAATGCGTTCAGAAGACCGCTTAAGACCGTTTAAAAGGCCGTTTAAGGCCGTTTATGGACCGCTTTTCATTAAACGGTGCGGCCGGACACCGCATGCGTTTAAACGGCCGTTTAGACCGTTTTTTGCATCCTTGGATGCTGGAAACCCATGCTTGGAGTAGCATGTATCCTCCGAGTGGCATGTGCGATGGCAGAACGAACATGGCTGGCGAAAGCGACCTCCCCGTCCCCGGGGTCCACGTCCACGACCAGAGGACTGACCACCTCTCCCACGCGATACTGCCATCGCTGATGGGGGTGGAGTAGATGTACTGGAAGAAATTGATATGCGATTGAGCCTCCGGTAAACGTCCTCCATTGGAGGAATGACTGCATCGGCCAATATCTGAGAGCGGGCTGCCTCGTACTCAGGATCGAGGGCTGCAAGTAGTACGCCCACCATGGTAGCATTCCGAAATGTCTTCTGCTGCTCTGGAGTCGCCGTGAGTGGTATGGTACTGTATAACTTCTCGAAAATCCCTCTCAGGGACGTGTACAATGAGTGAAGTGGCCTGCCATTCTGCTTCATCGTGAATATATTATGCTGGAGTTGTAATATCTTGGTCTCATTCCACACTTGGGAATACGTAGCGGCCAGAATATCCCACATTACCTTGGCAGTGGGCTGATGGAGGACATCATTGGCAATCTCCATCGATAGTGTGCCTGACAGCCAAACCTTGGCATAAGATCATCAGCCTCCCAAGAGGCATATATCCCAGTCTTCTCTGCCGGCTCATCTTCGGTAAGTATATGCTTCTTACCGTTTGACTTCATGAGACTCATAAACTGCATCGCCCAGAGCTCATAGTTTGACCCGTCCGTCTTGACTATTGGCACAGGACCTTTGAAGGCGCCTATGGAGGGCATAGCAACTTTGTTCTCTGACATGTCGCCGTAGATGAAGAACTAGGGATTGTAGACCAGAAACCAGTATCTACAAAAACTTGATCGGATTTGAGTGCATATGTAGACGTTACGCACTCAAATCCATGGAGATAGAACGACCGACGAAAGAGTGGTTGTCGGCGTGTAAGGGGGACCCGGCGGTTAGGGTCCCCTACCTAGGGCTTGAATCGGTGAAGTAAGGTTGCCTACGGCACGATGGGGGCCCCGACGGTGTGGAGGAGGGGGCCCAGCGTGGAGGGGGGGGCAGCGACGTGGAAAGGACTCGGCGGCGTGGAGGGGGGGGGGTACGGCGGCGTGGATGGGACCCCGGCGACGTGAAGAGGGAGGAAGGGGGGGGGTCCATACGGCGGCGTGGAGGGAAGGAGGGGTGGGGGAAGGAGGCGGCGGAAGGGTGGTGGAGGAGGAGGGATCCAGCGGCGGCGGTGGAAGGACCTAGGGTTAGGGTTAACCCCTGGGCTCTGATACCATGTTGGGAAAATTGAGCAATATATTATTCCAGGGAACCCTAGTCTCTCTTATATAGAGAGAGACCTCACGGGTAAAATACATAAGAGTCCAGAAAGTAGACAGGAATTAAGAAACGGTACAAAACATAATAATATAAGTATCTACAATAGTGTTTTCTCCCAACATGATCAAAACATCTATACCCTTCTTGTCAGTCCAACCAATTATCCGACGCAATGCTACACTCATCGTCAATCCACGAAGACTTCTCTTCATCAACAGTGGTGACAGTGGCCTCCTTTTCTTTTAGAATCCATAATCGTAATTAGGGCTGTCAGAAACATTTCAGGTTCGATATTCGCTCAGGTTCGATTCGATAAAAGTTCGATTCGAATTCGATTTGATCATAAACGAATCGAACCTTAACACAGCTTTGGGCTCGTTTACATAAACGAACCGAACCTTGAAATGGTAGGTTTGCTCAGGTTCGGTTCGTTAATAGTTCGACATAAATATATATAAAGAAATAAATAATTATACATATATATAATATGCTTTGGGATTTGTGGCCTCATATAAAGCTCTCAAGTCATAAGTAACCCTTATATATAAATTTATGTTCAATTTTCAGAAATTAAAGGATGTAATATGAAAATTTTCCGAAAAACCCTAAGGTCTCTATTCCCTAACATTCGTAAATTCGTAATCCACAAAACCACATACCACAACCGCCTCTCCTCTTCTATTTCCTCTCATTTACCCATGCCGACGCAACCCTCCTCCTACCTAGCGACCGCCGCGCAGCCTACTCCACCTCCAGGCCACCTCAGGTGTCGCATCCCCTCCTCCAACCAGCCTTGCTCCCGCTCCCCCTCTCCACGCGGCCTCCGCACCCGCTCCCCTCTCCAAGCGGCCGCCGCGCAACCTACTCCACCTCCAGGACACTGCAGGTGCTGCATCCCCTCCTCCTCCAACCGGCCCTGCTCTCGCTCCCCCTCTCCACGCGGCCGCCACACCCTCTCCCCTCTCCAAGCGGCCGTCGCGCAACCCTACTCCACCTTCAGGCGACCGTCGGGGTCGCATCCCCTCCTCCTCCAACCGGCCCTGCTCCTGCTCCCCCTCTCCACGCGGCCACCACAACCGTTGTTCCTGCCCCCCTCTCTACACGGCCGCCGCAACCGTTCCCCCTCTCGTGCATCTCCTCCTAAGGCTAGCAGCCCCCGCTGCCCCTTCTACTCCTTTAAACGACATCACGCCTCTCGTCCAGTGAGTTAGCGACCCGACGCTCCTCTCCTCCTCGCAGGCAACAACAACCCGCAACGGCACGAATGATGATATATAATTCACATATCTGAGCTATGATTTTCTGGCAATTCCGTTCATCTTGTGATTTTTTTAGGGCTCTATGTTTATTTGTATAGATAATAGGAATATTATTTGTATAGAGACTATTATTTTCAACCAGATGTATATGCCTCTTTATAAAGGTTGGAAAAGGAGACGACACTTCACATATAAACAAGCCTAAATTGTGCTTGAAACAAGGCATTTGTTGTGTTCATTTATTGTAATCTTGTGCCCATTCACTTTGTATATAATTGAACCTTTAACGAATCGAACCGAACCTTCACGAACTTAACCTGTGCCCATTCACTATGTATATAATCGAACCTTTAACGAACCGAACCGAACCTTCGTGAACCTCGACCGAATCGAACCGAACCTGAACATGATTTTAATCTTATCGAATCAAGCCGAACCTGAACCTAATAAACGAACTGAACCGGACCCAGTTAGGTTCGCTCAGGTTCGGTTCGTTTACACCCCTAATCGTAATGCATGCATAGTCGTTGGTTAGAATCGTTGTCCATATACACATACATTACTCATCATCATCATCATCATTGTCGAGTATGAAGGACTATTAGCTACGTTGAATAACATTATATTTTTCAAATAATCCGTCAATGCTCCTATAAATCTGCTTCTCATCTTTTTCGACTTGCATTCAATGTGACTTTTTGTGTTGGAAAATCTGGAGTACATATGTCACTACCTCGTTGTGCAACAAAAAAATCCGTTGGTCTGCGAGCTTGCTTGGCACCATCTGAATATGTTATTGCATTTTGTGATGGTTGATTTTCATCGCATCTCGATGGCCTTTGCATATTAACTCGACAAACCTCTTTCATTTTTTCTAATATTCTCCTTACCTTTACTTTCCATGTAAAAGTTTTATTTCATGTTGAACCTCAATTGGAACATTTGGACGAGCTCTCACATTTTTACATGTTTTTGCAAGATGATCTTTAGCCTTTTGATCCCGTTGATGATCTTCATCTTACAAAAAAATCCTTTCACAAGATAGCCTTTCCTTGTGATGTTCATCCATTTGAAGATCAACGCAATAGTTTCGTCTTGGATCATATCTCCACCTCCTTGTTTGACCTTCTTCATATCTACATCAATAACTTATTCAAGATCACACGTTCACACGAATCACATCACATATGGTTGGTAATATCGACCCTTCTAATATACATTTCATAATAATGTTTGCTAACAAATCGGTACATGGTAGCTATGATTGGTGACGATACTGTTGCATTTTAAGTGGCATGGAAAAAAATGTGGAAGGAGTGAAGAACCTAATCGATTTAGCTTTTATTTACTCGATGATTTGAAGATAGATGTTAGCTAAGGTTTTTTTAGAAGAAAAGATATCAACTAAGTTTGTGTAATAAGTCAATAACCAACATCTAAAACTTAAAAAGAAATAAACCTAAACCTAAAAAAATCACGCAGGATGAGAAGCTAGAGGCGGTAAAGCTGGAAGGACTCGATGGGTCCGTGGAGGTGACACTGGTTGAGCAGTGTTGGTGGGTGCGATGCCATTGGAGTGGCGATGAGCTGGAACTCTTGCATAAACTACGCTATTCTGATAATCATCCCTAGTTCATGTGACAGTTGCTTACATACCTTTCCCATTACTTGTCAATTAATGAAGCATGGTGGAAGAGGTGCTTATGCCTGTGATTCTCAGCAGAGTGTGAATTGGTTGTCGTTGATGCCATTTAGGGCAAATAAGGGTCGTGTGCTTTGCACATGACCTATTACTTAAGTTGGAAGTAAGGCACGTGCCTCACTCCCGCCTCGACACCTGAATGCCTTGGCTGCACCTCGCCTAAAAAATGAGCATGCCTCGAGGCATTCTGGGAGTGTCTCATCACCTTAAGGCATCACTTTTTAAAATCATGCTCATTAGCACATATCAAATTTGGCATTCATCTGCTATACATGTACCATTCAAAACATAAGCATTCAATGCAAGAGTATTCTCAATTAGCAACAAAGCAAGATATATAAGCATCTTTTCGTAAATATTGATGGGACTATATTGTCTTCAACTCCATGTTCATTTCCCCCTTTTTTATATGTTATATATTGACCCTAAACAAGATAAAATGATGTTTAGAATATTATGTGTGGAGAAAATAATGCATCGTTGTGTTCATTTCATAGGTCTAAGATCTCCTATATAGAGAGAAAACCCTAGAGAGCCCTAAAAAGAGAAATAAGTTAAAGATCCCGAAAAGTTACATGACATAAATAAAGTAGAAAAATAATAATTCTAACACTCCCCCTCAAGTTAGAACATATCTATTGATCATGCCTAACTTGGAAACTAAATACAAGAGGCGCTTCTTCGGAAGTGCCTTCGTGAAGATGTCTGTAATTTGAAGTTCAGTCGAGATGTGTGGAGTGCTAATATGTCCTCGTATTGCATCACAAATGAATGGCAATCAACTTCAATGTGTTTTGTCCGCTCATGGAAAACTGGATTGGTGGCGATGTACGTGGCAAAGTTGTTATCGCAGTATAAAGGTACATGAATAGTGAATGAAAGATCAAATTCTTTTAGAAAAGAGACAAGCCATGTGTCTCACAGGTAGCTTGAGCCATTGTCTTGTATTATGCTTCCGCACCTGATCTAGAGGTTACTGTCTGTTTCTTGCTTCGCAAACTGACCAAGTTGTCTCCAACAAACATGGTGTAACATGTAGTGGATCGGCGATCCTCAGGCCTAGTAACATTAGTGAGCACATTCACCCCATATAAGAGTTCACGTACATGAGATTCGTTTAAATATCAAAGGATCAGAAGAAAATCATGCCAGTGACTGTAAAGAGGTTTCTCGATATGATGGTTGGCTCTGCCCATAGCATATGATATATTTGGCCTACTAACAATGAGATAGAGCAAATTTTCCACTAAGCTTTTATACTGTGTTGTATCCACAAATGTCGGATCAATAGATGTGGAATGTTCTCACTTCTGCAGGGATGCCAGATGGCTTGCATCCAAGTAGTCATGCCTTAATCAGAATATCGAGGCAATACTTCCTCTATGAAAGATGGAGCTCCTCTGTAGTGCGTATCACCTCAATGCCAAGAAAGTAACAAAGTTAGCCAAGATCTTTCATGAGAAGGTCTTGGTCTCTAAAATACCGGCTTCATCATCTCCTATGACAACCATATCATCAACATAGACAACAAGGACAGTGCCAGTAGACCGTCATCTGATAAATACATTGTAGTCAGACGTCGTCCTTTGAAAGCCAAGTATGTTGATCTCGGTAGTGAGCTTGTCAAATCATACCCTGGGGCTTTGCTTCAGGCCATAGATGGCCTTGTGTAGTCGATACACACACTCCCCCTCAACTACGTAACCTGGCGATTGCATCATGTAGACCTCCTCAAGGTCACCGTAAAGAAAAGCATTCTTCACATCAAGTTGGTAAATGGGTCGGGTCTTATTAGCAACAACGGAGAGAATGGTACGTATCAATCTCATTCTGGCAACGAGCGAGAAAGTCTCAAAATAATCAAAACCCCAAAGGTTTGTATGAACCTTGGGCAACTAATCTGGCTTTCAATCTATCAACATCAGGTGGCTACTTGGTCATGAAGACCCGTTTGCAAGCCACATGTTGAACTCCCGAAGGCACGACACAAGATCCCACGTGCTTTGGGAGGTAAGTGCCTCCATTTCCTCATCCATGACATGTCGCCAACCCTGGTCATGCATAACACTATGATGATCTCTAGGGATGGAAATGACATTTAGGGCATATGCAAACCTCTTGACTCAGCTAGATAGACTATCAGTAGAAGTAAAATGTGACATATGGTGATAAGTATATTGCATCTTTTGCTTGCGGAGAGCAATCGGAAGCTCCTCAGGTATATCTGGGTAATAATGGTGGGAGCACTAGAAGTTGTCATATCATCTTACATAAAAGGGACATGCAAAGGTGTATAAGGTGTGGAGGTATGCTTGCGAGTATAAACGATTGGTGTAGGATGGAGGTCCAGAGGGATGTCACCCACAGCCCGTGTGAAAAAGCTTGTTTGTTCAAAGAAGGTGAAACCGACAGACACATAGTATCGACACCCAACTGGATCATAACAACGATAGCCTTTCTAAGTACGGAAGCACCCAAGAAAGATGCACTTGATAGCCCGAGGTTATAATTTGTCAGCTTTATGGAAGTTATGAACAAAAGCAATACAACTAATCATTCACAGAGGTAAAGGAAAGGGAGACTTAGTAAGGTATAGCTACGAGAACGAAGTTCTCCCTTCGAGAACAGACGGATGAACTCGGTTGATGAGATAGACTGCAGTAAGAATGGCATCATCCCTATAGTATTTAGGAACACTCATTTGACTAAGGAGAGATCTGACAACATTAAGCAAGTGTCGAAGTTTCCTTTATGTTACCTCATTCTGTTGTGAGGTATACATACATGAGGTTTGGTGAACAATCCTCTAAGATGCAGATAAAGATGTCAAGTCATGTTGGTTTAACTCAAGAGTATTGTCAGTTTGAATGATCTTAACACAAGTAGAAAAGGAGTTTTCAATATATTAAAAGAACCTTTTGACAATTTTATTAATCTTCGAAAGCTCCTTTATTAGATATACCCAAGAAAGATCTACCATAATCATCAACACGGACAATAAAATAGCGATGACCACTTAATGTTCGGGCCGAACAAGGTCCCTAAACATCACAATGAACAAGATGAAAAGGGTTAGTACCACGGGACTTGGTGCGAAAAGGAAATGAAGCTCGATGATGTTTCCCAAACTCTCATGCCTCGTGCTAAAATGACTTCAAAGTAGAGAGTTCAAGAAATATCATGGAGATGGCCTTTGCAGATGGATGCCCAAGGCGTAAATGCCATAAAGTGGGTCTTTGGAGATGGATGCAGTATCGACAAACTTGGAATCCTAAGGTATCTCAAGATAATATAGGCTGCTCTTCTCATGCCCCCATTAAAAATCCGCGTCGTCCGGATGTCCTGAATAGTAAAAAAACTCATCAAATATCATACGACAATTAAGCTCAACACAAAGCTTTTGAACAAACAGTAAGCTAAGAGAGAAATCAGGAGCATAGTGGACCCCAGAAAGTCGGAACTTGGAAGAGAACTCCATTGTTCTGACAATAGCAACAGGTGAGTGAGTCCCATTAGCGACTCGAACTGACTTCATAGAGGAAGATGGTATGGAGGAGGTTAGCAGACTACATTCTCTAGTCAGATTAGTAGAGGCACCGAAATCAATAATCCAAGCTGGAGTAGGAGTGATGGCAGAGTTGGCTATTGTACCTGAAGGAGTAGCTAGAGCTGCAATGGTAGTGTCACTGGAGGTAGTAGGTCCGGGAGTCTGAACAATCTGCATCAGGCGGGAGTACTCTGCGTCATTGAGATGGTTTGTCTTGCCACTGGAGGTTGTTGTAGGCGATGCCCCTTCCACATCATAGGTGTCCTCATATGCATTATTGGCGTGGTAAGGAGGCATATCAAACTTCTGCCAGCATCTTTCGGACAGATGGTTCTACCGACCACAGCGAGTGCATCGAGTAGTAGTCTCTCCCACGGCCATGACCAAAGTCACGTCCTCGTCCAGATTCTCGTCCATGGTCACGACCTAAGTCACAACTGAGTCCTCATCGAAAGCCGTATCTGCCTCGTCTCCTAGATGAGGCTGTGTGCAGAGCTATTGTTGAAGGTAAGGCGAGAGATTGGGCAGCAGATGTCTCCAGTTCTTCAAGTCGGCCAAAGATGACCTTCATCGTTGGCAGTGTATCGGATATAAGAAATTGCTCCTTCGCTGCCTGGTACCTAGAATGCAGGCCATCCAAAAAATGATATAGCTACCCTGACAGATACCTGTAGTACTCAATTGTGGTGGAATCACCCTGAGATGCAGATCAGATCCGCCTGTAAATATCCATAAGGCATGACTTTGTCTTCTGTTGGGAGTATGTCTCCTAGAGATCCTCCCCCATCTCCTTGCTTGTGTTTTTGTAGAGAGGGTTTGAGGCAATGTAGGCCTCAACATTATTGGTCATCCCGTTGATGAGCAAGTAGTTGTTTGTCTACTAGTTGTGATACTCTTCGTCCTTTTCATCTAAAAGATCTTGAGTCAGGATATAGAGTTTCCTTTGAACACCATAAAAGATCGAGGTCATAGCACGTAATTCTCTGTGCTCTTGAGTTTGATAATAGTACCTCGTGCCATAATGTTCGTGGTCAAGGGTTTTGTCTCGGTAGAAGGAGGTGCCATGGTGATCTAAAGATGAAGAAGATCTTGTTGATCGACTAAGGAGAATATAAGGGCTAAAAAATGCTTTAGAACTCAAGTATGCACGTGAAGAAGGGCTGAAATCTTCAGCGTACAGCAGATCAGGAGGAAAACGGGGTCTGAACGGAGTCCTTGGAGGGTTGAAGTCGGCCTTGGAAGGCTGGGCAGTGATCCAGGAGGTCGTGGCGGCTGTCCAGGATGTGGTGGAGGTGTTGGCGGCACCTGGTAGTTGCCCTAGAAGGGCTGGATGCCCTAGAACAGGCCTTTGGTGGCCGAGAAGCAGCCGATGGAGGGCTGGCGGTAGTTGATTGGAATGCTAGCAGCACCCTAAGGCAGCCGTTGGCCATGGGAAGGCCGATCAGCAGTCCTGCACAGCCACAGGAGGGCAGGCAGCGGTAGATCAGGGTGCTAGCAGCTCCCTAGAGGCAGCCGTTGGCGTTGGGAAGACCGAACAGCAGCCCTGTGCATCCGTAGGAGGGCTGGCGGCGCCCGATGGTACTGGAGAGAGCCTAACGCGGGGCTCTAGGAAAGGGAGAAGGGCCCCCACACATGCGCTTGAAGATCCATGAGAGGTTCGGAGGTGGCGGCGGGATGATTCTAAGTCAACCCTGGTCTAGGACCGTTGCTCTGATACCATGTGGAGAAAAGAATGAGTTGTGTTTATTCCATAAGTTTAGGATCTCTTATATAGAGAGAATACCCCAGAGAGCCCAAAAGGGAAAAATACATAAAAGACTCCGAAGAGTTACATGACATAAATAAAGTAGATTTATAATAACTCTAGCAATATGTAATTTTATTGCCTTAATACGATGTTAAGAAAGATGGTTTTCTCATAATATATTATTATTATTTCTATAATATTTGAATAATATTTGTTTTTGCTTAATTTAGTTTAATATTTTCCCTTAGAAGTGAGGCTTGCACCTCCACCGTCTTGAGGCTTATGCCTCGACCGTCTCGAGGATGAAAATCATCTCGTTATGCCTCACATTTTTTAAATCCTTAATCACACATACCTCATGTCGAGGTTGTGAAGCATTCATTGATTTCCAGGGAGTCAACCCTATCTGTGTAGTAAGGATTTGGAGGATTGATGGGTATCCTTGCTTTTTATTTATTTCCCTTGGACCTGCTTTCATGACCAAAGCTAGGACATTGCTGCATTCTGAAATA